>CM033650.1:67823124-68231006 GCA_019512145.1 Engystomops pustulosus | reverse complement strand
GGCTGGCTGGCTATATACACTGGGACAGGGGCTGGCTGGCTATATACTGGGGAAGCTGTGACCAATGCATTTCCCACCCTTGGCTTATACTCGAGTCAATAGGCTTTCCCAGTATTTTGTGGTAAAACTAGGGGCCTCGGCTTATACTCGGGTCGGCTTATACTCGAGTATATACGGTAAATTAGCATAAATTATAGTGGTTGCAAAGCTAAAGATGCGTTAAATGTATTTATGATAGTTGGGGTTTCATTTATTATTAGTTGGGTTTTCTTCTTCAGGATTTTAAACCCATAATTGTACTCACTGGGGAATCCTCTGATACCTTGGTGGGACTGCCCCAATCTTGTAAAGTCCACACTGTAATAGTTGCATGTCACAGTTTAGATAAATGCTGACTTGTTGTTCCTACCTTGTTGTTCCAGTTCCGATCATGCATGATGAAGCTGATTTTCTGTGGAAAGAATCCATTGGGTGATGATGAAGATACGTCTGCTTCTGGGTCTACCCAGGTGTCTTCAGTGTCCAGCAGTCAGGTGGCCCCGGCATAACGCCATCTACATCCGACCTCTGTACTACCACGTCTGCTGCCACGGCTGTGTGCCCTCAAAAGCTTCCAGGTGACACAATTAACCTCTAAAATTAATCACCCAATTATCCCACAGCCTCTGTGAAAATAAGTTGGCTACGTAGATGCTACCTCTTCAGCTCACCATAAGACCTCATCCCTTCCTCAACCGATAGCAAACTTGTGACTTTCCTTTTTACAAACATTTGGATATAAGCCACCGGAGGGTATTACGCTTCCAAAAATGGCACCAAGAAATATTTAGATAATATATTTCATTTTTGATGCTTTGTTAATGACCTCAATACGTCACGGTCCCTTCTTGTAGTAATAAGAGGAAGTGGTTCCACATTTAAAGTAATGGCTACAACCCATTGAGTTATATTATAGTTTTTTTAAGTCATTGTCTAACTTAAAAAAAGTTGACCTGGCTAAATGCTGCTTTAATTCCATATTTATGCTGAGAAGAGTACAGGTTTTATGAGACCAGGAAGTATTATTATGACATGTTCATTTCAGTTCCTGCCATATACAAAAATACTGAATTATTTAGATTATTTTGGAAAATAATTGTAGGATTTTATGCAATAACTGGATTGCCGATACAACACAAAAAACAAAATATAAAACTGGATTGCCGATAAATGGTCAAGCTTGATTAGTAACTATGACTGGTCCCATTGAATGTTGTTATAACTGGAGTCATATATGATAACGTCATAAAACATGGTGTCATATGGAGATATGTCTGTCTATATAACCATTAGAACCTATAAACTACATGCTGACAACACTTTTATCTGGACATGCGGTCGATGGCAGGTATTTTATGTATATAAGAAGCACAAATTTCTGAAGTCAGCATTCAAAAGTAAAAATAATAATATACTTAACAAAAATCGTTAGACAAGTGACGACAATATTTTATGGAAAAGGGTGATGTGATGTGGTGACAGGCACAATATAATAAGATTTAAAATTTACAATATCCCCTATTGTAAATGTCCAGGAAACCCTATGGAAAGGAGACCTTTTCCAATAGGCGGCGAATATTTTTGCACATTTTTGTATCAAGTATCTAAATTCTTAACTCATTCTGCATAATGTTCAAAGACTTTGATTCCTACAATTTGGACCAAGAGACGACAGCGATGTTAGGACATTCGTGTGGACAAGATGCCTGAAATGATGAAGACGAAGTCCAACTATTAGACCAAGTGTGGATGTATTTTATTAAAAACCTGAACCTGAATTTGTGACTGCCCCATGATTATTAACCTCTCTTTTATTGTAGCTCAATCCCTTTTCTGGTTGTTCTCCATTCAGGAATACATGTTCAATGTTGTAAATAATATTCCTTGGGGCTTGCAGGCTTGTGTATGTATTTTTCTCTCTATAGGGAATAGTTTAGCATTGGGCACCTGTCATTTCATTAAATAAACATATCAGATGCATCTGTAATGCTGCTGCTTGCTGAATGTTTTCATTTCCTCCTATAAGTTCTGGCACAGAAAGAAAACCATCACCATCTTGACTTATGTGTTGGCATATTATATCTTAAAGGGATATTCCAGGAACATGGAACGTCTGTTACAAAAAACCATAATGCTATAAATAGATGAATATAACAAAACTCAATGTCATTAGTTACAAAATGGAGCTTAAATAGTTTGATTTTACGACTCACAAATAGTAATGGACTTTCTAAAGTAAGTGGCGTTATCACCAAGAAACTACAAGTCCCATGATCCTTTAGCTCACAGTAACTCCTCCTCCCTCTCATGCTCTGCTCCCAGTGATGATGTAACAGACTGCCCTGCTTTGTTACCAATGATGTGTGTCTGCCATCACTACATTACCTCACTGAGATGACGTCTCACCACAACATCAGCTATAGTGGATGCACTGCAACCAACCCACTACAGCCAAACATAGTGGTGATCACATGACCTGCCCAGGCAGGTGCAGGACATGAGATGTGAGCATGTGACCAGCGGCCATCTTCTGTCCTGTGTCTGCTCCGTGTGGAGAAAATCAACAGAATGAAAGAGCCAATAGCATGTTAATTCTTCATTACAGTGTATGTCAGTAGCATTTTTCTGCTAAGAGGAGCAAAACAATTAATAACATATTAGACTATATATTAAGGACCCATTTGTATATGAATTATGCTTATTCCTGGAATACCCCTTCAACAATTGTTTTCAGGGCCAGATTAAGGTTGGTGGGGGCCCCAGGGCACCAAAGTCTGGTAAAGTCCCCCCACTGAATGTAGCATGCATACACATCCTCCTGCTCACTACCGACTATCCTCCCCAGTACATATACACCTCAGTCCCCACCAGCCATGCAGTCTTACGTAACATACACTTCAGTCCGCATAATACACGCAGTCCCATGTAACATACACCTCAGTCCGCATAATTCACGCAGTCCCATGTAACATACACCTCAACCCACACCAGACAAACAAGTCCCATGCAACATAACCTCACCCCCCAACGTTACACAAATCCTATGTAACGTACACCACAGCCAGCACCAGAAATGCAGTCCCATGAAACATACAAATCTTGTTCCATTTCATCTCCCTTGACATAAATCAATCATGATATTACTCTTTCCTCTCAAGCCACCTCACCTCCATGCATAAGAATAACACTGTCCCTGTGAGTTTTATGTTCTCCATGTGTAGTCACACATTACAGGCAGCTCCTCTACTTACTCTACTGTGAAGAGCCTCTCCCGGGCGGCTCCGCCGATTCCTGGGAACATCATGGGATCATGTGCCATCCAGACAACGGTGGATCTGAAAGATGTCTGTCCATTGTGTTGTCACTGGGAGCTGACTGTCTCTGACCGGGAGAGCGATGCCCTTCAGCACCTCTGCGCAACCAGCGGGCTCACTGCAAACCTGCCCCAACTCTCTGGGAGCAATGTGCTGCAGCACTGCCGCACAGTACTTGCAATCACCTAGGGCGCACTGCGGGCTGCGCAGGTGAAACATACAAATGTTTGACTGACAGTGTCAGTCAGACAGTGTCATCTGGTGGGGGCCCCACTGGGAGCAAGATAGTGGGGGGCCCCCTGGGAGCAAGGGCCCCCCTTGGGCGCCTCTGTACCCTATACCCTACCCTTTTGGGTCTCTCCCAAAATGCTGCCTGCTCTCTTTCAGGAAGTTGCTGGAGGGGGAGGGGGGGGGGGGGCAGGATATTAGATAATTTACCAACATAAATCTACTAATAATTCTGCTCCGCTTTCTTGATATGTACAGTGAAGCCTCCTGTCTTTTACCTCATCAGCCAGACATTCCTGTCCTTAAAATGGCCGCAGATGGAGGGTCATGTGATCTCTATCACCCTGCCAGAACCTTAGGATAGTATTCATACATATGAGATTAAGGTCCTGGCCGGGCGATTGTTCATGGACAGATAGAGATCCATGTGCAGCCATTTTATGGACAGGAATGTCTGTAATATCTATAATATAGATGTGGGTAATATCTATGAATGGTGAAGTGGGAGCCTGGCAACGCCAACGCTTCTCATCCCTGGGGGGAACAAAAGAGGGTCAGTCAAAACAAAAACATCCAAAAAGCAAAGATCATCTGTTGTATCCAGAATTGGTGGCTCATACATCGTTGATAAATCACATCAGATGGCAAGATTTTTTTCCCAATGTGTTTAGTTTTATTTCATATTTTCTTATGTAGTATTTTATTTTATGTGGAAATTTGTAATGTTTTGAGTCATGAGGATGAGGCAAAGCTTTTATCTTTAAGGCAATGGGGGTCATTTATGTACATGCCTTATAATCCGGTGTGCCTTATAGTCCGAAATATATGGAAATTGCGGCACTCGTTGTGACACCTCCAGTGCGTCTCCGGCCTCTGGAAGTATTGGGTGGCCGGCTATGCAGCAATTATTTCTATGCTAGCTTGTATCTCAGATATTAATCTTGGATTCTTAAAAGATTCCTTGTTATCCATGTGTGTAGAGTCTGTTCTAAGTGCAAAGTTTTGGATCAAATAATTATATACCTTATATACTCGAGTATAAGCCTAGTTTTTCAGCACAAAAAATGTGCTGAAAAACCCAAACTCGGCTTATACTCGAGTCAAAAAAATAAATATATCTAAACTCACCTTTCCGGTGACCCCTGTATATCTTCTGTGCAATCTGTCCGGCAACGGCGGCAGGCTATATACACTGGGGCAGGGTCTGGCAGGCTATATACACTGGGGCAGGGGCTGGCTGGCTATATACACTGGGAGGCTGTGACCAATGCATTTCCCACCCTCGGCTTATACTCGAGTCAATAGGTTTTCCCAGTATTTTGTGGTAAAATTAGGGGCCTCGGCTTATACTCGGGTCGGCTTATATTCGAGTATATACGGTATTCGAATGCAGTTTAAAGTTTAGACAATCGCTCTATTCTATAATTTTGACCCCCAATGAAATATCTTAAATGTCACATTTCCACCTACCAGGTTCCATTTATAATACTAGTATTTTCTTATTGGGCCTTTAAGCACCAGGTTCTGGATAAAACTGCTGTCCAGAGCCTTAATCCCTAAACTCATCTTCCTACATAATTAGTCAAAATTGGCAACTTAGACTGTGGCCACTCTATCCTATACAGGAGCTTCAATGGCAGTCACTAGTGTCTTAAAAAAATCTGCAAAATCTTTTTTAACAATGAAAACTCTAAAGATTTTTTAGGATTTTTTCTTTTTGACTATAAGTGGAACATCATAGTCATTGCTGCTGTAAACCAGTCAATCAAAATGGTCATCTATGTCACAAGTATGGTGTTTAATCAAAGGATAGCCTTCCAATAGGACACATAAAAAATTACATTCTTAAGAACATAACCCAACCATATTATAATAGAAACCCTAAATGATTTTTTTGAGTCACACATTTCCTTTTGCCCATTTGCCAAAACGCAAAGAAAGATAATCCACTCCTCTACAGACACAAAGACTTAAGCCGATGATGGAGTTACATAGTAGCAGCCAGTTCAGGCAGGGCCTTGGATTAAGGGCACAAGGACCTGGCACTTGAACCTCCTGCTAAAGTCAGATGATGGCCTAGATATTGCTAAGCATTCATCCTACCTCACGCTACCCCCTAGCTGCCAGTGTGGTACGTGACCGAGTTCTGCTAGTAGTGAACTTTTGGTTAGTAATATGGAATAGTTCAGAACTAGCGGAATTCCTGTCAAGGACCCACAGAGAGAGGGCAAGGTGGCGATAGTATTCAGGTCCATAGTCAGTAGGAACGATGAAATCTCTTATTAGTTGGTTTTCTTCTTTCTTCAAAGCTTTTTGGGAAAAAAAGCTCATGTATGCTCCTTGGTTGAATGTCAGTATGTGTAAAACCATAACTAGTCATGATAGGATCATCAAAAATTTCCATTCATATCCAAAGGCGTGCACCGCTACTTGCAGCCTTCTGGCCCAGGCATTGTGCGTATAACAAAATTTCCTGCACCACAAGGGCCTTATATAGATTATATACTACCAAATTCTGGATTTTTGGAAATTCCGTTGGATTAATACTCCACAATTTTATATGATCAAGTTATATCCGTTCTCCACTCGCTACCGCTGAGATTGAGATTCGAAGGTATATTCCAAATTCAGAAAATAAAGATTATAATAAGTAAAATTTTAATTTCCCAATATTGTGTTTGTATACATTTCTAGTGTTTTTAAGATGTCTGTTTGGCATTTTATGAGAACTTTCATTGTTCAGGTCCAAGGGATAAAAACCTTTCTGGGTCATGTGATGGACACATGTGATGGTGTCATGTGATGGCGCACATGTGACCATCACAGAACCAGGACAGATTTTTATCCATTGAAGGGGCCCATCAAATGACAAATAGCAGAGATCTTGAATGGTGAGGAATTGATATGGAAAGAATATTGTATGGTTTAGTGCCCTATTTAATATTTGGCTAAGGAGAGAATGTGACAAAGAAATAATCAGAAATCAGTCTTGTACTATCATCACTATAATCAGATTTCAAAATAAATCCTGCCACCTAGTTTCTTCGGACTCTTCCATTACTCCCTCAGGGCTCTTTCACACGGCCGTTCTGGGGGCAGTGATCTGGTATAGACATCTATGGCTCCTGATCATGGCACGATGAGCACACGTTTGTCACTGCACCGTCATGTCCTATACTTTGTCAAATTTGGTGCACAGCCTCTCATCTGTCTATGGAGGGAGGAGAGGTTTAGAGCGCTCAACCCTTTCACCTTCCGGCCCCATGCTCGCCCGTGATTCGGTCTGGGCAAGCACATAGCCTTGTGAATGAGCCATCAGACATGAATGGCCCCCTATCAGAAATAATACATAACATTATTCATAAAATATGATAATTACCAAGCATATCCGGAGCATATCTGCTGAGTTGTCATCCCACTGAAATCAGCTGTCAAGGCATCCTAGGTTCTTAATTCCAGCCACAATAACTACTGCTATACATAGGCTGTATGTCGCCACCTCTGACATCACTTCCTGCTTGGCAGCTATTGGTGGAAACTTTACTTTACAGACTTCCTGCTCTCCCCTCCCCTGTTTTACCCTTTACACAATATTGAGAGTTCACTTTCAAATTCAGATTCCAAAGTTCTCGAATTATAGAAAACCAAATAAAGACTTTAAAGGAAACCTACCATTTAGAATGGCAGGGGTAAGCTGTAAGTACCGAGCACCAGCTCAGGGTGAGCTGGTGCCGGTACTTACTTTCGTTAGTGTTATAAACCGCGGTATCGCGGTTTTAACACTTTTTAAACTTTAGAGCAGGAGAGGCTTCGGCGCTGCGCGCGACCGTGCGCACGCAACATCTCCGCTATTTCCTATGGAGGCGCAGCGCCGAAGCGTCTTCTGCTCTGAAGTTTAAAAAGTGTTAAAACCGCGATACCGCGGTTTATAACACTAACGAAAGTAAGTACGGGCACCAGCTCACCCTGAGCTTACCCCTGCCATTCTAAGTGGTAGGTTTCCTTTAAGTGGTTACCTATATATTTGCTAGGAGAACTTGTCAATTGTTAATAAATTCCTCTACAACATTGAATGGTATTAGTCGGCCATTTAATATATGGTGGTACGAGGTCCACCAGAGTGGAGTGGTAGGTACATCTATAGTACGTGAGGATAGCCCTTTTAAGGGCTAATACACATGTCCCCTGTATCTTTTGCTAACTTTTATTACTGAAATATGTAAATTTTTTTAAGTGGCTACTAGGGCATGAAGTAGCCGGAGCTGTGGCTATACAACTCCTACCAAAAATCTTCGGCGCGCAGCTCCTTGCAGCTGCGTGCCCTCGTCCGAGAATCCTACTGTCTGCACATGCGCAGTGGCTCCGGCTTCGGGTATGCCGAAGATTTTTGGTAGGAGGAACAAAGAGGCTACTGGGGTGTGGAGTAGCCGCACCGTGTAGCCTCAGCTCTGGCTACTCCACATCCCAGTAGCCGCTTAAGAATATTTACACATTTCAGTAATAAAAGTTAGCAAAAGATACAGGGGACGAGAGGATTAGCCCTTAAAAGGGCTATCCTCACGTCCTATAGATGTGCCTATCACCCGATCTACCTATAAAGGTAGATATGTGGTGGTAGGCTCCCTTTAAATTTGTTGTCTGGAATCTCTGACCCCAGGTGCTATAAAACAAGAAAGAACTTATACGTACCTTTCTTCAGTGCTCCATTTAAACATGGAACCCCTTTTTACAGCCGCTCTCTGTTGGTATATGCCCTGGCCAATCATAGTTATGGCTAGTTGCTAGGGGTGTCAATTTGCTGAATTGGCTGTTTCCCCACCAATCCAGCAACACGTCTTGGTCAGGTGGCCTAACCTGAACGTCGAACCCCACCATTGGGTCCACTCAGCTCGAATCTTGACCATAGCATGCACCTGCTACAGCAGCCTTACATCCTTACACAGCCATACACAACAAGAGGCTAAGGTCATGACATCACCAATGAGCCTCTGTGTACTAATGGAGACCATAAGTGACAGAAGGCACTACCCTGGACCCGGGGCCACTTTTATAAAATACAGAGATCCTTTTATAAGACCTAGGGGCAGTTTTGGTCCTGATGGGCCACCATCTTTCAATATGTTTTTGGCTATAAATATTTCCCTAATATATTTTCATAAAATTTTTGTTTCTTTTCTGTAGATAATTCTCACTCTTACCACTGCCATGTTTGCCCTTCTGCAGAGAAATCTGTACTAAAAGCAGCCTGATGTCTTGGAGTACATTGTTTATTTAGCTTCTTTTAAATGGATAGAAACACTCATTTAAGCTAATTTATAGTCGGTCTAACTATAAATTCAACAACACCTGCATAAAATACAGCATTAACTATACAGGGCCACCTTTCAAATAGATCTATGAAAAGAAGGTAAAAGTGATGCCCCCTGTCCCATATCTGTCACATTTTCCTACCACCAGAGATGGTGAACCAATATGAAGAAAGGAAAAGGTCTCACAAATTCAGATTAAATGAGTGTTTCTAACCACTTAGGAGAAAAGAGATAACAGATACACACATAGCTGTGATGCTGCTGTTGAATTTCTCTGTTAAAGGAACAAAACTTTTGTGAGAAGTACCTGGTTCTCCCTTCCTAAGAGTGGACTTTAATGTAGCTAAATTTATTGGAAAGGTTACAGACTGAATTGAGATTTTTTTTTCCACAAGCACAAGAATTTCCATTGGAAAATCCTGCAACAAAATCAGTTATGTGTCAATTCGACCCTCATATTCCCAATTTTTGCTACAGAGATTTTTGCTACCCCTGTTGCAAACTAAAACTCTGTACCTCCAAAACATTCTGATTAATGCTATATTTTTTTCCAATAAAATTTGCCTATTGCAAAAGCACAGATCTTATTCCCGAAAATTCTGTATATTTTTGGGCAGTTTTCTTCTTTGCGTTGCAAACCATGAATTTTCACAATAAAAATCTGAAGATTAAAAATCCGTACAACAGGTCAGTTTCTATTGCAGATTTTGTATGTGGAGTGTAAGTGTAAGTCTGGAGTAAGATTTGTAGAAATCCATATTGTTAACACAAATTTTTTCACTTTTGTTTTCGCAGTTGAAAAGAACATAGCAAAAATACTGCTTTTCTGCACTGTGGGTTCCAGGCCTAATCGTCTTCCATATAAATAGGACCAGCTTCCTCTTCAGGACTAACATTGTTTATATGGTGCTTTTTTTTTGTCTTTTACCAATACTTTATATTAATTTATGTACAGAATTTTGCATTAAGTCTATTAATCTATGCATAACTAAATTAAGGTGGATGTTGGATCTCGCTTTACCACTCGTTCACACGATAAGGATTTATATAATCTTTATGTATATAGCGCCATCATATTCTGTAGCGCTTTACAAATCAAAGGGGACATATACACATAATAATACTACATTATAGAGTAAGGTTAATGTGGTGTCGGGCAGCGATTCCTGTCTTGGGGGGGAGATCGCTGACAGCACTAGTAGCCGGGATAGGGGCCCCCAGCAGATAGCTATGAAGCCGTAGAGGAATGGGTGGCTACAGAAGGGTGGCCATTCTTGGCAGCGTGGAGAGGGAAGAGCCCCGGCTGCAGAGTATGAGTGTACGTGGGGTTATTGAGCTTGTACTCATTTACTACTTCCTATATTGAACCATCGCCTTTAATATATAGGGGCAGGGGCGTAACTACAGTGGTAGCAGCCATAGCAGTCGCTATGGGGCCCGCAGTGTCAGGGGCCCCGTCATTCGACCTGACACAATAAAGAATGGAGGATGTGCACCATTACATCTATATTGTACTGCACATTGGCCAGCAAAATATGTATATAACATATACTGTGATGTATATATGCTGTATCGGTGATGTGTATACGGTGTCTGTATACACTGTGAGTATGTTGCATATGGCACTGTATGTGTGTTTATATGCTGTGTGGGCACATGAGTGTATTTATATGTGATTGTAACTCGCATGTGTGAGTATACTAATATGGATATTTTTTAAGTGGGAAGGGGGGGCCCCATGCAGTAGCCTGCTAGGGGGCCCTGTCTCTCCTAGTTACACCACTGTATAGGGGTTCATTTACTAAGGGTTGTGCACTGCATTTTCATCGTACTTTGCACCTTTTTTGGGAATTGCACGGATTGATCAGGTATTTAACAAGTGTCTGCGCTGGGATTGTATCGCATGTGATAGTTTTCTGTCGCAGCTGCGCTGGCTTCCGCGCGACACAATTTTGGGGGGGTGCTGGGCGATCCAACTGACTGAACTTTCAAATTGTGTTGCAAGCCAAGCACTTACATGCACTACTAAAAAGATGGTGAACTCTGTCGGACCTGAGCGGGGAAGCCACACATGCAGCATATCGGGCGCACGATCTTAGTGAATCGCAGAACACAGTATTATCATAGGACAATGCACTTTCTGTGAACTACAGCGGGAATGTAAGTAAGTGTGCCCCATTGTCTCTAGCAAACATTTTATATGATACATTTTGCATTCTTTCTTTGCCATGATCTTCATTCATATTGAGGTCATAGTGTGACCTCTAGTGGTTATTGGTGAGATCCTTTCACCTTTCATCGTTTTTAGTTCCTCTCTTTACTTTGCATTAAATAACTAAAATTTTTTTTTCTTTTTTTGATTTGTATATATTTTTTTATCAATAGCTTACTATAACTTTCTTCTATGTTTCTTTTTGTTGGTGATATATTTTTTATCTCTGTATATTGGGTTATATGATTGATCTATCTATCATCTATCTATGTATCTATCTATCTCTATATCTATCTATCTCTATATCTATCTATCTATCTCATATCTATCTATGTATCTATCTATCTCTATATCTATCTATATATATATATATATATATATGTGTTTTGGATGTATTTATATTAAACTACGTATAGAATATTTCATTCCATCTATTAATCTATTAATTACTAAAATAACTTGGAGTTTGATTCTTATAGCGCAAACAATTGGCAACGACAAAATAATTTGTGTAAAAGACTAATGTTCGTAAACTTTCACACCAACATGTTTAAAAATTGTAATGTACCAAAATATTTTAAAAAATATTACAAAATATATAAGAATTTCAAAAAGAATTTCCGTTAAATTGCTTTTTTTTCTGTTACGTGAAATGATGTCTATATGATAAGGGAGAATTTATTTTTAATAAAAAAACACGTTATTTAAATTAAAAAATGATAGTAAAAAACTGAATTGTATTAAAAAATTACTTTATAAAAAGACTTCATAACTTCTAACCATTGTTCTTTAAAAATGCATTGAATCACAGGCGGGAACTTTTTGGCAATATGCAAAACTTTGATACAAACAAAGAATTCAGCAGCACTCCATGTAGTAAATGAAAAAAGTGGAATTATTCCAAACACTTTGCAATGTTTCGGCTTGACTTTGACTTTGTCAAATATATATATCTATATATTAAACTATTGTGTTGTATATGTGATTTTTTTATTGCTTATGTTATTGATTGATTTAATATTATATGTGATATTAGTGTGTTGTGTAACTGATCATTTTGTATCATCCTGTAAATAAATTTTCCCACCCTTCCCTGAATGGTCTACCCAGTAGCGAAGTTTTTTACTTACGTATTACAGGTGTAGCTGCATCTCTGCACTCCTGCCGATCTGCGATGAAGAAAGACTCGGCCATTTTACTCATCGCTCCACAACCTTCGTTCACATTTGCTGTAAGATTTTCCTCTGCTTTTTCTTTCTTCCCTTGACTTAGCCTAAATTTCAGAGCCCCCGTCTCCCCAGCATAGCAGATTAAAAATTTCCTTAATCTGCCTTCCCTGGCCTGAACCACGAATCCCTCAGGGGATTAGTGACACTCATGGACATTTGATGTCAGTCTCCATCAGTCACTTACAGAAAGTGTGACACGTTTATAAGATTTGGGGTTCTTTGCACTAACTAGTTCCTAGTACAGAGCAGAAAGCGGAGATAATCTCAGGTGCATCTGTCAAAAGGCATCTGCTAAGACCTTGAATTCATTTACTCCATAAAATGAGAGTTCTAAGTCAAGGTGAAATCCTTGCGCCAGAACCTGCTTCTTTTACTATTACATAATATTGTATTTCACAACATGTAGTAGACAAAATTAAAAGGGGGAAGTTTCTGGGTCAATGGAAATAGAACTGGTCTAAACAAACACTGGAAGTGCCCTGATTTCCTAAAATATCATATGTTCCAATCTGGGTCCCGAGATCTCGAGGGTCAACTTGGAGCAGACAATATATTAAGAAATTAGGGCACTGCTATGCCGAAAACCTCCATAGTGGAATTTTTCATGTGGATCCACATTTGATTCAAGATGTTTACTCCACAAAATTGTACAAATTGTTCAGCTTTATGTCCAACTTGGTCAGATGACTCCTAATGAAGCATTAAAAATAATGTCTACACGATGCAGAATTGCATATTTATGCCCACTGACCCTGAAAAACAGCACCTGGTGCATCACAGAATAAAAGTAATGTAGGAGAATCGCATCACCATGTACAAAAGTCTATTATTGGCGATGGGACTGATGCAGACATATTTCCAGATCAACAAAATTGTTGTACTAAAAATCAGATATAGCAATGCAGACAGTGTACACCTTAACATGTAAATCAGTAGTGGCTCTAACCATGATAAGCCCCTGTGTCATTACTGAGCCAGAGCAAAGATAGTGTTGGTAAGAGAACAACCGGTAAGTTTGACAACCCCATTATCAAGAGCATCTGAGAGGGATCACACATATATGTTCACACACACATTATATGACATTATCGGTATACATTATATGAACCAACGGCATTAAAAACTACACAAGAGTATAGATAATATCCCACACTGTACATTACAATCTTAATCAAATTGTGTATCTTACTAAACAAAAGCTCTCCCTATTTAAAGTGAACCTGTCACCAGGAATGTAATCTTTAGCTGGTGACAGGTTCCAATAGCCTACACTATGCTGATTTTGTCTGCATTCTGGATAATTTCAGTACCTTATATAAGTATAATTCACATTACCTGCAGAGAAAACTTGGCGCTCCTTAAGAGAAAAGATTGAAGCAATATCTCGTTTTACTCAGTTGAAAATAGTGTAGCAGTCTAAATAGTATATGCAGCAATTCGGTCTTAATAAATCAGACCTTCATCAGGCGCTAAACGGAGACAACAAATACACAATATAAGCCAAGGGCCAATAATGTGACACACAAGTATACAGTGACATAGCATAGTATAGACAATGAAATAATTTGGTAATATGTATACAGTAACAATTGAACATGAATTGCTACAAATATGGCAATGAAGCTGCAAATAAAACAGAGGTAGGTATTAAAAACCAGGCAAAAAGAATAGGTTTCAGCTCACCAAAATGCTTGTATCAATCATGCAGGCGTGCGGGTTGCTCCACTTGGACTGAGAGATATGGCAGGAGACGTATAAACTTTGATTTTTAAACATATGTTTTCAATTTTATTGTATTTTTTCATACACTTTTTAACCATGAGTAAGGGTGTATCGTGCACTCAAAACAAGCAGGGTTTGCCTCCATTTGTCTGGTTACCATTCACTTCTTGTTATTGGTTATTGTTATTTTTTAAGAAGATGGATCAATCAAGATGAATTGAAACAACATCTGCATTTGGTGCAGGAAGCCAATGTTTTTTCGTGTGCTTTACAAACCGGGGGTACAAGGACAGTGAATAACTAAATTGCTGTGTTTATATGGTATATACAAATGGGGCCCAGGACCTAACAACAATGCCCAATGGATAAAAAGTTGTATCAGCTCGCCAAATACATGGAGAAAGTAAGATCTATTTTTATCAGGATCAATACATGACATCCAGGAGTAATTGTGATAAAAGTATATACGTGCAGGAACCTGGATACAAACAGGATATCAAATATCTAACATTTAAACCAGACCGCATATCAAAGGACAAGTCCGATATTGGTTGCAAAAAACTTTTAGTACCTCTACCGCTTCACAGCATAATTTTCAAGGAGTGGAACACGTTCCAGTACCAAGATGTGGGGGAAACAGTATTAAACAACTCTTGCTCCATGAAGCCTTTTGGATACATTGATTGGATGCAATGGGGCTCATTTACTAGGGGTCCGAATCGCGAATTTTCATCAGGTTTCCCGAATATTTCCAATTTGCGCAGAATTGCCCCAGGATTTTGGCACATATGATTGGATTGGCGCCGGCTTTCATGTGACAGAAATCGGGGGCGTGGCCGTTGGAAAACCCGATGGATTCGGAAAAACCGCAGAATTAAAAAAAAAATTTGTGTCGCAAGAATGCCACTCACATACACCGGGACGAAGAAGGTGAACTCCGGGGGACCTCGGCGCAGCAGCGACACCTAGTGGATATCGGGTGCACGGACCTTAGTGAATCCCGGCAAGCTCCAAATCAACATCGGATAACACGCCGCGGGATCACAAATGGACCGGGTAAGTAAATGTGCCCCTATGGCTCCACATGGACTGAACAGGGAATACAAAACACAAGACTTGACTTGACAACTGTACTACTTGTGCTAATGGGAGTTTGTGGCCTACGACTATATCACACCAGCGATCACACAGAACGCCGGCGTGTTGTTCTCTAGCGGGTGATCCTGCCTTTTCCACTCTCCTCAGCGCCATAGCGGTCACAGTACCGCATTCTTCTCATACCTTCCCATATATACCTTGAAATCTGGTAAGTATAGCCCATATCATATGCCTCTTCTGCTCTCTACATCCTGTTAAACCTAGATCTTACTTTCTCCATGTATTGGGAAAGCCGACACAACTTTTTATTTATTGGTCATTGTTGTTGGGCCCTGGGCCCCAATTGTATATACCAGTGATGGCAAACCTTTTAGAGGCCGAGTGCCCAAACTACAACAAAGACCCACTTATTTATCGCAAAGTGCCAACACAGAAATTTAATTTGTGATTTATACTCCTTCTCTGTCACAGTTTTCATTGATACCAGCCCCTGATGACACCAATAAAGCAGAAAATAGTCCAAGGTAGAGCTGTCACTTTAAAATAGCTCTGTGCACAGCAAGTCCTGGGCTGTCTGGGACTGCAGGAAGATACCTGGAGTCATCTCTGGTGATGGCCTTAGTGCCCACAGAAAGGGCTCTGAGCGCCACCTCTGGCACCAGTGCCATAGGTTAGCCATCACTGGTATATACCATGTAAACACAGCATTTTAGTTGCTTACTGTCCTTGTACCCCTGGTTTGTGATACCTACCTCTGTTTTATCTGCAACTTTACCACCAATTCCGTAGCAATACATGTTTACTTGTTACTCAACACATATTACCAAATTACCATATATACTCGAGTATAAGCCTAGTTTTTCAGCACAAAAAAATGTGCTGAAACCCCAAACTCGGCTTATACTCGAGTAAAAAAATATAGGTTTTACCAGGTTTTTGTGGTAAAATTAGGGGCCTCGGCTTATACGTGGGTCGGCTTATACTCGAGTATATACGGTATTTCATTGTCTATGTCACTGTATACTTGTGTGTCACATTATTTTGACTTACATTGTGTATTTGTTCTTTCCGAAACGTTGCATATACTATTTGTATTACCCCATTTTTTTATACCTGAATAAAGAGATATTGCTTAGATCTTCCATCTTAAAGGGGTGCTTGGCAATCTCCCTCAACGCCATACAGATGAATGAAGCAGAAAGGACATGCACGGCCCTCTGCTCCATTCATCTCGGGGAGTGACAATGGGTCCGGCAGGGTTACCTCATCACTGAGAACCCACCGATCAGCAAGTTAGACCCTATCCTGTGGATAGGGCTTACTTGTTTGATGGAAAAAACCCTTTAAGGAGTGCCAAGTTTTTCTACATGAATGCATGTATGGTGTGGTAGCCTGCACCTGATTTAACTAATGCCGAGTTAAGTGTATTATATCTACAAATTCACATTACCTGGCTCCCTGCCAGCAGTGTGTGGTGAGTCCTGGGTGGTGGTAGCTGCAGCCTTTGTGCCTGTGCCATTCTCCACTCCTCCCCACTCATGCAACTTCTTGTCATGAACATAGAGCAGGCAGGAGAGGGAAGGGGTTGTTCTGGAGGCAAGGGGAGGAAGAATGCATGAGGAGACACAGGCACACATAGGCTACAGCTGCCCTTCTCCTCGTGGACTCACAACATGCTGCTGGCAGAGAGCCAGGTAATGTGACTAAGAATTTTATAAATTACTGAAATGATGCCAGATGCGGACAAAGGCATTTTTAAAATCAGCACAGCATAGAGCATTGCGACCTGTCACCAGATGAAAAAGACTTTCCTGGTGATAGGTTCGCTTTAACTTTACCATTTTTTTTTCATATATACTTTTGGGTACAGATTTTCTAAGTTCCAGAAAAATTGTCCATCCCTGTGGTGTTACCAGCTGGTCTTTTATTACTTGTGAAGGATCTAACCAATAACTAGCCTAGTGCCAAAACACTGGTGCCATTGGTGGTCATGTTAGGATACAGGCATGCCATTACAACTTCACCAGATTGTAGCAGATTTATTCGTATTTAATATTTTCAATATTTTTTTTCAATATTTTCATGGCTGCTGCTCTTATGAACAAAAACAAAATCCATGAATGCTATGACTACTTCCAAATGGATCTCTTGTATGTTCTCCAACTATTCACCAAGGTTAATGGCCAAACCATAATATCTGGTTGCATTTTCCTTTTAGGATTGGCAAATTTCCATTTTACTTTTTATATCACTGAGATGAACAGTGGCAGTCGTCTTCTTTTGGTCATTTTTATCGAAAAATCAATCGCTTGTTTCCCATCTTCTTCGAAAAATTGTTTCTATTTTCAGCATATGTAGGGCATCTCACTAGGCTTCACATTATATCTGCTCAGCTTAAAACCATAATCTTCAGGCAAGAAAGTTGCACCACTGTCCCAGAAAAAGTTAATCCGAAGTCTGGCCTTACTTAATCTTGGTCCTCTCAATTGTGTAAATTTTCTTGCTTTCTGATAAAAGCTTAAATAGAAATTCCTCCTTTGAAAGGTCTGTTCGTTCTTGGTTGACTTGTATCAGCAATGCCTGTCCTAGTAACATAGAGTAGGAAAGAGAACATGTGGCCTTCAAGACTTTCCCTGAATGTATTGTATGTTCTAAAGAACATGATGAGATAAATCTTCATCAGGTCTTGTACAGTGATTTCTATTTTATACACAATTTTCACTTCCCCTAATTAACACAGTGACCCCAATTTCACAAAGTGAAGGGCATTAACAAATGGACAGACATGGAGAAGATGAGATAGGATTTGGTTGCTAAGAATGCCCAAGCCATTCCCCTCCTTCTCTCTCTTTCATTTAAGCAAGCTCTTATCCTGTCACCCAAAGTGTCCAGAAAAGTCATCCTTAACCTGCTCAAGTGACGTAAACCCACAGTACGGAGTCAGAAAGATTGAATGCGGAAAAGGAGGGGGGAGTGAAGTTAAAACTCATATGCCAATTAAGAGATAAAAAGTTTAAGGGGGTTTGAGCTGGTCTGTGAGTGTCTAGGCTAATCCATCTCAGCTCGGTATATAACTAGAGAGAGGTCACCCAATCACCTAACCAAGGGACAGAAGAGTAGTGAGCGAGGGAGGAAAGAACTTAAAGAAGTAGAAGACCAAGAGTAAAAGAGCGAAAGCTAGCTCAAAGATAAAGGTGATTCTGCTGAAAGGGGGACACACGGGGCATGGCGGCATCATGGAATGAAGCTATATACGCTGCCCGGAGAAAGCATGATGAGGAAGAGACCACCAGAAGTAGTGTTTTTACATACACGAACAGCAATAACACACGGGGTAAGTCTATAAGTCTATATTGTCTATAATTCAATATCATTACTCCACATTAATCAGTTAAAAAAGTTCTAATTATGGATATAAAAGTTACTTTTTAAGTTTGGGATTTTGGGGTGGTCTGTATAATTCTTTTTCCATTGTGGATCTTGGGTCAGAATGACAGTTTCCTTTAAGGCGTTACTATTTATTTTCATTAAAACTCACTAAAATAGTGTGAATTTGGAGACAATTGCATATATGATATATGGTGATTAAAGATGCAAAAGACTCAATGTGGAAAGACCCTCCAAATAGGTCAACAGAACCCATCTTACTAAAGCATGCGGTAATCATGGAAATTGAAAATGAGTTCTAGAATTTATATTCTGTACAAGCAATTTCATCCATCAAATGAAATAAAAATAAATGTACAGTATATAGGTTATGTTATAATTATGTACCAGCAAATAAAAGTGTTATAAAATATTAAGTAAAATTTTTGCCAATGGAATTCCTGCAGCATCTTGTACCCATAGATAGCGCCATAGCAGTCCGCATGTTACATCCAAGATTTAGACATTGATGGAAGAATGACTTTGTAGAGTTGAAACAAAATTTTTTACTTCACTAAAACCTTGAGCAATCGTCTAACACGCAATGTCCAACTTCAGTGACATCTTTTTGAAGCTTTGGATCCTTTTGGGATTTTCATGGTTTTCATGCCTTTTGGTTGCGAACTTATATATGAGTTGAGATCACATATACTATGGAAACCTCATTGAAGGGACCACCAAAAGATATATGGAAAAATCATCTTCTAGAAGAATGGTCTTCTCAAAGAAGATGGCTAATATATAGGGGAAGATTTACTTAGCTGCAGAGAAAGAGTTTTTTAAAATTTGCCCTCAAAATGTCTTGGGTGTTCTGCGGTGTTCTGGGGCACATTTACTTACCCGTCCCATCGCGATCCCCAAGCTGCGTTGTCCGAAAAGGATTCGGAGCTGCCGCAATTCACTAAGATCCAATATCCTGCATGTGTCGCTTTCCCACTCAGGTCCGCCGGAGTTCACCTTCTTCCGTGTATGTGAGTGCTTGGCTTGCGCACAATTTTGAATGATAAATCCCGTGCTTAGTCCGAATCAGTCGGGTTGTCCGACGGCCCGCCCCCGATTTGTGCCACATGAAAGTCTGCACGATTGCGCCAAAATCTGATAGCGTGTGCCAAAACCCCCAGTTAAATACGGCACAAATCGGAAAAAAAGTTGGGAAACCTGACGAAAATGCGGTCCGCGGACCATTAGTAAATGTGCCCCTGTATGTGTTATTTAAGACAATTTGGATGTATAAGAAGGTAATAGGAAAGTTGCGCTAAGCACAAATCTGCACCAAACAGTGCTCAAATTGTAATGCAAAATTTTTGTGCACATTAAGTCATCCAGTTAATATATAGTTGGTATAAAGTTAGCAAAAAGTGCCTCAAAGCCCACCAGTCATGTATCATCCAACATGAAACACTAGGCGAGACTAACTTGTCTACCTTCCATAGCACTGTCCTGCCCGTGTGGTATCATATCTTGATAGTGCAGTAATCTATGGGGGAGGGGGGATTTGGGTGTTGGGTGGAGATGTCCTTGAAAGTGTCATTGGGGCAGATTACTTAATGCTCCAATCACGCAATTTTTAGATAAGTGCTTAATGTTTTCAAGAGCTGTCACTAATCCTAGTCCATCGGCTACGACTAGTCAACTCCTATACAATGCCACTCCGAGCACCCATTGTAGTCAACCTTAAAATAAATTCATATTTAAGTGGTAAATTTTTTTGTACATTGCCTAAAATTTTTGTCTTTTTCCCACTTCTAGGTCCCTTTGAAGGTCCAAATTATCACATTGCACCTCGATGGGTCTACAACATTACTACCCTTTGGATGATATTTGTAGTAGGGGCCTCTGTCTTCACAAATGGTCTGGTTTTGGTAGCTACTTACAAGTTCAAAAAGCTTCGACATCCCTTGAACTGGATCTTGGTCAACTTAGCTATTGCTGACCTTGGGGAGACAGTTATAGCCAGCACCATAAGTGTCTTCAACCAAATTTTTGGTTACTTTGTCCTTGGCCATCCACTATGTGTAATAGAAGGCTATACCGTTTCAGTTTGTGGTAAGTTACCGTGGCACTAGCATTATATTGATATATATTGTTGTTTTGTGGCTTTTAGGCTACAAGTGAAATGAACAGTGATACCATATATATTGTAAGTTTAAATTATGGAATTTATACAATTGCAGGAGAAATTATGGTAGACTATGCATACCAATAGGCAATTAAGAGGAATTTAAAGGAATATTTCTTAGACTTTCAGGTAAATGGACACAGATGTTAATGGAAATGAGCCATGTTTTGCCCAATTTTCTGTTTCCATGCTACATGAATAGTCTTGTTTCTGTCTTCGGTCCTGTTGATGACAGCTTTTTGAGACCTTAGATAGAAATGTGATGTGTACATAAGATTTTTAGATAAAAGTCTGCATATGATCTGAAGAAATCACTAATAGTTAAATTAATGATGTCCACAGGAATCACTGCTCTCTGGTCTTTAACTGTAATTGCCTGGGAACGATGGTTTGTGGTCTGCAAACCCTTTGGAAACATAAAGTTTGATGGAAAATTAGCTGCTGGTGGCATCATCTTCTCATGGGCTTGGTCAGCCGCTTGGTGTGCACCACCAATATTTGGCTGGAGCAGGTGAGTTCAACTGAATGTCACTGTTTCCACCAATATTAAGGCTTTACCAAGACGTAGTCTTGTGAAGCTGTTGAGCTGTTGACCCCAATTAACTCATGAAATCCAATCCAAGAATTGCCTGCTATCATGGATACAATGTTACTACTATCTAGACGTATCTTGACCATGAATGACTGGATTTATAATCGCATACACATATTGTCTACTTGTAGGTACTGGCCTCATGGCTTGAAGACCTCATGTGGTCCAGATGTGTTCAGTGGCAACACTGACCCAGGAATCCAATCTTACATGATGGTGCTCATGATCACTTGTTGCATTGTTCCCCTGTCTATTATCATTCTCTGTTACATAGCTGTATGGTTGGCCATTCGCAAGGTGAGTGACATGTATATTAGTATCTCTAGTTATTAGATGTTACCAAAAACCATGGCAGAAGCAATATAAAATTAATGTTATTTTAGCATCTGTCCCCATGGTAGGTACACTAATACTCAGACATTTATTCCTGATTCTGGGAATAGAGCATACGTGTAATTTATAGGACAACTGCTTTAGCTCCCTCTAGTGGTGGCTGCAGATGGATAAATACTTATCATCTACTTATGTGCCTTTAGAGGGGATTTAGAGCTCTATATCCAACTATTAGATATGTAAATACAGTAAAATCACTGAATTGAACAATAAATCCCTGTTTCATTAAATATGTTTTCATTTTTTAGGTAGCACAACAGCAGAAGGAGTCAGAGTCCACTCAGAAAGCTGAGCGTGAGGTGTCCAGGATGGTGGTTGTGATGATCATTGCTTATTGCTTTTGCTGGGGACCATACACATTTTTTGCTTGCTTTGCTGCTGCTAACCCGGGCTACAGCTTCCATCCTTTGGCTGCCTCATTGCCTGCCTTTTTTGCTAAGAGTGCCACCATTTACAACCCAATTATCTATGTCTTCATGAACAGACAGGTTAGTCCAATTATTGTCGCTATTGAGAAAACTATTGGTGAAATCTATAGAATAGTCACTTTAAATAGGTCTAATGCTAGGTCAAGCATTTTTATTTATTTAACACCATTGTGTGATCTGGAATTATTCACATAAATATTCTTAGAGTAACATCATTGGGGTTGATTATGGGTCTTCTGGAAGATGTTTTTCTCAAACACTATGGTCTGCTCCATGGGAAGGAAGTGTCTACCATTTGATGGCAATTTGGGTTCATATGAGCCAGAATAGAGCTAAAGGACATACTGATTAGCTTACCAAGGATCGTAAAAGATCCGTAAAGTTTAGTTGAGACAGAATTGTCCAAAGTTTGATATTTATTTCTCCTTTTTCTATAGTTCCGGAACTGTATCTATCAGCTATTTGGCAAAAAGGTTGATGATGGCTCTGAAATGTCTAGTACATCCCGAACAGAAGTCTCTTCAGTTTCCAACTCTTCTGTATCACCTGCCTAAACGTTCAGGAAGATCTCCTCTGAAAACCTTACTATGGTCTGCACATATTGTAAATACTTATTTACAGGAGCAGCTACGACTTTTTTTCTCCTTTTGACACATGCATTGCTTGTCCATTTTCACTGTATATTGTTACACTATTATGTAACTAGCCAGAATGTTACCTATTAAAAATATGCAATGAAACATTTACAGACAGCAGGACTGTCCATATGATGCACAACCAGTCCAGTCAATGGGGTATCCTATATGAAGCGACTTCATGCAGAATGTCTTATGTTGTCTAAGAAGTCAAATGTGCAACTTATCCAAGGAAACGGTGAATACGGTGACAGGTGAGGAGAAGGTAGAGGATCTGATAGTAAGCTTGGACTACAAGGAAGGATGCAAGGCCAGGGTTGCCCTTGGAATATTGTGCAGGTTTTATCAAGTTATCAAGGCAAATTAGGGATTTTGTTACCAGATTCTAGGTCCTGGTGATGGAAAGTGTGAAGCATGGAAGGACATGGTGAGTTCATTTTAGTCTCCTGTTGGGATGACCATCTTGACCATGATATTGTTGTCTATGACCACCATTGATAATTGTCTAAGATTGTTAGCTATCTTTGTTGACTCATAGACATAAGATTTCTGTCAACGATACAGAAAGGCACAATAGGACTGGGCATGGTTTCAACTTGTCTGATCCCTACGGTCTTCTATTCACCATAGACATGATACGTTGGAGGATCCAACTGACATTGGGAAGAGTTGCTGACAAAGTCTCTTGTCTAAGGTTGGATTTACGTAACTGAGGTTAGTGAAATGAGAACGTGAGGGTCAGAAGACGACAAAGGTTAAGACTTCAGAGCTATAGATATAAGGATCTAAGAGTTGACCATATTTGATGGAGTATATCAGAACAAGGGTTCAAGATGAAATAAGGAACTATCCAGGAAAGACGACAATTTCATAAATGATGTCATACGTTCATAAATGATATCATGTATTGACTAGACTAGAGCATCTTCCTAGGTTATGTGTTATTGATTTATATTCAGAAGGACAATTTATGAAATATGAGTCAATGGATTCCTCCATCTTTAACACTGCGGATGGCTGAATCTCAATGCTGTTTATACGGCAGATCAAAGAGGATTTAATACATATTGAAGTTCAATAATTTTGCTTAGATGAAGAGTATATACCATATTCCCTATGTAGTGAGAAGAGGTCGAGTTTCAGACTCTCAAATAAATTATTTTATGTTCTGCTTTCCATGAAGGTTGTTGTTTGGAAATAGCCACACAACTGAGTAGGTGACAATACTGGACCACATGCTCCATCGGTGACCCTGCTTTGTCACCTGCCTGCCAGTTTCTGGGATTGCACCATATCCCATCAAATGAGTAGAGCAAAACCGCAATACCAGACACAGCCCATGGATAAATGTGGCCATGTTTCTGGTATAAAAGCAGATCCTTTATCCTAGACCTGGACAAGTTATTCAGGAAAAAGTTGTAACATAACTTTTGATCCTATGAGATGTCGGTGTGCAGGCCGCACCTAGTGAATAACACTTTAACGTTGCAAATTATGGTGCAAATACATCTGATAATCAATGGATTGTGTTTATGGTTTGATTGATTGCAAAGTGTCCTGGGTTTTTTTTTCTGGTTTTCTGCCCTGATCTCCTGGTATCTTGTTCAGACCATATAAAATAAACTTATTTACAAATTGTCTTAACAAATCAAAGCGGCAACATCTTTTTCTGGAACAAATTGTTTGCTGTGATTTCTTAGGAAATAGGATTCATTACTACACAAAGTAAACATTCAAAAAGGAGACAAAAAGTTTTCCTGACGGTCACTTCCCAAACGCTCCACAACTGCAGTATGAAAATATTATAGGAGCTGGTGTCATGCCATTATCTTAATTTGATCCCTTCAAGCCTATGCAGTTAGTGAATGTGATAGTTTGTCCTCCAATTAAAATTAATGAAAACTTACAGATTGGAAGATATGGAAGGAAAGGTATTTCTATGATATACATGAAGGTTTGCTTCGGCACTGAGGCCAGAGCAGCTTCCCTCACTTCCCATAATGCTGAGCTCTCCTCACATGCACTAGAAGTCAATCAATCAGAACACAGAATCTCAATAGCGATAAGAAGTCCGGCTCTTTTTAGTGAGCTGGATCATTTGGCTCTGCTGGCTCCTGAGCAGCTCCCTATTAAATATATAATAGGGAGCCTATGTCCAGTCACCCCTCTCCACACCACTTTTAATCCAATTTTATCGGGTTAAAGGGGGCGTGGTAACACGATCAGGGGCAGGGTTAAGTGAGCGTATGGTGCAGTACGGTGCCACACAAAATATATACGTCCCGACAAAGATCGTGTGAAGTAGCCTAACATGCATTACAGTTACAGTGATCTATACACACAGATTATCACATACACATATACATCTATGCACTGTTACACAGGTAGACCTATAATCTAATACAGCTTTATGTCTATTATACACACTACCTGCTATGATGGATGTGTCAGCCAGGCTGTTCAGCAGATGCCATCACTCTCAACCCTTCCCACGACAGTGGGGCAGTACAGAGATGGATTACAAAGTGGCTGCAGACATGCAGGCGATACAGAACACACAGAGAAGTAAATAATCTTAAAGGGGGTTCTCCTGAGGTTGAAAAAAATGGCTTTTTTTTCCAAAAACAGCGCCATACCTGATCATAGTCTGTGCTGGTATTGCAGCACAGCTGTATAGAAAAGAATGGAGCTTAGCTACAATACCACAAGCTACCTATGGTCACTTGCGGCGCTGTTTTTGAAAAAAATAGCTGTGTTTTTTTAACCTCAGGAGAACTCCTTTAATTCTGATTATTACTACTGTGCTGACCCTCCCCCTTCTCACTGACCAGACTGTAGCCCTGTCAAAGCCTAGAGAGTAAGGGGTGGGGAGCGGAGCAGGTTATGGATTAGATTTTGCGCACACGAGATTATTTTTTTAAACTGAGCAGCTGCAGAGGCATTAGGTGGATCTTGTTTTGGGACATGAGGGCAAACTGTAGACAGGACAGAACAGACATGCATTTCACTTGCTGGCGTCCTGTTATTAATGAGCCAAGGTACGGGAGCAAGCACATTGCATCACCCTGCTCACCCTGCAGACCGCCCTGCTGTCTCCTGCCGCCACCTCTTTTATTCTATAGTTTAATCTTGGCAACCAGAATGCAGGGCTGAAGGGAGAAGGGCTGAGACAGAAAGAAAGCAGAGCATTAACAGGCAATGGCTGCAATAAGGTAATGAATGTATATTGGAAAAATTTTAGTTTTCAGCTATTGCAGCTATCAAAAAAACCTTATAAACTTACAGTTAGGCTATATTCACACTGCCGTTGCCCGCCCGTACTGTACCGTAGCGGGCAACGGCAGTGCACGGGGAGAGGAGGAGGAGGTGAGCGCAGCTCACCCCTGCCCCTCTCCATAGGATGTTATGGCGCATGGCGCCGTACTACGGGTAAAAATAGGACAGGTCCTATTTTTTTCCCGGGTATGGAGCGGTACGGTGCCGCACGTGTGCCGCACGCTGTGCGCCCATTGCCGTCAATGGAGGACGTATATCGGCCGTATATACGTCCTCCATACGGTAGTGTGAATGTAGACTTACTCTGTTTTAGGCAGAGGAAGGGCTAGGAGGACTCTGGAGGTGCCTGTTTCCAGTTTTTGGTGCACTGGGGGCACCATCAAACCACTCTGCGCAGTGCAAGCCTTTAAAGCTTTAGGTTAGGTTTGGTATTGGTGGTGACTTTAAATTCTGCCATATATTTGCTATTATTCGGTTATGAGATATGGATTTGGCCACCAGAAATACTTCAATGTTCAATGGAGAACAAGTAGCTCCCCTAATGAGAAGCGCCTCCTATCTATCATTCAGGACATTCTTTATGACTGTTCTTTTTCCTGCTATTGTTCTCATTGAATGATTATTTAAGTTCACTTATACATATGTTATACTTATGTTATTGTCATGATCATTGTTGATCTACGGATCATGTCCTAATTAAAGAGAATAATTGTATTCTTCATATTTTATCTTAGTGGAACTCAATAAAAAAAGTTACGCCTGATTAAAAAAATGTAATGGATGTTTAAAGGGAACCTGTCATCACAAATTGGCCTAATAAACCACTAGCAGTATATTGTCAAGCAGCTAAGTAGCATTTAGATGATGTTTCTTTTATGACCCAGTGTGGTGGCATCATCCAGAAAATCAACTTTGAAGTGAGATGTAAATTGGTTTTATGAAATCAAGTAGGCGGAGAGTTTAACACTCAAGTCAAGCTTTCCCTGCCTTAAAATACCCCCTTTACTGGAATTGATGGTTCTGCGTCCAGGGACATAATTGATCAGATCTCCTGCAGTCCGGCACATGATTTCAGGAGGTGTTCAAAGTCAGGGAGAGCTTGACTTCAATGTTAAACTCTCCGCCTCCTTGACTTCTTTCATTACTTCAAAGTTGATTTTCTGGATGATGCCACCACACCAGGCCATGAAAGAAACACGATCTAGAAGATGTTCAGCTGCTTGACAACATACTAGTAGTGGTTTATTAGGCCAATTACTGATGACAGGTTCCCTTTTACAAAAATCGGATAAAAATCCCCTGAATAAACTAAATTGATATCCAGATAATTATGTTCCACTGACACAATACTGTCCTGGTGGTATCAACCAGCATCCAGAAGAAGGGAGGCCTTCACCAATCAGAGATTGATAGATTATCCCGAGATTAGGCCATCGGTCAAAATTCCTGGAAAACCTCTTTAAAATAAGCCTCTCTTTTTTTTTCCAAAAACAGCGCCACCTGCGGCAATAGGCTGTGCCTGGCATTGCAGCTTAACCGTGTCTTCTCTTTTGAGACAACCACTTTAGTATATCACATTGAGATATTATCATGTTGCAGAGTAACAGACTTTAATAAAACATTTAAAGAATATGCATAACTAAACAGAATAAAGAGGGGCGTGAGGGTGGAGCTATAGGGGTGCAAGTGTTTTTACTGCCAGTATGTAATTTGTTTAGCCCCCAAAAAGTAGTTCCTGTGCCTCTTCAAATCCGGATATAAAATCATCATTCATGAACCTATGATAGAGAACGGTGACATATGTTACCAACCAAGATGTCTGAAGAGTGGCAGACATTGTGCCCCAGTTATGGAGGACAACATACAACATGGCCGCCATGACCAGTGTGGTAAAAAGTGTTGAGGTGATAGAGGGGATGACGTGTGCGCAGAGGCAAATCAACAAAACTGGCAAGAAGATCATCATGGCTCTGCCACAGAGCGCTCGGCTGGTGTGAGTGGCAATGACTGGAAGGAAATTCATGACTTTCCTGTATAATATTTGCCTGTTGTTGGCTCCATTCACTGATGCCGGACTATGCTGCTGCTTCTGCTCAGCCTCCATTCTGGAAAGACGACTTTTGAATAATCCCAACTCATCCTGTAAAAGAGAGAGCGGAAAGAGGTTCTCAGACAGTACCACAGGTACATGACAGTACCACAGGTGCATGTGAGTGCTTGATGTTGCGACACAAATCCTTTTTTAAATTCCGCAGTTCGTCCAAATCCGTTGGGTTGTCTGACGGCCCGCCCCCCCCATTTTCTGTCGCGTGCAAGCTGGCGCCGATGCATCACAATCCGATCGGGTGCACCAAAAACCCGGGGCAATTCAGCGCAAAACGGAAATCATCGTGAAACCCGACGAAAAAAAACGTCACTGTGACATCATTGTGTGTATTTTCCCCTGTACTGTGACATCACTGTGTGTATTGTCTCTATACTGTGATGCCATGTTTTTATTATTCCTGTACTGTGACATCACTGTGTGTATTTTCCCCTGTACTGTGATATTACTGTGTGTATTGTCTCTATACTGTGCTGCCATGTTTTTATTATTCCTGTACTGTGACATCACTGTGTTTATTTTCCCCTGTACTGTGACATCACTGTGTGTATTTTCCCCTGTACTGTGACATCACCGTGTGCATTGTCTCTATACTGTGCTGCCATGTTTTTATTATTCCTGTACCGTGACATCACTGTGTACATTATCTAGCATTATATAGCAAGTACAAACACCCTGTAATAACTAATAAGAACCATAGGTTGTTCAGGATAAATGGGTGATACTTTCAAGCTATATATGTATGTAGGCTTTCTTACTAGGCAGACCTATGAAGATATGTGACACAGAGGTTAGGATACCTCTAATAAAGCTGAAAACTAATGAAAAGGCCATTCGGAGAGATTTATCAAAAGTGTCTCATAGCAGAACAGTTCCAGTTGCCCATAGCAACCAATCAGAGCTCAGTTTTAATTTCCTAGAGCTGTTTATAAATCACAGCTGATCTCTGATTGGTTTCCATGGGCAACTAGAACAGTTTTACCTCAGACACTTCTGCTGAATCTCCCCCAACTGTATTGAGAAAGACCACCCTTTATCCAAACCAGATTTCCATCATACATTATATATAATGGCCATCCTTTTTGAGAGGACCATTCCACAAAGTAAAAAACTTTCAAATTCAGGTGTGAGCTGCATACACAGCGCCTTGCGAAAGTATTCAGCCCCCTTGAACTTTTCTACCCTTTGCCACATTTCCGGCTTCAAACTAAAGTCATTATAAATTAAGATATAAAATTGTATTTTTTGGGGTGAAGAATCAACTGTACAGGCACAACTGTAAATTGGAACAAAATTTATTGGATATTTTAAACTTTTGCAAAAAATAATAATCTGAATAGTGGGGCGTGTAATATTATTCAGCCCCTTTACGTTCAGTGCAGCAAACTCACCCCAGAAGTTTGGATAGGGTCTCTGAATGATCCAATGTTGTCCTAAATGACTGATGGTGATAATATAATCCGCCTGTGGGTAATCAGGTGTCCGTATAAATCCCCCTGCTCTGTGATAGTCTCAGGGTTCTGCATCATGAAGACCAAGGAACACACCAGGCAGGTCCCTGAAGAAGGTGCTCTGCTCAGATAAATCCAAAATCCAACTTTTTGGCCTCAATGACAAATGATATGTTTGGCGTAAAAGCACAACAGCTTATCACCCTGAATACACCTTCCCCACTGTCACACATGGTGGTGGCACCAACCCCACTGTCACACAAGGTGGTGGCACCATCCCCACTGTCACACAAGTTTACAGGTGCCATGTATGTGTTATTTAAGACAATGGATGTATAAGAAGGTATAGGAAAGTTGCGCTAAGCACAATCTGGCACAAACAGATGCCAAATTGTAAGCAAACTTTTTGTGCACATTTAAAGTCTCCAGTTAATATCTAGTTGATTAAAGTTAGCAAAAGTGCTCAAAGCCACACCAGTCATTTCTCCCAGACATACATGAAAAATTAGGCGAGACACCTTGTCTACCTTCATCAGCATTGTCTGCCCGTTGTGCGTATCATATCTGATTAGTGCAGTAATCTATAGGGAGGGGTCGGATTGTGGTGTTGGGTGGAGATGTCCGTGAAAGTGTATTGGGGCAGATATAATGCCTCCATAATCACGCAATTTTTAGAAAGTGCTTAATGTTTTCAAGAGCGTGTACTAATCCTAGTCCACGGCTTGACGCACTAGTCAATAACCTATACAATGCCACTCACGAGCACCATTGCTAGTACAACCCTTACTTTAAATAATATAATTTAAGTGTAAATTTTTTTGTACATGCCTAAAATTTTTGCTTTTCCCACTTCTAGGTCCTTTGAGGTCAAATATCACATTGCACCTCGAGGGTTAAACATTACTCCATTTGGATGATATTGTAGTAGGGCCTGTCGTCACAAATGGTCTGGTTTTGGTAGAACTTACAGTTCAAAAAGCTTCGAGACATCCCTTGACTGGATCTGAGTCAAATTAGCTATGTGAACTTGGGGAGACCAGTTATAGCAGCACAATAAGTGTCTTCAACCAAATTTGGTTACTTTGCCTTGCCATCACTGAGTGTAAAGAAGGCTATACCGTTTCAGTTTGTGGTAAGTTCCAGTGGCACTAGGCATTATATTGAATATCTATGTTGTTTGGGGCTTTTGAGCTACAAGTGAAAAAATTATGAACAGTAACCATATAGATTGTAGTTTAAATTATGGCAATTTATGACAATTGCAGCGAATTATGGTGACTAGCATACCAAAGGCAATTAAAGATGAATTAAGGAATATTCATTAGACTTTCAGGAAATGGACACAGATGTTAATCGGAAATGAGCCATGTTTGCCCAATTTTTGTTTCCATGCACATGAATAGTCTTGGTTTCTGTTTCGGTCCTGTGATGACAGCTTTGTGAGGACCTAGATAGAATGTGAGGGTGTCATAAGATCTTTAGATAAAAGTCTGCATAGATCTGACAGAACATCACTAAATAGTTTTAAAAATAGATGTACCCAGGAATATGCTCTCTGTCTTTGTAACTGTAATGCCTGAGGGACGATGTTTGTGTCTGTCAAAACCCTTGGAAAATAAATTTGATGGAAATTAGCTGCCTGGTGGCATTCTTTCTATGGGCTTGGTCAGCCGCTTGGGTGTGCACCCCATACTTATGGCTGAGCAGGTGAGTTCACTGATGTCACTGTTTATCACATAGATTAGAGCTTTACCAAGAACGTAAGTCTTGTGAAGCTGTTGAGCTGTGAACCCCAATTAACTCTTAATGAAATCCAATCAAGAATGCCGCGTATCAGGGATACAATGTTACATACTATCTTGACGTATCTTGACATCAATGAAGGATTTATAATCGATACACATATGTTATGTGTAGCGAGTATGGCTCATGGCTTTGAAGACCTCATTTGGTAGATGATGTCTAGCTGGCAACACTGACCCAGGAATCCATCTTACATGTGGGTGCTCCTGATCATTGTTGCACTTGTTCCCTCTATATAGTCTCTGTTACATAGCTGTACTGGTGGCCATTCGCAAAGGTGAGGACCATGTATCCCAGATAGTCTTCAGTTATGTAGATTATACCAAAACCATGCAGAAGCCAATATAAATTAATGTTATTTAGCATCTGTCCCCATGGTAGGTACACTAATACTCAGCATTTATTCTGATTCTGGGCCCCAATAGAGTGACATACGTGTAATTTATAGGACAACTGCTTTAGCTCCCTCTAGTGGCTGGGTCAGTGGATAAAACTTAGCATCTAATTATGTGCCTTAGAGGGATTTCAGAGCTCTATATCAAACAATTAGATATGTAAATTACAGTAAAATCACTGAGATTGAACAATAAATCCCTACTGTTCATTAAATCTATGTTTTCATTTTTTAGGCTAGCACAACAGAGACAGAAGAGTCAGAGTTCCACTCAAGAAAGCGATGAGGTGAGGTGTCCAGGATGATGGTTGTGATGATCATTGTTATGGCCTTTGTACTGGGGACCATTACAAATTTTTGTTGCTTTGCCTGCTGCTAACCCGAGGCTCCGAGTTCCATTCTTTGGCTGCCTCATTGCCTGCTTTTTGCTAAAGAGGCCAACCATTTACAACCAATTATATGTCTTCATGAACAGGACAGGTTAGTCCAATTGTCGCTATTGAGGAAAATTGGTGAAATCTATAGGCATAGTGACACTTTAAATAGGTAATCTAAGCTAGGCAAGCATTATTTATTTAACACCCTTGTGTGATCTGGAATTATTCAATAAATCTTATAGGTAACACCTCATGGGGTGATTATGGTCTCTGGAAGATGTTTTTCAAAACCACTATGGTCTGCTCCAGTGGAAGGAAAGTGTCTACCATTGATGGCAGCTTGTGGGTTCATATGAGCAGACAGAATAGAGCTAAAGGACATACTGATAGTACCAAGGATGTAAAAGATCCCGTAAAGTTTTAGTGAGACAGAAGCGTCCAAAGTTTGATATTGTTCTCCTTTTTCTATGTTACCGAACTGATCATCAGCTATTTGGCCAAAAGGTTGATGATGGCTCTGAAATGTCTAGTTATCCCCGAACGAAGTCTATTCAGTTTCCAAACTCTTCTGTATCACCAGCCTAACGTCAGGAACGATCTCCTCTGAAACCTTACTATGGGTCTGCACTATTGTAAATACTTATTACAGCAGCGCAGCTACGACTTTTTTCTCTTTTGACACAGCCATTGCTGTCCATTTTCACTGTATATTGTTACACTATTATGCTAACTAGACCAGACTGGTACCTATTAAAAATACGCGCAATGAAAAATTTAAAGACAGCAGGACTGTCCATTGATGCACAACCAGTCAGTCATGGTGGTACTCCTATATAGAAGCGACTTCATGCAGAAGTTGTATTGATGTTGTCTAAGAAGTCAAAGTGTGCAACGTATCCAAGGAAAACGGTGATACGGTGACAGGTGAGGAGAAGGTAGAGGATCTGATAGTAAGCTGGACTACAGGAAGGATGCAAGGCCGGGTTTGCCCTTGGAATATTGTGAGGTTTTATCAAGTTATCAAGGCAAATTAGGGAATTTGGTTACCAGATTTAGGTCTGGTGATGGAAAGTGGGAAGCATGGAAGGACATGGTGAGTTCATTTTAGTCTCCTGTGGGATGACTATCTTGAACATGAATTGTGTCTATGACCACCATTGATAATGGTCTAAGATTGTTAGCTATCTTTGTTGGACTCTAGACATAAGAGTTCTGTCAACGATACAGAAAGGCACAATAGGACCTGGCATGGTTCAAACTTGTCTGATCCCTACGGTCTTCTATTCACCATGACATGATACGTTGGAGGATCCAACTGACATTGGAAGAGTTGCTGACAAAGTCTCTTGTCTAAGTTGGATTTACGTAACTGAGGTTAGTGAAATGAAATGAGAACGTTGAGGGTCAGAAGACGACAAAGGTTAAGACTTCAGAGCTATAGATATAAGGATCTAAGAGTGACCATATTTATGAGGAGTATATCAGAACAAGGGTTCAAGATGAAATAAGGAAAATATCCAGGAAAGACGACAATTATAATGAGTATACGTTCTAAATGATATAATTGTTGACTAGACTAGAGCATCTTCCTAGCTTATGTGTTATTGATTATATTCAAGAAGACAATTATGAAATATGAAGTAATGGATTCCTCCATCTTTAACACTGGATGGCTGAATCTCATGCTGTTTATCGGCAGATCAAAGAGGATTTAATACATATTGAAGTTCAATAAATTTTGCTTAGATGAAGAGTATATACCATATTCCACTATGTAGTGAGAAGAGGTCGAGTTTCAGACTTCTCAAATAAATTATTTTATGTTCTGCTTTCCATGAAGGTTGTGTTTGAAATAGCCACACAACAGTACGGTGACAATACGGCACATGCTCCATCGGGGACCTGCTTGTCACTGCCTGCCAGTTTCTGGGATTGCCACATATCCCATCAAATGAGTAGAGCAAAACCGCAATACCAGACACAGCCCATGGATAAATGTGGCATGTTCTGCGTAAAAGCAGATCCTTTATCCTAGACTGGACAGTTATTCAGGAAAAAGTTGTAACATAACTTTTGATCTATGAGATGTCGGTGTGAGGCCGCACCAGTGAATAAAACTTAACGTGCAAATTATGGTGCAAACACATCTGATCAAGGGATTGTGTTTTGGTTTGATTGATTGCAAGTGTCCTGGGGTTTTTTTTTCTGGTTTTCTGCCCTGATCTCCTGGTATCTTGTTCAGACCTATAAAATAAAAAACTTATTACAAATTGTCTTAACAAACTAAAGCGGGCAACATCTTTTTCTGGAACAAATTGTTTGCTGTGATTTCTAGGAAATAGATCATTACTACACCAAAGTACATTCAAAAAGGAGACAAAAAGTTTCCGCGGTCACTTCCCAAACGTCTCACAATGCAGTAGAAATATACAGAGAGCTGGTGCCATGCCATTATCTTAATTTGTCCTTCAAGCCTATGCAGTAGTGAAGTGATAGTTTGTCCCTCCAATTAAAATAATGAACACTTACAGATTGGAAGATAGGAAGGAAAGTATTTCGAGATATACATGAAGGTTGCTTAGGCACTGAGGGCAGAGCAGATTCCCTCACTTCCATAATGTGAGCTCTCCTCACATGCACTAGAAGCCAATCAATCAGAACACAGAATCTCAATAGTGATAAGAAGTCCGGCTCTTTTAGTGAGCTGGATCATTTGGCTCTGCTGGCTACTGAGCAGCTCCTATTAAATATATAAAGGGAGCCTAAGTCCAGTCACCCCTCACCACACTTTTAATCCAATTTTATCGGGTTAAGGGGGCGTGGAACACGATCAGGGGCAGGGTTAAGTGAGCGTATGGTGCAGTACGGTGCCACACAACAATATATACGTCCGACAAAGATCGTTGTGAAGTAGCCTAACATGCATTACAGTTACAGTGATCTATACACACGATTATACACATACACATATACATCTATGCACTGTTACACAGGTAGACCTATAATCTAATACAGCTTTATGTCTATTATACACACACCTGCTATGATGGAAGTGTCAGCAGGCTGTTAGCAGCATGCCATCACTCTCAAACCTTCCACAAAGACACAGTGGGGCAGTACAGAGATGGATTACAAAGTGCTGCAGACATGCAGGCGATTACAGAAACACAACAGATAAGTAAAAATCTTAAAGGGGTTCCCTGAGGTTGAGAAAAAAAAATGGCTTTTTTTCCAAAAACAGGCCATACATGATCATGTCGTGTGGATTGCAGCACAGCTGTATAGAAAGAAGGAGCTGAGATACATACCACAAGCTACTAGGTCACTTCGGCGCGTTTTAAAAAAATAGCTGTGTTTTAACCTCAGGAGAAACTCCATTTAATTCGATTAATTACTACTGTGTGACCCTCCCCCTCTCACTGACCAGACTGTACACCATGTCAAAGCACTAGAGAGTAACGGGGTGGGGGAGGAGGCAGGTGATGGATTACGATGTTGCGGCACACGAGATTATTTTTTAAATGACGCAGCTGCAGGGGCATTAGCGGTGGATCTTGTTTGGGGACATGAGGGCCAACTGTAGACAGGACAGAACAGACCTGCATTTCACTTGCTGGCGTCTCGTATTAATGAGCCAAGGTACGGGAGCAAGCACCATTTGCACCGATCACCCTGCAGACAGCCCTGATGTTCTCCTGGCCGCACCTCTTTTACCCTAGGGCAGGGTAGATTACACACGCACCCCTGCAGAAAATTATATACAACACGCCACCGCCCGCAGAAAAATATACACACGCCACCCCCGCAGGAACAATACCAGCCACCCCCCAGCAGAACATAATTACACACGCACCCAAGCAGAACATAATACACCACGCCACCCCCCGCAGACATAATAACACACGCACCCCCGCAGAAATTATCCAACGCCACCACCGCAGAAGATTATTCTACCCAACGCCACCGCCGCCAGAAGAAGATTATTACACACGCCACCCCCCGACAGAAGATATATACACACACGCACCCCCCACAGAAACATTATACACACACGCCATCCCGCCGCAGACAGAAGGCTTATTATTACACACGCAACCCCCGCAGAAACATTAAATACCCACGCCACCCCCGAAGAAACATACTTACACACGCCACCCCCGCAGCACATAATACACACGCACACCCCGCAGAACACTTATTATACACACGCCACCCCCCGCCAGACATTAAACACACGCCACCCCCCGCAGAACATATTACACGCCACCCCCCGCAGCAACATATCACACGACCCCCCGCAGAACAATTATTATACAAAGCACCCCCGCAGAACATAATAAACACGCCACCCCCCGCCAGCAGAAACATTATTTCACCCACGCCCTACCCCCCGCAGAAACAATAATAACACACGCCACCCCAGCAGAAAAGATAATACACCCGCCGAGAATATGCAAACACATTGTTAATGTTTAAAGTGTTGCGCCAGTTTTATGTGGCGGCTTCCTCTGTGTCCCACAAGATGTAGGACTGCTGTTATGCTAACGCCGGACAATGCGCCACATTTAATTCCATAATGAGTTGCACCACAATTTTGTCTTAGTCCTAGCTAGGTTGTATATCAGCTGCTGCAGAACTCACATAATGTAGAAATGCAGTGTGGGGGGAGATATGGGGGATGTGCAGAGGGTCTTGTAAGGGACAACGTAGGAGCTTCATAGTGCTACGGCACACAGGGAAACTAAGGGGTAAGGCAGGATTGTGGGGAGACCCAATGGGGGGGAAGGGAGACTTATTGTGGCTGATACCTGGACTGCACTCCTGATCAAAGGTGCTGCATGTCTACCTAAGTATGCAGCTCTATGGTCTCCTTGTATGGAATCTCCCGCGCTGCTACATCCAGCACTGGATTGGCTTGCAGGCCAGACGTATCCTCCCTCCTCTCTCAACCGGAGGAGGACTTGCTGCAGGGAGGGACGAGAGAGGGCGCCCTTAATTAACCCCCGCGGACCCTGCACTGCTATGTGAATAATCCAGGGCATGACTACAGGCCAGGGCCAACAGGAGCAAGGGATAAGGGCCCCTGGTTTGCAGTCAGGTGCAGATGCCACGGGCTGAGTAAGGCCCCTGGATAGGTAGCCCTGGCTGCGAGCCAGATGCGGCCATCAAAAGAGCCACATCTGGCCGCGACCCATAGGTTCAAGACCACCTGCCCCTATAGTTTCATTCTTGGCAACCAGAATGCAGGGTTGAGTGAAGGGGAGGGGTGAAACAAAAAGTTATAACTTACAGACTCTGTTTTAGAGAGGAAGGGTAGGGCAGCTGGTGGTGGGAACCTAGGGCATGTTGACAGAGGCGGCACTCAGAGCTCTTTCTGTGGGCACCCAGGCAATTGCCCAGAAAACAGATAGGACTCAACGAATCTTCCTGAAAAAAAAAAGTTTTTTCCTAAGCAAATTAAAAGATGCTGCTTTCGGTCAGATATCATACTTACTTCGCACTTGGGACCGTAGACAGAGGGAGTCATTACCCAAAAAATTACCCACTTAAAAAAATAAAATTAAATACTCACCTCCGATGTCAGCGCGGCTCCCCAATGTCGGCGCGAATCTTACCGATGTACCGATGTCAGCGAGGTCCCGTCTATTTCTTCTCCGAGTCCTTGCTCTCTTCTTTCTTTATCATCGACAGTGGCCATGTTTTCTTCATGGCGAACGTTACTAATGACGTCAGCAGCGGGGCGCCGCGTCATAGTAGCGAATGCTAGAAGAAAACATGGGCGTTGGAAGACGTGAAGCGGAGCCGCAGAGGCAGAGAAGAAGAAGACGCGGACGCGCTGGCATCGGGGACATCGGTGGTCGCGCCGAATCCGGGGAGCCGCGAGACATCGGAGGGTGAGTATTAAGTTGATTTTTTAGGGCCGTTAGGGGCAGGCGGTTACTACATGGGGGCTGCGGTCTAATACATGGGCGGCTGCTGTATACTACAGGGGGCTGTTGTCTACTACTGGGGGTGCGGTATACTACAGGGGGCTGCTGTATACTACTGGGGAGGCTGCCTGTATACTACGGGGGCTGCTGTATACTTAAGGGGTGATGTCTACTACTAGGGCTGGTGTATACTCTAGGGGCTTGCTGTATACTACAGGGGGGCTGCTGTATACTACAGCGGGGAGCTGATGTTACTACTAGGGGCTTTGAGGTATACTACAGTGGGGCTGGCGGTATACTTACAGGGGGGCTGCGTTTATACACTGGGGGCTGATGTATATACTAGGCTGCTATGTATTCTTCTGGGGTGAAGGCTGTATATACTGGGGCTGGAAGGCTGTATACCTATGGGGGGTTGACCAATGCATGTCCCCCTCGGGATTATACTTGAGTCCGTAGTTTTTCCCAGTTTTGGTGTTCGGTAAATTAGGGGTCTCGGCTTATACTCGGTCGGCTTATATCGAGGAATACGGTAGGCCCTCTCTTTTTTTCCAAAAACAGCCGCCCACCTGCGCAATCGGCTGGGCCTGTGCATTGCAGATTCAACCGTGTTTCTAGTTGAGACAACCACTTTAGTAATATCAATTGAGATATTATTAATGTTGCAGAGTAACCGACTTTAATAAAACATTAAAGAATATGCAGAAACTAAACAGAATAAAAGAGGGGCGTAGGGTGGAGCTATCGGGCGCAAGGGTTTTTTTTTACTGACCAGTAGTAATTTGTTGAGCCCCAAAAAAGTAGTTCTGTGCCTCTTCAATCCGGATATAAAATCATCATTCATGAACCTATGATAGATACCGGTGTGAACTATGTTACCAACCAAGATTGCTCTGAAAGTGAAGGACATTTGCCCAGTTATCGGAGGACCAAACATAAAACATGGCCGCCATTGACCAGTGTGTTAAAAATAAAAAAGGTTGAGTTGATAGAGGGGATGACGTGTGCGCGAGGCCAAATAACAAAAACTGGCAAGAAGATCATCATGCTTGCAACAGAGGCGCTCGGCTGGTGTGGTGGCAAGACTGGAAGGGACATTCAGACTTTCTGTTAATATTTTCCTGTTGTGGATCCATTCATGATGCCGGACTATGCTGCTGCTTTGCTCAGCCTCCATTCTGGAAAGAAGACTTTTGAATATCCCAACTCATCCGGAAAAGATGAGAGCGGAAAGAGGTGCTCAGACCCGTAACAGGTACATGGGACAGTACCACAGGTGCATGTGACGGTGTTGATTGTTGCGACACAAATCTTTTTTAAATTACGCAGTTCGTCCAAATCCGTGGGGTGTCTGACGGCCGCCCCCCCCCTTTGTCTGTAGCGGAAAGATGGCGCCGATGCATCACAATCCGATCGGGTTGCACCAAAAAACCCGGGGCAATTCAGCGCAAACGGAAATCATCGTGCAACCCAGACGAAAACAAAAACGTCCTGTGACATCATGGTGTATTTTCCCATGTACTGTGACATCCAAGTGGGTATTGTCTCTATACTGTGAGGCCAGTTTGTCTTATTCCTGTACTGTTGACATCCCTGTGTGTAGTTCACCTGGACTGTGATATGACTGGTGGATTGTCTCTGTACTGTGCTGCCATGTTTTATTTCTGTTACTGTGAACATCACTGTGTTATTTCACCTGTACGTGACTCACTGTGTGTATTTTCCCTGTACTGTGACATCACAGTGTGAATGTCTCCTACTGTGCTGCCATGTTTTATGATTCTGTTACCGTGACATCACAGGGTACATTGACTAGCATTATATAGAAAGTACAAACCACCCTGTAAATATAACTTATAAGAACCATGGTGTTCAGGATAAATGGGTGATACTTTCAAGCTAGATATGTATGTGGCTTTCTATAGCAGGACCTATGAGAGATATGTGACACAGAGGTTATAGGATACCTCTTTAACTTTAAAGTGAAAACTAATGAAGGCCATTGCGGAGAGATTATCCCACAAGTGTCTCATAGCAGAAACAGGTCAGTTGCCTACAAACCAATTCAGAGATCGTTTTAATTTCCTAGAGCGTATCTAATCAAGACTGATCTCATGATTGGTTTTCATGGCAACTAGAACCAGTTTTACCTGCAGACACTTCTGCTGATATTCCCCCAACTTGTATTGCGAAAAGACCACCTTATCCAAACCAGATTCCATCATACATTATATTACATGAGCATCCTTTTTGAGAGGACCACATCCCCAAATTGTAAAAAAACTTTCAAAAATTCGGTGTGATGTGCTGATACACAGCGCCTTGCGAAGTATTCAGCCCCCTTGAACTTTTTACTCCTATGCCACATTGCAGGCTGCAAACTAAAAGTCATATAATTGAAGATAAATTGTATTTTTGTGTGAAGAAAAATCAAGTGACAGGCATCAACTGATAAATGGAACCAAAATTTATGGATATTTTAAACTATTTGCAAAAAATAATAATCTGATATGGAGGCGTTGTAATATTATTTGCCCTTTATTGTTCAGTGCAGCAAATCATCAGACGTGGAAGGATCTCGTGAATGATGCAATGTTGTCCTAAATGGACTGATGAGTGATAAATAATCCGCTGGGGAATCAGGTGTCCTATAAATCCCCTGCTCTGTGATAGTCTCAGGGTTCTGCATCATGAAGACCAAGGAACACACCAGGCAGGTTCCTGATACTGTTGTATGAAGAGGACTCAGCCCGTGAGCCCTCTTCATACATCCCTTATACCTCTGCGCCGTAGAGCTACGGCGCAGAGCGTTAAGGGGTTAAAGCCAGATTTGGATACATAAAGATTTCACAAACTTTAAACTTTCCAAGGAGGAGTATCAGACCACGGCTCTACCAAGACCCGGCTGTCCCTCTTAACTTTCATCTCAAACAAGAAGACTGATCAGAGATGCAGCCAAAAGGCCCATGAAGACACTGGATGAACTGCAGAGACCTACAGCTGAGGTGTCCATAGGACAACAATCAGTTGTACTCTGCACAAATCTGGCCTTTATCGAAAAGCGGCAAGAAGAAAGCCATTTCTCAAAGATATCCATGAAAAGTCTTGTTTAAAGTTTGCCACAAGCCACCGGGGGGGAGACACCAAACTTGGAAGAAGGCGCTCTGCTCAGATAAATCCAACTTTTTGGCCTCAATGACAAATGTTTGGCGTAAAAGCACACAGCTATCACCTGAAGTTAACAACTTCCCTGCACACAGTGTGGAAACACATTCACACAGGGTGGTTGGCACACATCCCACTGTCACCAATGGTGTGTGGCTACATCCCCACTGGTCACCACATGGTGGTGGCACCACCCACTGTCACCACAAGGTGGTTGGCACAATCCCCAACTGTCACACAAGCGGTGGCACCACCCCACTGGTCACCACAAGGTTGGTGGCCTTATCCCCACTTGTCAACACATGGTGGTGGAACCATGCAATCCCCCACTGTCACACAATCGGTCAACCCACTGCCACGCGTGGCCACCATCCCAACTGTCACACAAAGGTGGTGGCACCATACCCCACGGTAACAAAGGTGTGGCATTTCATCCATTGTCACACTGGTCGGTGGCACCCATCCCCAACTGTCACACAAGGTGTGGCGTGGCATCATCCCCATGTCACACAAGGTGGTGGAACCATCCCCAACTGTCACACCAAGGGGGGACCATCCCCACGTAACACCAAGGGTGGTGGCATCATCCACTGGCACACAGGTGGTTTGGCACATCCCCACTGTCACAAAGGTGCGTGGCCATATCCCCCACTGTCACACAAGGTTGGTGGCACCCATCCCCACTGTAACACCAAGATGGCACCATCCCCACTGTCACACAAGGTGGTGGAATTATCCCCATTGTTCACACATGTGGGGTGGCATAATCACCCCTGTACACAAGATGGCACCAACCCACATGTCACACAAGGCGGTGGTTGTGGGCCACCATCCCCACTGCAACAAAGGTAGGTGGCTGGAATCATCCCCATGTCACACTGGTGGTGGCACCATCACCACTGTCACACAAGGTGTGGTGGCATCATCCCACTGTCACACAAAGGTAGGTTGGCCACCAATCCCCCACGTCACACAGGGGTGGTGGCAACCATCCCACTGTCACACAAGGTGGTGGCATCATCCACACTGGCACACAAGTGGTGGCCACCATCCCCATGTAACACAAGGTGGTGGCATCAGCCCCACATGTCAAACAAGGTGGTTGGACCTCCCCAATGTCACACAATGGTGGGTGGAATCATCCCCAACTGTCACACAAGGTGGTGGCACCATCCCCACTGTCACACAAGGTGGCACCAACCCCACTGTCACACATGGTGGTGGCACCATCCCCACTGTCACACAAGGTGGCACCAACCCCACTGTCACACATGGTGGTGGCACCATCCCCACTGTCACACATGGTGGTGGCACCATCCCCACTGTCACACATGGTGGTGGCAGCATCATGCTTTGGGCTTTTCTTCAGCAGGGACAGGGAAGATGGTTAAAATTGATGGGAAGATGGATAGAGCCAAATACAGGACCATTTTGGAAGAAAACCTGTTGGAGTCTGCAAAAGACCTGAGACTTGGAGGGAGATTTATCTTTCCAACAAGACAATGATCCCAAACATAAAGCAAAATCTACAATGGAAGGTTCACAAATGAACGTATCCAGGTATTAGAATGGCCAAGTCACATCCAGACCTGAATCCAATGGAGAATCTGTGGAAAGAGCTAAAAACTGCAAAAACACTCTCTATCCAACCTCACTGAGCTCCAGCTGTTTTCCAAGGAAGAATGGGCAAGAATTTCAATCTCTGGATGTGCCAAACTGCTAGAGACCTGATACCCCAAGCGACTGCAGCTGTAATCGCAGAAAAAGTAGGCGCCACAAAGTATTAACTTAAGGGGACGAATAATATTACACGTCCTACTTTTTCAGTTTATTATTTTTTTTACAAAAGTTTAAAATATCCAAAACATTTTGTTCCACTCCACAATTGTTTCCCACTTGGTGTTGATTCTTCACCAAAAAAATGACAATTTTATATCTTTATATTTGAAGCCTGAAATGTGGCAAACTGTATCGGCCCTGTAGACTGCTGTAAGAAATGGTTTTCATGACTGGTTGGCATTATGTGCTGTATATATGGATACAAGGAGCTGTACACTGACCCAGATGTCCCTGGCCCGCTCGTAGGACTGGTAAGCCATCTTTTCCTCCATGAAGAGAACCACATCCTTCATATTGACTATATCCGTGTTCTGTTGCTCCCGGAGGTCGTTCATATTAACCAGTAGCTGACTGTACCTGTCATTGTGCACAAAGGAAACTAATCTCAGAGAGGTTCTTATCAACATAACTAGATGAACTATACCAAGAAATACTATACAATAAAATGGTTATACATATTAATAGGTGTTCTTGTTAAATAAGTCAATGGATATCACTATAACTACTGAAAGGCAACATTTAGTCATAAGATTAGTCCTGGCACACTGACCATATTATGTATCTGGAGCAGTGGCTTTTACCCTTCGCTGGTCATGTTACTGATAGCAATCAATCTGCTCTAGAAATTAAGACAATGGGGGGTCATTTACTAAGGGTCCGAATCGCTATTTGTACTCGGGTTTCCAGAAAATTACCGTTTTGCAGCAAATTGCCCCGAGTTTTTGGCGCACGCGATCGGATTGTGGAGCATCGACGCCGGCATGTACACGACGGAAATCGGGGAGCGTGACCGTCGGAAAACCCGACGGATTCGGAAAAACCGCCGTATTTAAAAAAAAATGTGTCGCTTGACACGCACTTACCTGCACCCAGCAACGGATGGTGAACTCCAGCGGACTTCAGCGCAGCAGCGACACCTGGTGGACATCGGGCACACGACCTTAGTGAATCCCGGCCGGACCCGAATCAGCGTCGGAGAACCCACCGCTGGATTGCGACTGGACCGTGTAAGTAAATCTGCCCCAATATTTTTAAAGGGGTTTTCCATTAAAAATGTCTCATTACAAGTACACTTATGCTGCTCTGGCTTCTGGTTCCCCTAGTCTTGGCACTGCCGGTCCGGCTGGGAGTGCAGGGGGGTCAGAGACGTATGTCCCACCTATGTCAAGGCAGATCCCATTTTTAGGGAATGTAAGGCTGCGCTTTATTTATGTAGATTCCCTATTTGCTCAGTAAAGTCTAAATGATAAGCTTAAAGCGAACCTGTCACCACATCTTCAGAAATGCAGCTAGGTTCCCATAGAGCCCTATTAACTAACTGATTCCCTTTTTTGAGCTACATCCCCATAAATCTCTATTACATCCCCATAAATCAAATTTATTTTATATTACCTGGCATCAGAGGGGGTGTGGCCTGCTCGGCCAGCCCCTCCCATCTACTCCTCCCCATCTCCCATGGCTCTTCTCAGCACTTAATGTCATGTGATGTCCTTCATCCAGTTACATTTGCAATGTCTACTCCATGTATGTATCTGATCACATGAAATGACAGCAGCCTCCATGGACTTACACTACTCCTTATCCTCCATGGAGACTGCTGGACTCATCTCAGCTGAGTTGAAAATACGTTTTCAAACTGATTTTTTTAACCATGGAGATGAAACTATTTAGGTATAGGGGCAATGCTCTTTAATGATAGTTTTAATAAAGTATTTATTTTGTGTGGGTTAATTTAAATGGCAGGTACTCTTCAATGCTGCGATGATGCAGACTGCTTGCATTTATACAGTAATATCAGTACTGTCTTGTTTAGTATACTACTAGTATTTGTACACAGCAGAGAGTTTTCTATATTGCACCAGGAAAGGGTTATTGGTAGCTGTATTATTTGTCATTCGTATATCAAAAGGTTGTGGGTATTTAAAGCGGTTGTCCCAATTTTTGAAGTTATTCCCAATCCACAGGATGAAAAGATTTTGGTGAGGGTCCGACTGCTGTGGCCCAAGCAATCCAAGGAATAGGGGTCCGATCACACTACTGGGTGGAGCGGCAGGTTGAGCATGCATTCTGATCCTCCATTCAATAGTTTGGTAGTCCCAGCACATGTCTCTGCTACCCTGTTTCCCGAAAATAAGACAGTGGGGCAGATTTACTTACCCGGCCCATTCGCGATCCAGCGGTGCGTTCTCCGCGCTGGATTCGGGTCCAGCCGGGTTATCAAGGTAGTTCCTCCGACATCCACCAGGTGGCGCTGCTGCGCTGAAGAGCATCGGAACGCACTGGAATACACCGAGCCGGGCTGAGTGAAGGTAAGTGCAATTTTCGCAATTTTTTCCGAATCCGTCTGGTTTTCGTTCAGCCATACCCCCGATTTCCGTTGCGTGCATGCCGGCGCCAATGCGCCAAAATACGATCGTGTGCGGCAAAATCCCGGGGCAATTCAGGTACAATCGGCGCAAATCGGAAATATTTTCGGGTAACACGTCAGGAAAACGCGAATCGGGCCCTTAGTAAATGACCCTCAGTGTCTTATATAAATTTTTGCTTCTTAAGAGGCACTAGGTCTTATTTTCAGGGGATGTCTTATTTTTCCATGAACAAGAATTTACATTTATTGGTGAACAAAAAAATCTACTTCTCTAGCATCCTTATAACTCTCCAAACTCTGAATTTCATGCTGTATTTCTTAGAATCATTGCCCCAATCTCTCATGTTTAGTAAAAGGACTTTCCATAAATGACTCCTTCTTATCCTGGGAGCTGCTGGTATCACATTTGCAGCACAACAGCCGGTGATTTCATTCCATGAAGTCTTCCCCATGTCACAACCTTCTACAGCATCTAAAAGATTTCCTAATACTAATGTATGGCGCGGGGGGAGCTGCCGCAATGACTGCCGCTAGGTCTTATTTTCAGGGGAGGCCTTATATTTCTAAGCCTGAACAAAATTGTACTAGGTCTTATTTTCAGGGGATGTCCTATTGTTGAGAATGGGAACCCCATTCTCCGGATTCCTGGGGGTCTTGTTTTCATGATATGTGGGGTTTTCAGCAGTCGGACCCTCAGTGATCACTTACATTGGTCCCTTTAACAGTAAAACTTATTTTTCCACCAGGTGGCGCTATTGTCATCCCAGTTTAAAATAACCTGTTGTACTTCCTATGGCTATTGATACATCTTATAGTGAGTAAAAAAATACATTTCATAATCGTACCATAGAATGGGAAATGTCCATTCATTGTCTTATGAAATGTCTGGCGTATCCTGTGACTACCGTATATTATAAATGTCTAAGCTGGAAATACTGTGCATAAGACATAGACCAGCATCTAATCTATTTCCCCAATGTAACCCCTAATGTTTGGTTGCATCCAATTCTTGACTGCAGAATTCAAGGTCTGATACGTATCTCGGGTAAGTACATAACATCTATCAGCTATTGTTATATACACATGAAGGGCGATAGATACAGGGGTAAGGCATATATAAGTGCAGAGGAGAGGATGTAGACTGCGCCTGTACAGCACCAGGCATGTCACTGACGACGTGCACACTTTATCCTACTGTAGATATAATTGTTTAGCGACCAACAAGAAGATTTTCTCTTTTCACCCAATGTAGTATTGTAATTCATCCTCATATTGTACACTAAGCATCATTGTTACAGAAGACAATTCACCCAAATTGCCCTTTAACATCAAACCAACCTACCGGAGATGTTGTTCCCACAGTAGCTCCGTGATAATGTTATTGTCAGAATGGTGTCTGCTTCTTAGTTGCAGGAATTCATTTTCTAGGGTATCCTGTCTGTTTTTTACTGCAGTGATTTCTCTCATGAAGGCCTCAGTACTATCCAGTGACTCAATCATTGCCATTCCTCCCTCTAGGCTAGAGGTTTCCTCAAGAGCAGAAGATGTGACCATGGACGATGATGGGTCATCAGAATATGGAGCCATGTGTTGAGCTGTGCAGGTATCTGATGCAGGTTGGTGACTGGAGAGGAGTTGGTTGTGGGGACCATCGACTGACTGGTGGCTGGCACCATCTTCATTTGCATCAGCATCAACCATGTCTAGCTGATGGCTGAGTTGACCTCCTTGTGGTTCCAAAATCTTCTTCGGAGAAAGCTGCTTGCGATTGATTTCTGCGGTGATCGGGTGGTTCCGTTTTTCTACTTCTTGCGCAGCCTGGTGCTGGTCATCTTTAGGAAAGACATTTATACATACTGTTTTGTCTTCCAGCTTAATGGTGTCTTTCAGAGGAAGTTGCTCATCTGTCTCTGAGATCTTCTGCATGAAATATGACCTTACAGAGACATCCTCTGCCCATTCTGGACCTTGTGTATTCTCTGCTAGATCACCTTCTACTGAATCGGTCTTATTGACTGCAGATTTGCTGCTTCTCCGCCTAAAGGATTCCATCTACGACGAGCAAACAACACAACACAATGGGTAAAATAAACAAAAAAAGCTAAAATAAAACATACAAATATATGTAATATATAGATTTTCAAAAAATTTCTGTGAGTATATATAGTTTTTAAGTCAGACCACCAGTTTTTTTGATGTCCTGGATCCTCTATAATTAATGGAAATCTACCATCAAAATCCATCATGATAAACCAGGGACACTTACTCATAGATCAAGATACTGGGGCTTATTTACTAAGGGTCCCACAGCCACATTTTTGTCGGGTTTCCCGACTTTTCGGGGATCACGCCAGGGATTGTGTCACAAGAGACACTTTTTATGTCGCAATCGAAACAAGGGGAGGGCCGTCGGACGATCCTATGGATTCGGACTACACGCGGGATTTTGCATTTAAAATTCTGTCGCAATCCATGCACTTACATGCACCAGGAAGAAGAAGGTGAACTCCGGCGGACCTGATCGGGGAAGCGACACATGCAGGATATCGGGCGCACGATCTTCATGAATCGCGGCAGAGTTCATCCTCGTCAGACAGTCCGGATAGGGGATCGGGTAAGTAAATGTGCCCCACCGTGTCTGTGGTAATCTTCTTATATTTGTTATCCATGGCCTCCTTCCTTCTAAAATCAACTTATGCTAATGAGTCAGATGGGCTCTACCAGAGCCCCACTATCTCACCCTCCCTCCTGCTCCCTCAGGACTTCCTCCTCCTACTGTGTGCTGCTGCCATGTGATTAAAGCAGGAATAGGGCGGGGGAAGTGCTGAGGGAGCAGGGAGCGTAAGACAGCCTGTAATGGCCTGGTTATTGTTTGTTGGACCATGCACAGTAGACTGACAGTTTGTCAGCTTCTGGCAGGACTGTAGATAGTGGGGTGATCTGTCACCTTGTCTAGTTTTATTTACTTCTTCTTGAGGCTTATTGGTCTGTGGCTCAACTGGGACAAATACGTATCTTAAGGTAGTAAAAGAAACCAGAAAATGTGGTGATAAGTTACTCCCATTGGGTAGGTAGCAACACTTTCGTAAAAATCTCTGTAATTTTTTCATACCAAAATCAACTTGTCAGGACTGTTGGTCATATATAGCGGTGCAGTGCTTGGGGAATCTCTAGCTGGAATTACTGGGGCAGACCACTGCTATTAGGGCTCATTCACACATACTTTTTTTTATGTCAGTATGCTGCGGGAACTAGGTGTTTTTCCGTCTAATTTTTTGCTTTTAATATGAAAAAATTATATGACATGAAAAAATTATATCAACACATACTATACGTACGTAGTAAAATGATGCCAATGCAACACTGACACAAAACGGATGACTATTTTTATAGATGTGCAGCAGACAAGTCTGTGTGAATGAGCCCTAAAGGGAACCTGTCAGCAGAAATTGACTTAATAAACCAGTACCAGTATGTTGTCAAGCAGCTGGCACACCTCCTAGATCATTTTTCTTTCATGACTCAATGTGGGGGCATCATCCAGAAAATCTACTTTGAAGAGAGATGTAATATAAAGTCACGGAGCAGGAGATTTTAACACTGAAGTCAAGCTCTCCCTTCCTTAGTATGCCCCTTGATGGTTCTGCATCCAGAGACATTACTAACCAGATCTCAATAATTCATATGTCAGAGGAGGAGGCGTTTAGAGCTCCCCATCTTGACTTCAGTGTTGAACTCTCCTCCTCCTTGACTTTATACAGCTGTCTCCTACTTAAGAACACCCGACTTACAGACGACCCCTAGTTACAAACGGACCTCTGGATTTTGATAATTGTACTGTACCTTAGCCCTAGGCTACAATAAATAGCTATAACCGTAATCACAGGTGTCTGTAATAAAGCTTTATTCTTAATCCTGGTTCTTATGACATTTTTAAAATCCAATTGTCACAGAGACCAAAAAAAAATTGCCTGGTGTTACAATTATAAAATATACAGTTCCAACTTACATACAAATTCAACTTAAGAACAAACCTACAGAACCTATTTTGTACGTAACCCGGGGACTGCCTGGATACTATACCATATGATTAAGTCTAGATGTCTTCTCCTGGCTGAACCGAGGGCTCTGGTCTTCTGTCTGTGTGTAAATCAAACAAGAAATATTCCTCAAAAGTGAAGACATTTCACTGACTAGACCCAGATAAAGTGTGCAACAAAACAAAACTGGTCCACATTTATAAAGCCCCTGCACCAGTTACACATGTATATATAAAGTGACACATTGGGGCTTGTTTAATAAGCGTCCATGGCCACACATTCTTTGGATTTTCTTAAGTTTTCGGAAATCGCGCCACTGTGACAGGTATTTAACTGGGGATTGTGTCTCACGTGATAGGAGTGTGGCGCGGCTGCCTGGCTTTCATGCGACAGAAATTGGGGGGGGGGGGCGGCCTGACCATCCGACTCATTTGGACTGAATGCGGGATTTACCTTTCAAGTTGTGTGGCAAAATCAAGCAGTTACATGCACCAGGAAGAAGAAGGTGAATTCTGGAGGAACTGAGCGGGGAAGCGACACTCATAGTGAATCACGGCACAGTGCATTCCGGTTGGACAATGCACTTTCGGGGAACGCGTCAGGACGGGTTAGTAAATTTGCCCCAGTGTGTCACGGCTGCACTATACCAGACGCAACATAAAATTGTGCACGGAAGGGGCATTCCAGTGCACAATCAGACCTTGCGCCACATTTATCATGCAGTGTTCAACGTTCAATTGTGTTGCACGTCTTATGTTAACTCCTCTTTGACTGGAGTCTGCAGTGACGTCTAGTGACATCTAGTTGACAGCTAATCAATGAATCAGGACCTTCACCCTAGGGAGAAGGGAAATGCGGTTTATTTTCGCTTCTCCCTTCTCCGCTCTTCACTGCATAGCGCTGAAGGACAATAATGTGGATTTTGAGATATGGTAATTTGAAAATGTAATAAATATATACAATAACTTTTAAAAAAAGCCTTTTTTCCAGTTTTAACCCCAAATAAAACAAAACAATAAAAAAATCTTTTAACATTTATTACATTTTAACTAGCACTATGTGTTCCAAAAAAAAATGCAGCAAAAAATGTTAAGGCAGCGCACACAGAAAAAAAAAAAGATGGCTCTTATACTGTTACGTACAAAAACTCACTAAAAACGCCCCGGTCATTAAAGCCTTTTCAGGCCACGTCATTATGAGGTTAAAGGTGCGGCAAAAAAATTGGCACTCTGTTGGAGCAGTGCAGGGGGCACCAGATTCATGAAGGACGTGCACCATTATTCCTGAATCTGGCGCCCCCTGCACACTACACATAGATGAATGTGGCCCATTACATAAAAGTTTTTGTTGGGAATAATTTTGTAATGTGTACAGGGCTTGTACTGGGTCCAACACAGATTTATTGTGTGCCACAATCCGATCGCTTGTGCCAAAATCCCGGGGCATTTCGGCGCAAATCGGAAAAATTCGGAAAACCTGGCGGAAAAACGCGATTCGGATTGTTAGTAAATGTGCCCCAATGACTTGGGGCCCTCACCAATCATATTATTAGCACAAAAATTATTTTAATTCCTTTAATAACTAAGTGGATTAGAATGGGAATATGATCCATGTTTTGTCTGCTTATTTCTAATGAGAAATATATACTGTTGGTGTCCCCAGTGTAAGATTGTGGAAACAATTCTATTCACTGACAGCAAACAGAAATAAGAAATGGTAAGGAATGAGTATGTTAAAAAAGTCTGATAACTCTTCATCACCTATTCAACATTTTTTTTTAATTGGATAGCAAAATTCTATAACTAGTTAAAACTCACATTAGTGATGGGCTATGATGCAGACTTATCAACTGCCCCAATGGCGGCAAATTAGGGGTGTCCCAGTAAACTCTGCCCTAAAAAGTGGTTGGGGTTTGTGTAAACCTGTTGTATCTCGCTAGTTTGGAAGTGATCTCACAGATAGAGTTAAAAGGATTGTTACCACAGGATAAGGGATACAGTATCAGATCATTATACCTCTTGTGTCACCCCATCATCCTCATAGACTGTAAGCTCTTGTGTCATCCCATCATCCTCATAGACTGTAAGCTCTTGTGTCACCCCCTTCACCCTCATATACTGTAAGCTCTTGTGTCACCCACTCATTCTCATAGACTGTAAGCTCTTGTGTCACCCCTTCACCCTCATAGACTGTAAGCTCTTGTGTCACCCACTCATCCTCAAAGACTGTAAGCTCTTGTGTCACCCCCTTCACCCTCATATACTGTAAGCTCTTGTGTCACCCACTCATCCTCATAGACTGTAAGCTCTTGTGTCACCCCTCATCCTCATAGACTGTAAGCTCTTGTGTCACCTCCTCATCCTCATAAACTGTAAGCTCTTGTATCACCCCCTTATTCTCATAGACTGTAAGCTCTTGTGTCACCCCCTCATCCCCATAGACTGTAAGCTCTTGTGTCACCTCCTCATCCTCATAGACTGTAAGCTCTTGTATCACCCCCTCATCCTCATAGACTGTAATCTCTTGTGTCACCCCTTCCCTCACCTCTATAGACTTGTAAGCTCGTGTGTCACCCCCATCCTTGATAGGACTGTAAGCTCTTTATTGGCACCCCCTATTCCTCATGAAGCGTAAGCATCTGTGTCACCCCACTCCTCATGACTGTAAGACTTGGTGTCACCCCTTCACTCCCATAGCCGTAACGAGTGGGGTCACACCGAAACTCATAGACTGTAAGCTCTTGTGTCACCCCCTCATCCTCATAGACTGTAAGCACCTGTGTCACCCCCATCATCCTCATAGACTGTAAGCTCTTGTGTCACCCCTCATCCTCATAGACTGTAAGCTCTTGTGTCACCCCTCATCCTCATAGACTGTAAGCTCTTGTGTCACCCCCTCATCCTCATAGACTGTAAGCTCTTGTGTCACCTCTCATCCTCATAGACTGTAAGCTCTTGTGTCACCTCTCATCCTCATAGACTGTAAGCTCTTCCGAGCAGGACCCTCACTATTATTGTCATATGACTCTTATTACTCTGTGATGTCTTATTTTTATGTATATCTTCCCCATAATCTGTAAAGTGCTATGGAATACGATGGCGCTATATAAGGATTATTATCATTGGGGGTCTCGCTGTTAAGGTCTCCAGTAGAGATGAGCGGACCTGATGGACGAACTTAAACGCTGAACCCGACCTTTCGGGGTCCGTTCATCTCTAGTCCCCAATGATCAGGAGAAAAGGGTTCCAGAAGGGAGACTTGGTTGAATCCTCAGTTATCTGACACTTTATCCTCTTTCCTGTGGAAAAGGGATTTGCATATTTGGTTGGGACAACCCCCAATTCTACCAACTAACGAGCTGGAGATGTCTAATATGTCATTTCTAACCTTGCTCTGAAGAATTTTGATCTTTTTGACCTTCGATGCAAACCCTTTATTTTCCTCGTTGTCGCCCTTTATAATTTTTTTGAGGAAACTTGTTTTCTTGGACAACCCTGTCCACTGGTACAGGATGACTTTCTTATGCTCTGTAAGTGGGGTCCACTTAACTCCAGTCGATGGTCCATCCTCATCATTACTATCATCTCTGTTGATTGGCAGAAGGTTGGCGGTCTCAGATGTTTGGTCTTCGTACAGTCCACCACTGGCAATGTCATGGTCATGGCCGGTGCCTTTCTTCTCATCGGCAGCTAGGTCTGTGGTTTCGGCCACTTGTAGAGACATATTATGGAAACTTGACATCTGCTTTTGAGTTGGACCTTCACATGACAGGAAATTTGATGAGCAGTCCCAAATTCTACTGTTTTTGAGCATCTTCAGGGTCTTTTATATCGACCTCAGAAAATGATGATGATAAAAGCTCCTGTGAAAGTAGTTACAGATTAAGAAGAAATATTCAAACATCACATCTTATGCCATAGATATGTCAGGACCCACAGAAAGAGATGTCATAAGCAGCCCTTTACATATCCTGTTGTTTCGTGTCTAAACTGTTTAGGAATTGTTCCTACATAGGTTTCACGGGGTTAATTGGATTCAAAATGGCAGCAACACTACATCTGCCATATATGAATATCACTAATAATTTAGGGTATGATTATATTTTCTGAAACCCTGCATGTCCTAATGGCTGTGAGTCTGCCACTATGGGGCACATTTACTAAGGGTCCGTGGACCACGTTTTTGTCGGGTTTCCCGACTTTCTCCGTTTTGCGCCGCATTTACCTCGGGTTTTTGGCGCACGCGATTGGATTTTGGCGCCGACTTTCATGCGACACAAATGGGGGGGCGTGGCCGTCAAACAACCCGACTGATTCGGACTAAGCCCAGGATTTAACATTCAAAATTGTGTCGCAAGCCAAACGCTTACATGCACCAGGAAGAAGAAAGTGAACTCCAGCGGATCTGAGCGGGGAAGCGACACATGCAGGATATCGGCCACACGATCTTAGTGAATCGTGGCATCTCCGAATCCTCGGCGGACAACGCACCACTGGATCGCGAGGGGAAGGGTAAGTAAATGTGCCCCAATGTCTCAATAAGGAGGGGTCTCCAGTAGGGATCCTTCCTGGTATGTCCAAAAAGGGGTTGTCTTTATGTCTAAACCTACCACTATGGGTCCATCTTTGAGTTGTAACACTGGTAGTATAGTAGCATTTTAACATGGTTTTAATCTACGTTGTAACCCTCGCATCACTAATTTATTCGCCTTCCATTATTCCCATGAATTTTGAGGGAAGCGTTCAAACTCCATCACCACTTTATGGTTCACCAGAAAACCCCTGGAGGGCAAAGGTAGAGCTTTTAGCAGTGACGTCTTGATCCTGTGACAACTGAAGAAACGCCGATGTGATCGGGCCGCGGCCCGCCCCGGTAGGTGAGGCTTTGTCTGCGTTTGCGTTTTCAAATTCAGACAAAGCGGTGCGTGTGGCACCAGCCATAGGAGTTATGGGATCCTCAGGAGCCTCCTCAGGGTTTTGTTAGGGAGCCATATTAAATTGCTCCTTGTCTTGGGGTTAGATGGGACCATGCTTCCTCATTATAGCATGTGGTCAGAGGCCCAGTCATTAATGTAATATTTATCACCTATCTAGTGGGTTTAATAATATATATTTAGGCTGAGGGTGCTCTCACACGTCGCGTTTAACGCATGCGTTTAAAAACGCACTGCAACAGCTGAAGAGAGATTTGCCTAATTAAACAGCTGTTAACACTTGCGTTAACAAAACGCATGCATTAAACGTGACGTGTGACCGCAACCTGGATGTAAAGGGGTTTTCTTACTAAGGACACATATGGCATACATGTCTGGTCAATAGATGTCTAAATGGTGAACCAGATAGGTGGCTAGTCAATAAGTGTCCTTTAGGGTGATGGCACAGGTGGCATTTTGAACCCGTTTTTAAGCAGTCCGTTAAAAAAAACGCATCCGTTTTTGACAGGTTTGACCAATTATCTTAATTCAAATTGGTCAAAAACGCATGCGGTTTTTTGACGGAATGCTTAAAAAACGGGCCAAAAACGGGTTCAAAGCACCACCTGTGCCATCACCCTTATAGGAAAACCTCATTATAGGGATAATTTAAAGGCAAAGACTGACAGAAATAAGGAAAATTGGGGATCAAATGGCCCTTGAGGGTGCAGTCACACGTTGCAGTTAAAACTACATCGCAATCAGCTTTGAGGTGGCATTAGGTGCAGTTTTGTCAATTGAACAGGTGAAAGACATGAACTGAACAGGTGAATGAGATTTGTGGAGCAGGTTTCCCCTTCAAAATCAAATTCACTCGTTCAGTTCATGTCTTTCACCTGTTCAATTGACAAAACTGCACCTAAAAGCCACCTCAAAGCTGATTGCGATGTAGTTTTAACTGCAACGTGTGACCGCACCCTAAAGGAAGCGCCAATGTAAATGTTAGAATGACGCTTGATTGACTTCTATGGGATGGCTAGATGGCATGATCTCATAGTTGGACAATCCCTTTAAGCACATTTTCTTTACAGACCCTTACCTTATTTTGGCAGTATGGACAGATTGTCTATATGTACTTTATATGTACATGTCATCTATATGCATCACTGTTTATAATGGATGACTTTTCAGTTATGGCTGCTATGGAAACATAACCGTGTGGGGCAAACACCAAGCGTAACGTTTGGTAGACATTACATAGTTTGGTTGACCTGCACATCGCTGAATCTTAATGGCAGCTAATTTCACTCACATAACGACTGATCACTGGGGATTTTGGAAATAAGACCCCCGATGCAGAGCTGACTTTGGTCATTGTATATTTCCACTACTCGATTAATAGTAGGTTCACATATTTTCTTTTAGGGTGATGCCACACATGGCGTTTTGAACCCGCTTTTGGTCCGTTTTTAAGCAGTCCGTTAAAAAAACGCATCCTTTTTTGACAGGTTTTACCAATTATCTTAATTAAAACTGGTCATGCGTTTTTGGACGGACTGCTTAAAAAACAGACCAAAAACGGGTTCAAAACACCATGTGTGGTGTCACCCTAATGGGATATCGTAGAGGCCTTATCCATAAGGATGGAGACTGCTGTAAAGATATGATGAGGATAGTGGGGTGAATGTGGTGGCAGATGGCGCATGCGTATTGAAAGGCTTGAGTTTTAAAAACACCTGCGTTTTAAAACCTCATCCATTTTTTTTACCGTTTACCATGAGTTTGGCTGCTTTGAACCTGTTTATCTATTAAGATGAACAGGTTCAAAGCAGCAAAACACATTGTAAATGGAAAAAAATTAATGCATTTTAAAAACGCATGCGTTTTTAAACGGACTGAAAACGTATGCTTGAAAACAGACCAAAAACGTCACTTGTGGCATCACCCTTATTGTTGAAATCAATGGGAATTGCAGTGGTCAGACTCATTTAAGCTGATTTATAATTAGGAATTCATCTTAAAGGGGTTGTTCCAGGTTTGTTTGTTATGCACCAAATCTAATTGTGGGGAGTGACTACTGGGACCACCACCATTTACAAAATTGGACCCCTACAGATCAGTGTCCGCACTAATAGATTAGCAGCAGGTAGAGCATTCATCCGCCTTGCTCCAGTTTTCTGTTGGACTTTGCATATTCTTTTCTGCACAAACTCCTTGCACAGTATTTAAGATGTGTCCGCGCCACGTATGTGTCGCACGTGACCGTTTTGTGGCACGGTTGCTCTATTCTTCACGCAACACAAATTTTTGTACTGTAGGGGGCTTTCCGGTGCTCAGTCGGTAGTCAGATTTAACATGCAAAATCCAATAGAAGTCTGTTGCTAGGCCCATATTAAAGGTGCAATAAGAAAAGTGCTGCAGTCTGTCGGAGCAGTGCAGGGGGCGCCAAATTGATGAAGAACGTGCGCCACATTTCATGAATCTGGCGCCCCCTGCACACTACACAGGCAAACTGCACATAGTACAGACTGCATTGTTCTTAGTAAATGAAATGAAATTCTGGAGGGGTGGCGGGGCAGCTGCAGCAGCCAGTGTCTAAGTATCCTCAATGTATTCTTCCTCTCCTCCACACTCATCCAGCTCCCTCCGACCATTCCCTCTTCCTGTCATGTACATTGTGCAAGCAGGGGAGAGAGTAGGATTGTATGGAAGAGAGGAAGGATCCATGAAGAGACTAAGATACAGGATCAAAGGCTGCAGCTACCCCTCGCTCCTCAGGACTCACCACACGCTGCTGGCAGGAAGACAGGTAATGTGAAAAAAGTTTTATAAAGTAGTGACAGTGTAGAGAATGCTGATAAATCCATTTTTAAAATCGACATAGCATAGGCTATGGGAATCTATCACCAGGTAAAAATTACATTCCTGGTGACAGGTTCTCCTTAAATATATTTTTCTCTAATTCCAGACACAGCCCATGTACAAGAGTGGATATAAAAAACAGGACTTATTGCCAATTTTCCAAAAAATGAATATACTTGAAAGAGACTGTAAGATTTTATTTTATACTCGGATTGCTGATTAAAAGAAATTTAATCACACTGCTGAAACCTTTTCACAAGAAATCCTTAATTTCCATTGATATCACATTAAATGTTCTCTGTGCACCTGTCAGGGCGAGACAAGTTATCATCTGGACGCGTCTGCGGTTGGGTAAAGCATGAATGACGGATGATTTGATGAACAATGATCATCCCCCCCTCCCATCATGCATTTCAGGTCTGAATAAAACGTTCTGCGCTCAGCTGGTCTATTATAGAGCATTCAGCTACTGAGTGGGTTCACTGCGGAAGAGAAGGAGCCTCTATATAAGACAAGCAGCAGCCGCCAGGATACAAGGTATGGACCTTCTTCATTATGATATGGGTTATTAGGACCAAGATGTACGCAGTCATGCAAGGCATCGAGAAAGGGTTTCCGGATTTGGCAGTATCCTTGCCATGGATACTCATTTATAATCAATTGCTGTGACGTTCTATCATAATTAATAGTCCGTGTCCTAAGAATATTGGAATATTATCCCATGATCAAGGACTAGGGGAATCTGACGGGTACATTATACTAAAAAAATAAAGCTTAAAAGGTTTTAACCACATGTGTACCCTATTCATAGAATATAGGATACGTGTGTATACTGGGGTCTGACTGCAGGGTTCCCGAGCTGCCCCCCGCAAATGAAGCCGTGTTTTCCGATTTAGCTCTATAGGGATGAGGACGGAGCTATTTTGGAAAATCCCATTGAAACTGTGCACCAATGCTCCATTCATACAAGGCACTTTAGGGGAATCACGGACCCCTGTTATCAATGTCATTGCTGTTCCACTGATCGGACCCCTTGTGATCAGATGGTTTCCTGTGGATAAGGAATAAGTATTTCTGATACTTTGTGAATCCATACTTCAACATCGTCACAAAAAAGAGACATTCCTAATATTTCTTCCTTTCTGCTACATTGTATCTGTGTTAGGGTTGTTTCACACTGCCGTGGCCGGTCCATGAATCACGGGCCGTGAAGAATCCTGTTTCATAGACTGACAACACTGCCAGGGAAGGGACACCGAGCACCATAGTGATATCTGATGCAAGGATGAATGATTACAGTTTGGCGGTGCTGTTCAGTGGGGAAGTAGGGGCTCCTTGTATAACATATCACTATGATGGACATAGTCCTGTCCCCTACAGTGTACTTGGTCCATGAAATGGAACAACACTGCTGGGGAATGGACACCAAGCATCACAGTGATATATGATGCAAGGAGTCATTGTATCCCCACTCTGATCATGAATGATTACAGTTTGGTGATGCTGTTCAGCGGGGAAGCAGGGACTCCTTGTATCACATATCAATCTAATGGACATAGTCCGGTCCCCTGCAGTGTGCTTGGTCCATGAAACGGAACACAGCACGGTTTATTTGTGGTAGCCCTTAAAGCCTATCTACCATCAGATTTACCAGTTGTAGACTGCCCTAACTTACCTGCACGTTATGGTCTGTCGAGGATGGCACCGTTTTGGATTAAATTTGGAAAGGCCAGATTCTCTAAAAAAAATGACATTATAAAAATATGCAAATGAGCTTGAGGTGCTCCATCCAACATTACCAGAACTCCTCTTGGCTCTGCCATCTCCTAATCTATGCACGCCACCACTCTAAATTTCTACCCTCGTCCCGCCCGCTCATCCACCTGTGATGTCACCCTGCTGTCTGCAAGTCTCGTGATCATACTTTACTAGCGCAGCCGCAAGTATCATAGCGCATGTGTGAGACCTGCAGACAGCCGGGTGACGTTTGGGCGGGACCAGCGGGAAAAAATTGAGAGTATAGGTGCATAGGTCACAGTGCAGCCAAGACAGTGCAGCCAAGAGGCGCTCCGGTGATGTCGACAGGAGCATCTAAGGCTCATTTGCATATTTTTATTTTAAGTCATTTCTTCAAGAATCTGACTGTTCCAAATCTAGTCAAAATCTGATAGTAAATTTCCTAAAAAATCCCAAATATCTACATAGACTACCTACAAGTGTAGAAAACTGTTAGCTGTATGTAATATTCTCTGTAAGCCTGAATATTCCATTCACTGACAGCAAGCAGAGACCTTTAAAATGTTAATCCAGTTTCCATTTTACTTTGAGTATGTTATTTGTGATGCTTTTTGACAACAACTGACTACTTGTTCTACAACCCCCAGCAGACAGATTTGCTATGCAGTGGGAGCTACTTATATTTCGGTAAATACCCTGCTATGCTCCTCTTTACTGCTCTGGTACTTATTTGATGATTATGAATTCTTCTTTAATTATAACCCTCTTGTGTTGCCATGGAGGCTCCATGCGCCTCTCTTTGCCCTGTGAAAAGGGCACTGGAAATTATGGCATAATCTCAGTCTTCAGTCACAGCAGAAGTTGGCGACAATACTTAGGTATTACCTTGGTGCCCAGGGATTTGGCGGCACGTGGCTGCAGATTAGAATATATTACAGCTCCGCTCTTGCCTTGGCTAATCACTGGTTGTCATGACTTGATGTGTAAATGCTGAAGTAAGCAATTTATTCTGCACAATCTTCTCTCTGCAGCTGCTTTCTGTGAATTGGCCTCATCTAGTTTGGGGCTGGCCCCTACCTCTGTGTACTATTTATAATACCCGTATCTAATGTGGCATAGCCATCATGCATCAGGGGGCCAGCTGTGACTTCTCCTGCTGTGCCCACCTATGCCCCTGGGTATGTGATGCAGTTAGTTATGTACATTGTGACTGTATAGCTGCCTAAGTTTAATGTTCTATATTTATATATTAGTTTAGTAAAAGGAGGCTCAGTCTACTAATTATTGAGTGTGCCTTAAAATTGTGCAATTTGGAAAAAAAATTAGGCATGCTCTGTGTACTAGTCAGGCACATATTGTAAGTATCTGAAAGAGCTTAACCCCCGAATTGTATTCATGTTGTCAATTTTTTCATTTAGTAATTCACATTATTTTAGGGGGTGTCGGTAATTAGTGGTTACTATTCTTCTAAGACTCCTGGTGGTCTAGAGAAGTTTAAAGTGTAATATATATGGCTTTTTGGGTTGGTGAAATAGTAAATATTGGATTCCATTATCTATTATATGAGTTTTTATATCTCCCAAAAATTGGTATGAACTAGATTGTAACAATAAAATTATATGATATACAGTAGCTTGTTCTTATAATTATATTGTTATTGTTTTGACTACCGGCAGCCACCACTAGTTGGAGCTCATGGGGTGGGATTTATGCAAATTTGCTGCACTTGCAGTAAGCTCCACTTAGTGGCAACAGAGCCAATTGTATAATTTTAAGGAAATCTACCACCAGGATGAAGGATTGTAAACCAAGCACATTTACATGCAAGTGTGTGTCTCCTCTGGCAGGATCTGCTTTTCTTTTAGCTTTTTATACCCTTGATTTTACAAAAAAAGGTTTTTAAAAAAGAAGTCTCAGCACAGCTTCAGATGGAGACACAGACAGAGAACCATCACTTCTAGCTAGGGGTGCTTTGTAATTATTAGAAACTGTAAGGCTAGGAACAGGGTAGAGACTGATACAAGGCATTCCAGTATGGAGCACATTGGAAGTTGGCTGTAGTGTCCCTTTAAGTAAATGAGAGTGAAAGGATAGCAATACATGAAAAGACTAAAATCTGAAAGACTACTAAATATAGATGTAAATCTCTCTATATACTATCTATAGGTTCTGTATAGAATGTTGCCTGCACATTGTCACCTCTCCAAATATTGCTGAGAGAGAACTAGAAATGATGGCAGCTGAACTCGTAAAGATCACATATCATATAGTAATACATGCAGTGTGACAACAGCTGCAATTAAACAATAAAAATTATTCTTAAAATATAGTAAAATGAACTGGATTAAGTGGCAATACCTATTTTTAAATGAAAACAGAAAAGTCTCTTCTTCCTTTGATTGTGAGCCCCATGGGGACGGGGGCTGATTTGGGAAGTTCTGGGCAGCGCTGTGTAATCTGTGTGCGCTATATAAATAAAGAATTATTATTATTTTTCCACAAAGTGTCGGTTTCACATTGCAGTACAAATAGTAAAATATCACATTAGAGGAGTGAGGGCAAAAGCTTACAATCTATGGCTACTTTCACACAATGTGATTTATCCAGTCCTGTATTTCCGTGCTGTATGAATCCATATAAGGCTACATTCACACACATGTATGGGGGGGCGTATATAAGACGTATATACGTCACCCATAGCCATCAATGGACGCACGGCGCTGTACGTGCGGCACTATACCGCTCCTCCGTAGCCGGGAGAAAGATAGGACATGTCCTATCTTTCGCCAGAATATGGCGCCGTGTCTCATATATTGTTATGAAGAGGGGCCTGAGTGGGCGGTACCGACGACCGAATGTAACCTGAATCTGTATATACGTGACGGTTGTCATCCGTATGTGCGCATATAGCACCGTTTCCGTACTGTATCTATATAAAATATGCTGGGCTGCCATAAGGGCACATTGGGCAGATTCCTGGCATGTCCTTACATATGGCACAGATGTATCCTACTGCATGCTTGTACCGTGGGATATGGTGCCTGGTGACTCCTGACATCCTCCCTCCTGTTGAGAGACGTATCCGCTCAGTAGAGGCCGCATCTGCTCCCCATAGGCTTCTGTTGCCTCCGATAAGCGGATTATGGCACTCAGTAGAGGGAGCAGAATGGAAACACGTAGCTTGCTACATCTTTCCATCCTGTCTTTTTCACAGCATACATTGGGGCACATTTACTTACCCGGTCCTGTCGCGATCCCGCTGCGCGTTGTCTGACGAGGATTCGGGTATGCCGCGATTCACTAAGGTCCGTGCGTCCAATTTCCTGAAGGTGTCGCTGCTGCGCCAAGGTCCGTCAGAGTTCACCTTCTTCTTCCTGGTGCATGTGAGTGCTTTTTGCGACACATTTAATTTTTTAAATTCCATTTCGTTTTTTTTTCTGAATCCGTTGGATTGTCCGACAGCCACGCCCCCGATTTCTGTTGTGTGCAACCCGGCACCGATGCGCCACAATCCGATCGCATGCGCCAAAGACCCAGGGCAATTTGGCGCAAAATGGTGCAAACCGGAAATATTCGGGAAAACCCAACGAAATCGCGGTCAGTGGACCCTTAGTAAATGTGCCCCATTGTATACTGAGTAGACAGAGACAAAAACTATCCCTCTGTCTGCTAGTATACAGTATGTCAATGCGTACAGTGGCGTAACAAGACCCCCCACTCCCTCCACCCGCTATTGCCAGCTGTGATTGCATTGTTTGATGGACAGGTATCTGACAGGAGGGTTTTAATTGTAGACCATGGACGAACCATATAGAGGGGGTAGAATAGTAGACAAAGGAAGAGGTGCAGCACTATGGACAGCTCCTGGATAGAACAAGGAGGTGAGGGAAAGGCAGACAAGTAACAAGACCTGAGATTTACCCTACATACATCTAATGAGATCTGTCAGGTGTGATTTCTATTCCAATATCAGTAGTGACTAATATCTCTCGTCACTGGCAGCCAAAATGTATTCCTAACATCACGCATCTCGCTTCTCTTGTGTCGTGAGCAAACTTTTTCATCCGAAAAAGATTTGATTTAAATACAAGCTACAAGTTCGAGAACAAAATGACAAATTCACATCTTATTAGTCAAGGTGAATGAGCAACGAGACAGCCATTGATTTCAGTGATGAAGAGGAATCCCAGGGAGCTGTCAAATCATCTGTCATATCAGACATTTTACCCCACACCCCCTTCCCATTTCAGTGTCGTCTGACTGTCTTGTCAGAATAACATCATGACTTCTCAATGTTTCTTCATGGAGTCCAAGCACCCTTGTCTGAGGGCAGTAGACGTGTTGTTAATGGATGACATCTACATGAATCTGATATTGGATCTGCTGGCATGTTGGCCCACTGTACAGTATAATGACACTTTTATCTTTGATGTAGGTATTACAGGATGATGACTTTGTTGATGTCGAGCTCAGCACTTCTGCTGATCACCTTGACTTTCAATGGAATGGATTCCTCACACGGGGCTAATATTTTGGGGAATACGCTTCCAGTTTCTGAACGACTGGTACTGCAAGAACGGGATGAAGACCCTATGTACCCAGGTAAGGTATCAAACTATGTCATATAGTCTTAGGAACGACGAGCTATGAAGAAGCCTTCCAATGGTATCATGTACAAGTGTGATATGGGATGACATCATTTAATAGCATAAAATATGCTATAAAATATAACATAACTTTTCCTGGTAAATATTTCATTGTGCTCATAAGTTTTATGTGTTTTCTATGACTTTAGTGGAGTGATCAATCACTTAAAGGAAATCTACTATGAAAATCCATCATGCGTTACCAGACCCTCCTCTCCCGTTGCTCTGCCTTAATAGTTTTTTACACTTTTTTCCTTCTACCCCCTACTCCTTCAGCACCTCCCCTTTTCTACCTGCTGTAATCTCCCACAGTGTAAAGGAGCAAGTGCTCATGCACAGTGTAACAACCTGTGAAGCTACAGAAAGGAGGGTCTCTGGATTTGCTCCCCTGCGCCCTTATTGCTCATAAGCATAAATTAAAAAGTTGATTTAGAAGGAAAGAGGCCACGAGGTTTTGGTTATTAATACACTACAGGGTTGACTCCGATCTATCTGATATAATCCAGTTACAAACTGCGCTTCCATCAAACGAGAGTAGGTGGCAGTATACTGTACAGGCTGTGAGCTAATGTTGTACCATACTGGAGGTTTTGTGGACAGCTCTAACTCACTTCTTGCACCTCCCAGAACCCAGGCATGCAGGCAGTGTCTATAAAAAAGATAATTACAGGCGGTCCCCTACTTAAGGACACCCTCTGCCCACTATGACCTCTGGTGAAGCTCTCTGGATGCTTTACTATAGTCCCAGACTGCAATCATCAGCTGTAAGGTGTCTGTAAGGAAGATTTATTAATAATCCTTGGTCCAATTACAGCAAAAAATTTTGAAATTCCAATTGTCACTGGGGCAAATTTTTTTTTTGTCTGGATCTACCATTATAAAATATACAGTTTTGACTTACATACAAATTCAACTTACGAACAAACCTACGGACCCTATCTTGTATGTAACCTGGGGACTGCCTGTAATTGATCTTGCGTAACCTTCCGAGGTCCAGTTATGTCACACCAGCAAAAAGGTATTTACAGTAGCAAAAAGTTTTATAAATTTAAAATTCTACCCCATTGAGGGCCTGTGTGGCGGAGGACCCGGTGATCAGCTGTTAGATGCCATCATGTACCAATTTATGATTACACAGTAAATTGAAGATTAATGGGTGACCATGTATTAAATGGCCATGACTTAGTTCTCGCGAGTTAGAGCTGCTCTTCGTATCTCCTGTGGAGCGGGAGCGGACCAATGGACTGATCACTAGAATAATAATATAAGGAAGAATAATGGACTGACAACTGTGATTTCCAGCGGCTACAAATACAGCTGTTTATCCATTTTAGTAAATCTAATTGTTTGTGTATTAAAGCAAGTGTCGCATCACTGCTCGGCTATTGATGGTCTATTATGAAGATAGACCATCACTTTAATGGTGCTTATATTGTACCAGACAGTTATGGACATACCAAAACACTCTTAGAGGGAACCTACCACCACGATTCTACCTATATAGGTAGAACTGGTGGTAGGTGGATGTATGGGACGTGAGGGTAGCCCTTTTTAGAGCTTATCCTTACGTCCCCGTTATCTTTTTAAAATCTTTAATACCCTAATATGTAAATTTTCTAAAGCGGCTACTGGGGCGCGGAGTATCCGGAAGTGGGGCGTGGAGTAGCCGGACATGAGGATTAGTTATAAAACGGCTATCCTCACGTCTCATACATCCACCTACCACCCCTTCTACCTTTATAGGTAGAATTGTGGTGGTAGGTTACCTTTAAATGTCTTACAGTGTCCATGTCTTAATGCTTCTGAGATGTTTTGGTGACATAATATTGATTTTAATGCTATTAATGGTTGGTGTTAATATTAATGGAAAAGTAGGTGGAACCAGCACTTGTTAAAGGTAAGTTAGAAGTCCCTATTCTTTATTTTAATCCATTAAAATCCAGGTAATACAAATGAGAAAAATGGTGAATGCATGGAGATATAGTGCTCCCTGTTTAAAAATATGCAGCAGACCTACGCGTTTCGGACATTGACTTTCATGTCGTCCTTATTCATGGTCTGTGTAAATATTACTTAGGAATGGGCCTGCTAATAAATGGGCCCATAAATCCAGTGATTTTGAATAAGAAATTTATGGGTTGGAATAAGGAAATAGCAGACACGATCTTGGTTTGGTTCATTTCCCAGGCATAAGTCTATGGGGCAGATTTACTTACCCGGTCCATTCGCGATCCAGCGGCGCGTTCTCTGCGGTGGATTTGGGTCCAGCCGGGATTCACTAAGGCAGTTTCTCCGACGTCCACCAGGTGTCGCTGCTGCGCTGAAGTTCATCGGAATGCACTGAACTTCACCAGGCCGAGCCGACTGCAGGTAAGCGCGTGTCCAGCGACACTCTTTTTTAAAATGCGGCGGTTTCTCCGAATCCGTCGGGTTTTCGTTTGGCCACAACCTGCGATTTCCTTCGCCTGCACGCTGGTGCCAGGCGCCACAATCCAATCGCGTGTGCTAAAAACCCGGGGCAATTCAGGGAAAATTGGCGCAAAACGGAAAAATTCGGGTAACCCGCCGTAAAAACGCGATTCGAGCCCTTAGTAAATGACCCCCCTATGTGATATGTTCAAAAATCAGCTAAGGTTATAAATATACCTAATTTCATTCCCCTTTTTAGATTTCGATTCAGGGGAGCAAGACCGATGGCCAACATTGGAGGAGTTGGGCTTGAACAAAAGGTTTCTGACTCACAAAAGGGACGAAGAAAATCTTGGAGGTAGTGAAGGAAGAATGGCTTTTGGAAAGAGACCAATAACAGTGAACAGACCAGTGGCAGGTTCAGAAGACGATAAGGAGCACATTGTGAGCAGCCTGTATGACCTTCTCTCCTCCCCACCAAGGCCCGCACCACAGAGAAGAATCATGGACAATCTGAAGGATCTGTACGCAGCCGAACTTATGAAAAGACATCGCCTCCCCAGGAGTGCAGATGACAACACCCTCAATACAGAACCTACGGAGGTCGTGCAGGAGACAAGTAGCAATGGGCAGGTGACTGAATCAGCCTAGAACAAAAATTACTGCCCTGTGCTTAGATGTTTTACTCAGCCATTTCTTAGTTATATTAGATTTTCGGTGTTGATAACCAATGTGTCCGCCACTAAAACTTTTATAAAATTTACTTCCCCGTTGTTGCACGCCACGACACAATACTGTGCACCTAAAGGGGCGTTCCGGTGCATAATCGCTTCGGATGCCACTGTTATGTTGGAAGGATGACATAATTGTGGTGCACATGCCCAATAAACTACACTCCAGTCTGTATGAATCGGGTGCACTTTTCACCATATTGAGGCAAACTGCACATAGGGGGTTATTTATCATTAGACCGGCTCCTTGGAACAATTATATGTCTATTTTTGGAGCTCTGCTGCCCATCAGATTCATTAAAGTGGCTTTGGTCCGTTAATAAATGTTCTTATGGTTTATTTTCCGTCTGGGATTTTTTTTTTTCAAAAATTCCCAAAAAAGTCTCAAAATGCATAAAAAGTTTCAGCACATTCTCCATCAGAGGACTGGAGTAAGTTTGAGACTATTTATGAGACGTTTTGCAAAACTCTCAAGTCATGACTCTGGCTTTGCATGGTGTTGCACTAGCAGTAATTCTATGTTTAGGCCAGATTAATGAAGAGGTGTATGTAGTCCTGTGAGACTTTTTAGCTGTGAAAAGTCTCAAAAACCCTCAATTTGAATACTTTGAGACTTTTTTTTAACCCAAAAAAGCCCAGGAAAACCAATGATAAATAACCCCCATAGTGCCTTGTTGCCTCACTATTAATAAATGTGGGCCAATATGTCAGCAATAGGTTATAATTTAGAAGTCTGGGAAAGCTGTTAGTAGCCGTGTAACTAAACTAGTTTCGACCTTGCTGTGTTCTGTGCATTGAGAATTTCCATAGACTATCACCTCTGCTCTGAGTGGCAACTACAGTATCCAACCAGGAGTCTTCTGCAGGGAATTTAAAGGACATCTACCATCGGCTTGCCATTTCTTCTAGGGGATGAAAACTTTTTTATTATCTTCAGGGATCTCCGGAATAGGGTGGAAACATCTTTCTAAAAATATGTAAATGAGCTGCAGGCGCTCCATCTAATGATGGATCCAAGCAGCGCTCTGGTGGTGTAGCCGCAACACCTGCAGCTTATTAACATATAAGACGTTTGCTACCCTAATCCGAGGGTTCCTGAAGATAATGAAGAAGTTTCCATCTCTTACAACAAATGACGAGCAGGTAAGTTTGGACATCTTTAGGAATGAAGAATTTTAATGCAGAGAGCCAAGAGCTCAGCAGTGTGAGGGAATGTTCCATTGCACTTGGAGAAGCCACAATTCTGTAATGTAAATCAATTTATTGCAGTTATTGTTGTACTGAATGATTAACCAGTTTTTTGGGGGCACACCTAACTCAATCAAAATTGCTGACAGACTTTCCCTCAATGGAAAATCCCTAGGGAGTCATGGAAGCAAATAAAGAAGACACACTTACCCCACTCTGGCTCCCAGTTCCAGCATTGCATCAGTACTTTGAGTTTGCAGGCCTGTGCCCAACCTAGAAGTTTTAGGGAAACGGGGCCTGCTTCATCCAATGAATAACAAAGGGGTCACTTCCGTTTTCCAGGGGACTTCACTTCCTATGTTGTCTTCTGGTTTGAGGAGGCCACTAATTGGTCACTCATTTTCTACTGGTCTGATCAGTGACCTCCTGGAGCTTCCAGTCAGGTGCCAGCAGGAATGAACCTAAACTATCTGCTGCCTGACACCAGTTTTCGAACGGTGACCTCTCTGGCCCATACAATAGTAATATATTGGGGTTTTTTTGTAAATGGGTTCTTCATGCTCTCAAACCCATGCTGAGTCAGGTCAGGTAGGTGACTGCACCCCCAAATTGCTGCTGGCGGTACTGCCTGAGGCAAGAGGCTCAACTCTCCTTATGGCTGGTACAGCCCTGGGTGCAGAACCTGAAAAGCGGCACAGAATGACGCAGGAACTGGGATCGGTGTAGGAATGTATTCTTTTCTTCCCACCCTGGCCCCTGGGGTTTTTCTCTTTTAATGGAAATCCCCTTTATAATCAATGTCCATTTCTCTAATAATGGAAATTCCCCCTTAAACTAGAGGGGTATAAATCTAATAATATCCTGAAGCCTCATTTTGGATTTTTTGGGCATGTTGAAGTTGTCAGAGCTGTTATCTGTAAATCTGCATGTGTGTAATACCATGTGCTTTTCTTGCGTAGATACATCACGGTGTGTAGTGTAAGTGCAGTGTATAGGATTAGATATGTGCATGGTTATTTATACCTTTAAGTTTATTCCGACACATCGTTTTCAGAGCAAACAGGAACTAAAGTTGTTCAGAATTCAAGAAATGTGTGAATCTGTGTACTGTAAGGAGCACTACTGCCACTGGTGCTTGCACTAGAATATATGCTTCAACCTATGCAAAGGTAGGACAGTGTTCCCATATCTGGCGCTATTGGGATAACTTATCAAGCCGAATCTCAGAGTAAGTCAGAGATACAGTACAATAAACCTGTCACATACGGATTGGTATAACATAGGTTCAGCTATGTGGCCCTTACATATATTCTAGAACATAAATAAATGTATGTACTTTTGTTCAAATTTCTCTTTCGCATGAAATAATAAACTTTGGAAATAGTACCATGTATAGTGATATCATATAGACCTGATGTCATAGTTATATGAACATACAATTCAAGTATAGGAATATTTTCTTGGCTGTTGAATAAAGTTCTATTCAAAAATAAAACGTTGTACTGTTATTGACCACAAATCTTTTAAAGGGGTGTTTCACATCGACTATATTGGCCAAATGGAAAAAGCAGAGAAGAGCCAATAGAAGAGAGAGTTACAAAGTACTTTCCCAATGGGGGTTATACCAACTATCATGAAAGGGACAATTAGCAATAGATGAAGCTGTCATAGTGGTCAGGGTGGATCATTTTGCACCCTAATCCATTTTTCAGTTCTGCTCTTATGGCCATGGGTGGTCGATCCTCTACAGTGGGTAATATATGGTCAATACAATCTACTGCCTTCAAAATGAAATCCAATCTGTCCTTAACATGTTATAGAGCAGGAGGAGTTAGACAGATTGCACAAAGTGTCCTATCTGCAGGCAGCATATTATAGAGCAGGAGGAGCTGAGCAGATTGTATTTAGCAGTGATGGCAAACCTTTTAGACGCGGATTGCCAAAACTACAACCAAAACTCACATATTTTTCGCAAAGTGCCAATGCGACAATTTAAGCAGTAACTTATTACTCCCTGCTCTTTCACAGGTATAAATTGTATAGGCACCTGAGGACACCAATACAGTAAAAATAAGGAGAAGAAGTTTGGATCATCATTGTAGCTTCCTTCTGGGGTCCTGGACTGCCTGGAACTGCAAGAGGCCTTGAGTCCTGTCTGGCAAACTGTACCCTGGGGTGATGGCGCGGGTGCCCATAGAGAGGGGCATGAGTGCCACCACTGGTATATAGTGTCCTATCTGCAGACTGCATGTTAAAGAGCAGGAGGAGCTGGGAAGGTTGTACATAGTGTCCTATCTGCAGACAGCATGTTATAGAGCAGGAGGAGCTGAGCAGATTGTACATAGTGTCTGACGGAGGGGGAGTGATCAATCACTAAAGGAAATCGACGATGAAAATCCATCCAATGCGTGAACCAGACCCTCCGCTCCCTTTGCCTTCTGCCGTACGAGTGTTTTTCAACACTTTTTTCCTTCTACCCCCCTACTCTCCTTCAGCACCCTTCCTCCACCCTTTTTCTACCTGCCTGTATTCTCCCACAGTGTAAAGGAGCAAACGTGGCTTCACTGCACCTTGCTAACAACCTGTGAAGCTACAGAAAGGAGGGTCGCGGATTTGCTCCCACTCTGAGCCCTTCTCTTGCTCATAAGCATAAATTAAAAGTTGATTTAGAAGAAAGAGGCCCGAGTTTTTGGTTATTAATATCACTACAGGGTTGACTCCCGATCCGATATAATCCAGTTACAACTGCGCTTCCATCAAACGAGAGTAGGTGGAGTATACTGTAATGCTGTGAGCTAATTTGTAACCATACTGGAGGTTGTTGTGGACAGCTCTACTCCACTTCTTGAACCACCTCCCAGAAACCCAGGCGTGCAGGAATTGGTTCTATACAAAAGATATTAAGGCGTGTGGGTGTTGTGTCCCCTACTTAAAGGACACCCTCTGCCCACTAAGACCCTCTGGTGACGCTCTTTTTTCTTGTGGGGAAAAGTGCTTATAAACTATAGTCCCAGACTGCAATCACATCACTGTAAGGGTCTGTAAGAAGAAGATATTATTGATAATCCTTTGGTCCAATTTACAGCAAAAAATTTTGAATTCCAATTGTCACTTGGGGCAATATTTTTTTTTTTTTGTCTGGATCTACCATTATAAAATTACAGTTTTGACTTACATACAATCAACTTAAGAACAAACCTACGGGACCCTATCTTGTAATGTACCTGGGACTGCCTGTAATTGACCTGCGTACCCTTCCCTTCCCGCGGTCCAGTGTATGTCACAACACACATAACCCGCAAAAAGGTATTTACAGTAGCAAAAAGTTTTTATAAATTTAAAATATCTACCCCCATTGTGTCCTGTGTGGTGGAGGATGACCCCGGTATCCTGTTGAGATTGCCATCATGTGGGTACCAATTTGATGATTACACAGTAATTGAAGATAATGGTACCCTTTATTAATGGCCATGACTTAGTTTCTCGCGAAGTTAGAGCTGCTCTTCGTATCTCCTGTGGAGCGTTGAGCGGACCAGTGGACTTATCCTGAATAATAATATAAGTAATAATAATGGGACTTGGACAACTAACCTGGTTTTCCGGCGGCTACAAATAACAGCTGTTTATCCATTTAGTAAATCTACTGTTTGTTGTATTAAAAAGCAAGTGTCGCTTCACTGCTCGAACTATTGATGGCCTATTATGAAGATAGCCCATCCCCTTTAAATGGTGTTAATTTTCTTACTAGACCATCCGTATGTACATACCAGCACAAACCTTAAATGGAAACCTACCAACCCCGATTCTGTCCTACCTACTAAAGGTAGAACGGGTGGTAGGGTGGAATGTATGGGGAATGATGATAGCTCCTTTAGAGCTAATCCTTCCTCACACCGGAGTCCCTGGCTATCTTAAAGGTTCGCTTTTAAATGTCTTACAGTGTCCAGGTCTTGAAATGCTTCTGGAATGTTTTGGTGACATAATATTGATTTTAATGGCTATTAATGGTTGGTGTTAATATTAATGGGAAGAGGTATATTCTTTATATTAATCCATTGAAATCCAGTATAAACCAATGAGAAACAGGTGAATGCATGGAGATAATAGTGCTCCCCTTTTTAAATATTGCGGGCAGACCTACGCGTACGAGACATTGACATTTCATGTCCGTCCTTATTCATGGTCTTTGTAAATATTACTTAGGAATGGGCCCTGCTTAATAAATGGCCCATAAATCCCTGAGTTTGAATAAAGGAATTTATGGGGTTGGATCAGTAAATAGCAGACGCGATCTTGGTTTGGGGGTGAGTTCCCAGCATAAGTCTATTGGGTCAGATTTAACTTACCCGTCCATTCGCATTCCCGTGGCGCGTTCTTTGGCGGTGGATTCGGGTCAGCCGGGATTCACTAAGCAGTATTCTTCTCCTAACGTCCACCAGAGTGTTGCTGCTGGCGCGAAGTTCATCAGAACGCACTGAACTTCACCATGCCGAGCCTAGTGGCAGGTAATCCGCGTGTCCAGCGACACTTTTTTGTTATAAAATGCGGGCGGTTTCTCCGAATCCGTTGGTTTTCCGTTCGGCCCACACCCTGGCGATTCCGTCGCCTTCCTCTGGCAATTCAGGAAATTGCCGCAAAAACCAAAAATTCGGGTAACCCGCCGTAAAAACTGATTCGGAGCCCTTATTAATTAACCCCCTATGTGATATGTTAAAAAAATCAGCTAAGGTTTCTAAAATACCTACTTTTCACATTCCCCTTTTTAAGATTTCGATTCAGGGGAGCAAGACCGATGTCCAACCTGGAGGATTTGGGCTTGAACAAAAGGTTTCTGACTACACAAAGGACAAGAAAATCTGGAGTTGTGAAGGAAACTTGCTTTGGAAGAGACCAATAACGTGAACGACCAGTGGCCGGTTCCATAGACTATAAGGAGCACATTGTGGAGCAGCCTGTTATGACCTTCTCCCTCGCTCTCCCCCAAGGCCCGCACCACAGAGAGAATCATTGACAATCTGAAGGATCTGTACGCATCCGAACTTATGAAAAGACAACTCGCCTTCCCAGGAGTGCGATACAACACCCTCGATATAGAACCTATGGAGTCCGTGCAGGAGACAAGTAGGCAATGGGCTAGGTGACGGAATAAGCCTGGAACAACATTACTTCCGCTGTGCTTAATGTTTTACCAGTCATTTTCTTAGTTATAAATTAGATTTTCGGTGTTGATAACCAATGTGTCTCGCCACTAAAACTTTTTATAAAATTTACTTCCCCGTTGTTGCATTCCACGCACAATCCTGTGTGCACCTAAAAGGGGCGTCCGGTGTTCCATCGCTTCGGATTGCCACTGGTATGTTGGAGGATACCAATAATTGTGGTGACACATCCCAATACCTACGCTCCAGTCTGTATGAATCGGGTGGCACTTTTCAACCATAGTGAGGCAAACTGCACAATAGGGGTATTTATCATTAGACGTCTCCTTGGAACAATTATATGTCTATTTTTTGGAGTTCTGCTGCTGCCCATCAGATTCATTAAAGTGGCGTTTGTCCGGTTAATAAATGTTTCTTATGGTTTTTTATTTTTCCGTCTGTGATGTTTTTTCATTTTTCAATTCCCAAAAAAGTCTCCAAATGCATAAAAAGTTTCAGCACATCTCCATCAGCGGACTGGAGTAAGTTGAACTATTTATTGATAGACTTGTTTACGGCAAAACTCAACTCTCAAGTTCAATGATGACTCTGCTTTGGCATTGTGTTGCACTAGCCCTAATCTATGTTTTAGGCCAGATTAATGAAAGGTGTATTAGTCCTGTGAGACGTTTTAGCTGTGAAAAGTCTCAAAAAACCAATTTGCATACTTTGAGACTTTTTTTTAACCCAAAAAAGCCCAGAAAACCATATCAATACCCCCATGTGCTCTTGGTTGCCTCACTATTAATAAATGTGGGCCAATATGTCACGCAATTGGTTATAATTTAGTAAAGTCTGGGAAAAGCCTGTTGGTATCGTGTAACTAAACTAGTTTCCACCTTGCGTGCTCTGTGCATCTGAGAATTTCCATAGACACCCTCTGCTTCTGTGTGCAACTACAGTATCCAACCAGGAGTCTCTGCAGGGAATTTCAAAGGACTCTACCATCGGCTTGCCATTTCTTCTAGGGTGAAAACTGATTTTATTATCTTCGGGAATCTCCGATAGGGTGGAAACGTCTGTTCCCTAAAAATAGGTAAATTAGCTGCAGGCGCGCCATCTAATGATGGATCCAAGCAGCGCTCTGGTGGTGTAGCCGCCGCGCCTTGCAGCTCATTAACATATAAGACGTTTTGCTCACCCTAATCCGAGGGTCCCCGAAGATAATAAGAAGTTTTCTTCTCTTTTACACACAATGACGAGCAGGTAAGTTTGGACATCTTTAGCAATGAAGATATACTTGGTTTTTTTTTTTTGTAAATGGGTTCTTCATGCTCTCAAACCCATGCTGAGGTCAGTCAGTAGGTGGACGGTCACCCCAAATGCGGCTGGATGGTATCGGCCTGAGGCAAGAGGCTCAAATCTCCTTACTTGGCTGGTGCAGCCCTGGTTGCAGAACTGAAAGAAGCGGCACAGAATGACCCATGAACTGTAGGAGTGTGGTTCTTTTCGTTCCCACCCCTGGCCCCTGGGGTTTTTCTCCCCCCTCTTTTATGGAAATCCCCTTTATAATCAATGTCTTTCTCTAATAATGGAAATTCCAATTCCCTCCTTAAACTAGAGGGATAAATCGTCTAATAACCTGAGCCTCAATTTTGGATTTTTGGTCATGTTGAAGTTGTCAGGCTTTATCTGTAATCTGCATGTGTGTAATACCCTTGTGCTTTTCTTGCGTAGATACATCACGGGGTGTAGTGTAGTGCAGTGTATAAGGAATTAGAATGTGCATGGTTATTATACTTTACTGTTTATTCCACACCTACAATCGTTTTCAGAGCAAACAGGAACTAAGTTGTTTCAGAATTCAAGAATGTGTGAATCTGTTTACTGTAAGGAGCATCTACTGCCAACTGGTGCTTGCACTATAATATATGCCTTCAACCTATGCAAAGGTGGACAGGTTTCCCATATCTGGCGCTACTATTGGGATAACTTATCAGCCGAATCTCATAAGTAAGTCAGAGATACAGTACGATAAACCTGTCCATACGGCTTGGTATACCAACATAGGTTATTTTGCCCTTACATATATTCTAGAACATAAATAAATGTATGTAACTTTTTGTTCAAATTTCTCTTTCGCATGAAATAATAAACTTTTGGAAATAGTCACCAGATAGTGATAATCATATAGACCTGATGTCATAGTTATATGAACATACATTCAAGTATAGGAAATTTTCCTTGGCTGTGATAAAGTTCTATTCAAAACATAAACGTGTACTGTTATTGCCACAAAAAATCTTTTAAAGGGGTTTTCACACATCGACTATATTGGCCAAATGGAAAAAGCAGAGAAGAAGCCAATAGAAGAGAGCTGTTACACAAGTGCTTTCCCAATGGGGGTTATACCACTATCGTGAAAGGGCAATTAGCCAATATATGAAAGCTGTCATAGTGGTCAGGGTGGATCATTTTGTCGAGATCACTGCACCCTAATCCATTTTTCAGTTCTCTCGTAATGGCCATGGGTGGTCGATCACTCTACAGTGTGTATATATGGTCCAATACCATCTACTACTATCTCTGCCGTCAAAATGAAATCCAAGCTGTCCTTAACTGTTATGAGTCAGGTGGAGTTAGAATCATTTGCCCAAGTGGTCTATCTGCAGGCAGCATATTATAGCAGAGGAGGAGCTGGAACAAAAGTCAGATTGTTATAGTGTCTATCTGCAATGACTGCATGTAAAGACAGGAGGAGCTGGGAAGGGGTTGTACATAGTGGTCCTATCTGTCAGGAACAGCATTTATAGGCAGGAGGAGCTGAGCAGATTGTACATATTTTTCCTATCTGTCAGGCAGCATGTTATGGAGCGGCGGAGCTGACAGATTGTACATAGTGTCATATCTGCGACAGCATGTTATAGAGCAGAGGGAGCTGAGCTATTGTACATAGTGTCATCTGCCAGCAGCATGTTATCGAGAGGGAGCTGATCAGCGTTGTACAATATGTCATCCTGCAGACGGCATGTTATAGAGCATTGGGGAACCGAGCAGATTTTACATAGTGTCATATATCCCAAGCAATTCTACACAGTGTCCTATCTGGAGGCTGTATGTTATAGAGCAGGACAAGTTTAGTAAACTGTACAAAGTGTCCTATCTGCAAGCAGCATATTATAGAGGAGGACCAGTGGTGCAGATAGTACAGAAGGTCCAATCTGCAGCAGTATGTTAATAAGAGAATGAGGAGCAGGCAATTGGTACATAGTGTCTATCGCGGGCGCATATTATAGAGAGGATGAGGTGATACTCTCCAATGGCTTCTCTCCTCTGCCTCATATAGAGAGGTGTCTGTAAGTGTTAAGTATTATCTACAAATACCCAGGATGACTGACAGATCTCGGAGTAGTACACTATGTGTCATGGAAGACACCGCTGGATGCCAGCCAAAGGTCTCAGTGGTAAGCCCAGGAATGTTCAACAACTGTTCTGCCAACTATGCCAGGCAATCCCATCGCATAGTGACAGCTTTGGCATGTGATAAATGAAATATAATAGTGAACACAGAGGCGGCACGCTCCCAGCTTGGCAATATCAAACATGAACGGGTAAGACAGAGTTACAGCGAGCAAACTCCTGGCATCCAGTGCCTACATGTTACCCGCCTTCTTCATTACATAAACTATTAGTTGTAGATACGTAATGGGTGCGGAACATATCATGAATGGGCACTTGTATCCTGTATATATGACCTAGGGCTGTGTGAGGTGATTATTATCCTATACAGATCCAGGTCTGTGGCGGTGATCATTTATCTATACAGATCCAGGGCTGTGTGAGGTGATTATTATATATACAGATCCAGGGCGGTGTGAGGTGATTATTATCTATACTGATCCTGGGCGGTGTGAGGTGATTATTATCTATACAGGATCCATGTCTGTGTTTGGGAAGGGGGGGTGATTATTATCTTACAGGATCCATGTCTGTGTGAGGTGATTATATCTATACAGGATCCAGGTCCTGTGTGAGGTGATATTATCTATACAGGATCCAGGTCTGTGTGAGGTGATTATTATCTATACAGGATCCAGGTCGTGTGAGGTTTTGGGGGGAAAAAAATTTATTATCTTACAGGATCCAAGGTCTATGTGGGTGATTATTTCTATACAGGATCCATGGGCTGTGTGGAGGTAATATTAATAGATACAGGATTCCATGGCTTTGTGAGGTTAATTATTATCATATACAAAGTCCCGGTCTGTGTGGGTGATTATTATCTATAGACAAATCCAGGTCTGTGTGAGGTGATTATTCCTATAATATTATTAGTATTCAGTGCCGGGGGATGGAGGGTGATTAATTACTATAACTATGATGAATATGCGGGGCCCGGGTGGTGTGAGGTGATTATTACTATACATATGATGTGTATCGGGCCCGGGTGGTGTGAGGTGATTATTACTATACATATGATGAGTATGCGGGGCCCGGCGGTGTGAGGTGATTATTACGATGCATATAATGAATATGAGGGGGCCCTGGGGTGTGTGAGGTGATATTTCTATACCGATGATGATTATGCGGGGCCCGGGCGGTGTGAGGTGATATTACTATACATATGAGTCTGAGGGGCCCGGGTGGTGTGAGGGATTATTATTTACTATGAGACTATTGGGCCCGGTGGTTGAGGTGATTATCACTATACATATGTGATTATGTGCGGGGCCCGGGCGGTGTGAGGTGATATTACTATACATATAATGTCTGTGGGGGCCCGGGCGTGTGAGGTTATTATACTATACATTATAATGTCGGTGGGGGCGGGTGGTGTGAGGGTGATTAATACTATACATATAATGTCTGTGGGGGCCCGGGTGGTGGGAGGTGAATTATTATTTTACTATGTGACTATTAGGGGCCCGGGTGGTGTGAGGTGATTATTACTATACATATGATGAGTAGCTGGGCCCGGCTGTGGTGAGGTGATTATTCTATACCATATATTTCTGTGGGGGCCCGGGCGTGTGAGTGATTATACTATCATATATGTCTGTTGGGGGCCCCGGTTGTGTTAGGTGATATTACTATACAATAATGTCTGTGGGGGCCCGGGTGGTGTGAGGTATTATTACTATACCTATAATGTCTGTGGGGGCCCGGGTGGTGTGATGAGTGATTATTCTTTCCTATGAGACTATTAGGGGCCCGCGGTGGTGAGGTGATTTATTCTATACCTTGATGAGTTCCTCGGGGCCCGGCGTGTGTGAGGTGCTTATCACTATACATATGATGAATATGAGGGCCCGGGCGTGTGAGGTGATTATTACTATACATATGATGAGTATGCGGGGCCCGGGTGGTGTGAGGCGTGTGATTATTACCTAGTTATACATAGATGAGTATTGCCTGGTGCTGTCCACCAGGCCAGTGTGAGGTGATTATACTATACATATGATGTGTATGCGGGGGCCGCGGGTGGGTGTGAGGCGTGATTTATTACTATACATCTAGGCTAGGCTGGGGTCGGGTGGTGTGGCGGTGACACACCCCTCTTATCACTATACATATGAGGAGTATTTTGGCGGGCCCGGGTGGTGTCGGTGATGCCGATCACTCTACATATGATCGTTTATGCGGGGCCCGGTGGCTGTTGAGGTGATTATACTATACATATGATGTGTAAGGGCGGGGCCCGGGTGTGTGAGGTGATTAGTACTTAACTATGAATTGTGTAATTGCCCGGGGCCTCGGTGGTGTGGGGTGATTATTACTATACAGTGCTTAGTATGCGGGGCCCGGGCGGTGGTGAGGTTATTATTATTATAGCCATTATATTCTGTGGGGGCACTATTCTCCGTTGTGGTGTGCATGTGATTATTTACATACATATAAGTCTGTGGGGCCCCGGGTGGTGCCGAGCGGTGATTATTACTCATACATATGATTTGTCGTAATGCGGTCCCGGGTGGTTTGAGGTGATTATTACTTACATATGATGTGTCAATGCGGGCGCCCGTGGGTGTGAGGTGATTATGTCTTTACCCTATGATACTATTAGGGGCCCGGGCGGTGGGGAGGTGATTATTACTATACATAGAGGTGTATAGCGGGGCCCGGGTGGTGTGAGGTGATTATTCCTATACATATGATTGTGTATGCGCCCGGGTTGGTGTGAGGTGATTATTCACTATACATATGATGAGTTGCGGGGCCCGGGTGTTGTGAGGTGATTATTACTATCCCTATGATGAGTAATGCGGGAGCCCGTGCGGTGTGATGGTGATTAGTAACTATACATATGAATGTGTATGCAGGGCCCCGGGTGTGTGATGTGATTATTACTATAATATGATAATATGTGGGCCCTGGTGGTGGAGATGATTATTACTCATACATATTAATGATGGTATGCTTGGGCCCAGGTTGTGTGAGTGAGAATGACTATCACCTATGATGTGTATGCGGGCCTCGGGTGGTGTTAGGTGATGATGGGTGTTGCTCTATCCTCCTCTCCTGCACATCTGACGCTCACTTCCCTTCCTGCAGGGGCTGGAGGGTGCGGCCCCGTATAAGTCCTGGCACCGTGTGTGAGCTCAGAGCATGCACGGTTTTCCCGGTCTCATTCATCCTCTCACCATCTTCCCGCCTCCTCAGCCTGGAACACCTACCAGAACCCGAGACAAGGACCTGCAGGCCCTCCAGGACCGTGGCCAACCGCCTCAGGATCCACTCCATCCGGGCAACATGTGCCTCCAACTCCGGGTGAGTGTAATCTGTGGTATGTCCTCCTGGCCCTAGCCCTGTCGAGCTGTCACTACTGGCCCAACCACTTTGTGTGGGTTAAGTACCCCCTCTGCAACCATGTGACCTCGTGGTGCACGTGCTGCGGTGCACCTTGCTCAGTCCTGTCACCTCTACCAACCACCTCCTGCCCTGTGCATGCCTAGTTTGCATTGCCAGTGCAGGTGTTATGGCTCTGGGACCCTCTTGAGTCTGTGCCCCTCCTTTCCCCCAATCACTTTTAGGTATTGGTAAATAAAAAGCTGAGGTGGGTGTTAGTGGTTACGTATGCAGTTGCTCTGCGGCTACGTGTCAGCCCTTGACTGCTGGTAGGAAGTATGCTGAGGTGTCACTTACTCCTTCTTAAAGGGGGAAATTGCGCCTTAAGTTGTCTGATCCTGGCTGGAATGACTGCCGAGGACCACCTCTGCTCATTTTAGTGGTGGTCCCCTGTACCCCATATGAAATAAAGCCTAAACCTTTTCATCTCTCTCTGTGGATATCACACATCCCTACCCCCATAGGGACTGACAGGGGCGTGCAATGTGGACATTTGGATACTGTGCTATGCCCCCATTCATCTGATTAGGGGTAATGTGGTGATGCTGGCCCAGACAAAAGTAAATCTAGTGAGCACATGGCTCTTATTGGCCAGGTCGCCGGTACGCCTTGCACAGATGCCAACAGTACAGAGCCCCTGCCTTCTAGCTTAATACCCTCTTACTAGTGGTAAATTATAACTCCCTGTTTAGCCCACGTTGTCTAGCCATGTGCCTCCCCCTTCCATTATCCTAATCTTGTATTTGTCTAATATATAATAGTCTGATAAAGATGATCCCGCTATCTGCAGGGAGGGGGTGGGCGATGTGTAACGCTTAAGTCCCCCCCCTGGCCTATTGTCCCCTGGGGGCTTGTTTAGCATAACAACTTCTGCAAACAAACCTCTATCCTTCACTGTAGGTCGGATGGAGTTTAATATTATCCTCTGAGCCTTGGCGTGGAGCAGAGGAAGGTTGGGGAAATCCCTTCATTAAAAGTTTGAGTTCTCTGAGTGGGCCGGCAAATTTTATTTATTTCCTTTGCCCCCCCCCCCCCCCCCGCCCTTCCTTTACATTGTGGGTGACAGTGGCCTTCCAACTCATTTGATTCTTAAGGTAACCTGACTGATGCTATAAAATTTTAAATTAAAAGGGCTTTAACAACCCTTTGTAGTGGGGCGGAATAAGTTTGTGAAATGGATTTGACAGAGCCCTCCACCCCTGACAAATATAAGTGGTTGTGGGTCGTGGTTAGCCTCAGAAGCCCCTATTTTCTCGTTCTGAGATCAACTGTATATCATCATATTTGTGTCATATTAACATAAGAATCTCGGCTCTCAGGTCACATCAGGCCGTATGGCTACAAGAACCAGAGATATAAACAGCTACATTACATAGTTGGAAACTAGCATCCCTGGTTCTGTAGCCACACACACTAAGACTGATCTGATCTGAAAGTTGAGTTCCTTAGGGTTTAATATAGCATGTTCTTTGATGCAATTACGACATAGAGGGGGCTTCTTAATTGGTGGCTAGCCCATGCAACCATAAACCTTTACTCCTCTCGCTTGTGAGAAGTTATTTTGCCTCACTTGGGGGGTAGGGTACCGGTGATGTGTATATTGTATCTCTTTCTTTTTTTTTGTTTCCTTTTTTTTTTTTTTTTTGTTCATATGTACAATTTAACGGGAACTTTTTAGGAACACCTTAACCTAGCCTGAAAGTTAACCAACACCTGTATGCAGTTCTCTTTTCTTTTTCTTTTAAGCGGGACACCATTGTCCATGGCGAACCAATCCTATTGACAACTTTTGTGCGTTTTTTCTCTCTTCTGTTACTTTTTACACTCCAGAAGAAACTTGAATATATTAATGTGCTATGCAGCAATAGTATTTTCACACCTCTTGGGCTGTCATATGCCTTCCATCTATATCGGTGCAGTACAACTCTTATATTAATTCTGTATATGTCTTGTGCCCTCGTGACAGGCAATCCCCACATCCTGCTTGCAGCGCCTGCCGAAATCTGTGTCTGTTCTCCTCAGTGTTCTCTTCTTCAACAACAGACAAATTGATGCAGCTGAACCCGGGCATTACACAAGAGGACTCGATCGCTTTTACATATACTGTCTAAGGTAGGTCATTAGCCGTGCTCACCTAACTAGCGGTTTCGTCATTAGAGGACATTGTTTCCGACCATCCTGTGTCATTGTACTTTGCCTGTCTCGCAGCTCCTTCAAGTGACGCTGTTAAGGGGTCTCCCTGTTTAATTATTTATCTTAACGAGTGATCAGGTACTTGGCTTGTACGGCTCGGTTTTCTGCTGATCTTTCCTTTGAATGCTATGTCGCAAATTTCAAGGTTAGTAGTACAACTCTTTTTAGACGTAATCATACACAGTGGAACTCACTGCACATACTAACCTGGTGGTAAGTGAGCTGGAAAGCATGCCTTCAGCAAGGAGCTGGGGTCGCGCCGAAGTACTCGGCGTCTGGCTTCCTCCTCCGTCCCTGTGCTCTCTTCCTCCCTCCTTCTCCTTGTCGTCCTTCTTATGTACTTTCTCCTGGCATTCTCTCGATTTCTTCTGGCATTTTCCTCGGTGAGACTCTTACTGTCTTCCGTTACTGCTCGCATTCCACGTGTCCATGCGAGGGAGCCTGGTATCGCTTCAATTAGGGGCTGTGAGCGGCATCTTGTGTTGTTTAAGAGCCGGTTGTTTATGCTTTCCTGGAGGGTAGAGGGTCTTGCTCTCTCAAGTTCAGCTGTCATGAGAGATGAGTCGATGTGTGGTTTAGCGCTTTAGTGCCCCGGTGACGGTCGCCGTTCTGCGGCTCGGCCTGCACGCTCCTCGTTTTCTCTAGTCTGCTGTGGGTTTACCCGGCTTTCCCTCTTTCCTTGCCTCTTCCCCTTTCTCTCTTCTTTCACAAAGCGAAAAGGAAAAAAAAAAAACAACAAGGAAAAGAGAGAAAAGAAAGGAAAGGAAGGGAGGGCGTGGATGTCGAGGGAGTACTCTCTAGTGTATTATGACCTAAGGATTAAAATGCAATTCCTGGTTTTGCAGCTCTTTAGGCCGTAAGTCTAAAAACTACTCCCTTGACTCAAACACCCCTCATCGCTCCACTCCAAATACACAGCAATTGTATTCTGACTTGAGGAGAAGCTATTAGACTTCCACTTATACACCTGGTGGTAACATTGCATTTAGGGGGTTTCCAACCTTAGAAACTTACGTAACTTTTGAGGCGTCCGGTGTTTTGGGCCCCATAGATCATGAAACAGAAACTCAGAACTTGATGACCTGGGGATCTGTTCTCACTATTGGTTTTAGCTGCAATGTATGAGCGTTGTCCGCCTACCTCCATTCGTTCAAGGATCTGGGCAGACTCCTGGTCTTTAATTGATGTAAATTTTGCACCTTCTATACACACTACATGATTGACTTCTCTTCTGAAACTGGTTAATTTGGCCCACATGATTTTAATAATTACTGACTCTCCTTAGCCCACACACAACAAAAGATGTATTTTCAATAGTTAACCCAACACCACCCTACATAAAACTAATCCTACACACGCTCTTAATGGTTAAAGTATCTTCTATAGCAGTGACTGGCGGACCTTTGAGAGACAGAGTGCCCTATTACACCAAAATCAACTTTTTACTGTAAAGTGCCAACAAGGGAATTTATCAAGTAACTTATTGCTTTCCCTCTCTTCCAATCGATTGGCCGCCTAGGCCACCAGTTGAAAGGAGGGACATCAGATTATCATTGTAGCTTCTCTCCAGGTCCTTCTCTTACAGGAAGAATGGTGGGTCCAGCATGTTGACATCCAAGAATAATGCAGTTCTGTCAAAAAACTTTTCACTTTTTTCCGCAGTTTCCAAATTGAATAAAGTGTTGAATAGGAGCATCTCTTAAGTTGCTGAGACTGGGCAAAAAGATTCATGTTTGTTGAACTCTGTCCTGGGATGATGGTCTGAGTGCCCACAGAAACGGCTCTGAGTGCACCTCTGGCACCCTTGCCATAGTTCGCCACCACTGTTCTATGTGTGGTGTGTTGTGTGTGCTGCCCAATTCGCATGTGGTTTTATCCCGGTACTGGCAATCAGTCCACGAACATTGTTTTACACTGCGATGCATGAGGTGTATCAGCCCAAATATAATCCTTCTGCCTGTGTAAGCATTTGCACATATCTGGGAACAAAAAATTGTCCAATGATCTAGTACTGGATATGTCCTCCAGATATTAATTGCTTGGTATTTGTTCTCAGGTCACGCTGCAACCGATCTTGTATCTGCTTGGGCAGAAGCTGGATATCAAGGAATCCCGATCTACTTAACCTAGAAGATTGACTGTGACCTGGAGGGACACCCTACCCGGTTTGTACTTCACCTGTAGTCCCAAATGCTACTAGATCCTGAGGGGGTGATGAGCCCTTTCTTTTTAGACTGTTGCTAAACATTCACAGCTGCTCCTGGGCCACATACAGTACATTGCAAAACGCTATATAATCATGCTTGGGCACACTGGCACCTACCAACCATGGACATGCTGTTCCTGTTGTGTATGACGACAATATATGTATTGATTAGAAAATCGCCTGAAGCTAAAGCTTTACCATTGCTTTCATGTGGACTTATAAGAAATGTTATAGCAGAGTATCTCTAAGGTATTATCCTAGTGTCGCAGCCTGAAATTTGTGGGAATTTTTTGCAAGCCATGCACTAAAATATAAACCCATGGAGGTGACAGCACTGAAACAGATATACAATATAATGTGACACAATGTAAGCCTTGTACTGACTGGGCTGAGGATCTCCTGCAATTATCTACAGTAAAATCTGCAGGTCATTGCCAAGCATGAGTTTGTTGAAATATCAAATTCTAATCTATCTACTATTAACTTGTACCCAACACATATTGTGACATAAACTGTAATCATTGGTAGTATATGATAATTGGTCTGAGTAGAATATGAGATGGGTTTGGGGTCTGAGGTCGGTACCCCACCACAACGGCTGTTCATGTAGACCTGATGTGGACTAGTAAGCCTTTCATTATGTGCCTTTTTAATACTTTAATTCTGAGATGGTCTTTTAACCAGAAACTAACATTTGTGGACGTGCCACTGCTCCTGGGACAAGGTCTGGGGGCGTCTTGTGGCATGGCTTACACTGGAAATTACTTTGACAAGGCCGGTAAGAATTATTGGAAAGAGACTACGAGTCCATACCACATTATCCGCAGGAATTGTAACGTAAATTGTTTTTTCAGCTACCGCTAACGTTATGTCTCCTGGTGATGGAAGAATCCTCTAGGGAGCGGTGTTGGGAGCCATGGCGTTTGCGTCTCATTATAAGCTGATAACCTGGTGCTATCTTGATTCATCGTTTGACGAGCGAGGCGGCTCCTCTCCAGCATACAACTCGACATCTACGGAAGAGATGTGAAGCTTTGGGTAGGTTGCCCTCAACCAGACACCTACCTGTACGTTATATTGTATCATGATTCTACTAATGTCTGGTAAATGTGTAGGTGGAACACCTATATTGTAGATGGGCATGATGACAGAGTTGTGCTGTGCCCTATGGCAGGCTGCCATGTGAAGGCACAGCCCACTGCAATCATGCTAAAACCTACAGGGGAAAAGGCATTACTACTGGAAGAATTCGGAAGTGATGGTTTCTGGGGATGTAGGTCCAGGCTTCTGTAGTTGAGTTACTGGAACTATTCTATGTCTAGGTGTTGAAATCAAGATAACTGGCATGGGAAGCCGATGCCTAAGACAAGGTGGAGTCCATCATATGAGATCCAGAGTCGTATTCAGACCAATAAACCATGGACCCCTGTAGCCCCAGTAACGAGATGCTCCAGAGGTTAGCATTACTGACATCAAGATGCCACCCCACCACTCTACAAAGTTTGGTGACAAGGTAAGTGTACTGACGGCACTCTAAATATAAGTTTGTTTAGTCTCCTGTTTATATGGATCACTCAATCTGAGCTCCTTTTTGCAGATTGCAACACGTAAAGCCTATGGACTGGCACTTGCTAAACTTGGCCATGCCAACAGCAGAGTTGTTGCCCTTGACGGCGACACCAAAAATTCCACGTTCTCTGAGATCTTCAAGAATGAACATCCTGACCGTTTTATTGAGTGCTTTATTGCTGAACAGAACATGTAACCATAATTTTCCCAATAGGGGTGAATAGAAATTGAGTAAACCAAATTTTTAATTATAGTAATTTTTCTGCTGATGTAGTTTGTATGTGGCTGATTTGTGATCCTGGCATATCCAGTGATGCTAAAGTGAGGAAGGAGAGATCGGTAACATAGATCCCTCTCTACTGGTTTATAGGGTATTTTGACTGATAAGGGAAGAGTGACTTGAGAATGGTATTAAATGCTAGAACTGCCCCCACCCAAACAGTGCTTATGTACCTGACCTTCCACTTTGTTTGCACAGTGAAGACTACTGGCAATAAAGCAGGATTTTTTCGTGCATTGAGTTGTGATGCTTTTGTTACAGGTCATGTGTTGCTATGGTCTGCGCTACCCGCAATCGTACGTGGCTTTCGCGAAGCACATTTGCAGCTTTCCTCAGCAGAGCTTATGAATCAGATCCGCATGGGCGCCATCTCTCAGTCCAACGTGAACCTGTGTGGCTCCCACTGTGGAGTCTCTATTGGTAGTGGCTGTTTTTCTCTAAAATAATAGCTCAGATGCTTCTTTATGGCAATGCTTGGTTCTTTATCCTTAAAGGGGTTGTCCACTTTCAGAAAAAATTGATATGGTTTGTGTAAGGAGAAGTTATACAATTTTCCAATATCTTTCTGTACAATTCCTCACTGTTTTCTAGGTCTCTTGCTGTCATTCTATAGGAGCTTCTGTTTACTTCCAGTGGATATAAATCTGTCCTGGTTGCAGCCCGTCTCCTTTTATCATACAGCTCTAGTTACTCCTCTAAGGCTACATCACCTGCCGTGAGCCCCCGCACCGTAGCACTGCGGGCACACAGCTGCGCGGGAAGGAGGAGTGAGCGCCGCTCACCCCCGCCCCTCTCCACAGCAGTTACAGCGCACAACGCCGGAATACGGGAAGATAGGCGTCCTATATTTTCCCGGCTACGGGCGCTAATACCTCCTGAGTACCGCTCCGACAGGGCCATGAGCCCATAGAAGTGTGGGGACGTATATATCGCCGTATATACGTCCCCCATACATGTGTGTGAAATGTAGCCTAATACTGACAACGTGCACCTGTGACCATGTCCGCTTTGTCTACTGGAAGTAAAGATAGAGATTCCTATAGGTGACACAAGCAGAGACCTAGAAAACAGATTGTGCAAAGTACATTGGAAAATTGTATAACTCTTCCTTAAACCATATCAATTATTTTGCTGAAGTGGAAAACCCTTTAATCTAAAAGGGAACCTGTAACAACCCTCTTAGTGGGAAATGTTGGAATCTGGCTCCCAGGCATGCAAATTTTTAAAGGGGTTTCTTTAAAGTATATAAGTAGTCTTTTATATTGAATGGAGATAACTAGTAGATATCCGGGGGTCCAACTGCGGGACCTCCACCTAATAAGAATAGGACCCCTCAACAACCTCAAAAGAACAAGTATCCTGCTCTCCCTCCTAACAGGTTGGGTGCCAGGCTGAGACATGTGTCCATTCAGTCTATGGGAGGTGTATGGGCCAGTGAATGACAGCTGCAATAGTTCGGTCAACGTGTTTAAAAAGGGTCCATAGCTGTGAACCCATCAATCTCTGTTCCCTGTGGTGCGCAAAGTATGAAACCCCCATCTCCAGTTGATACAATTAAAATCAGTACAAAAAGTATTAAAAGATATTGCTTCTTTACTGAATTGGTTATCTGTTTGTGCTGTTTCAGGTGGACGGTCCCTCACGATGGCTTTGGAAGATCGCGCCATGTCCGTGCCGTTCCATCTTGTACAGTCTTCTACCCCAGTGATGGGGTTTCTACAGAGTATGCAGTTACTATAGCCGCTAATACCCCAGTAAGCGTCACCAGCTCATTCCCCCCCCTGATGGCTCTAAATTAGTTGGCCTTCAGTTTCAAGCTCTTACCTCTGGTGCAATATTGGATATTCAACTGCAAATCTCTACCTATTCTTCTGTCAAGGGTATAAACATTTTCTTGTCCTCTTACATTGCAGGGCATCTGTTTTATCCGCACCAGCCGTCCGGATACTGCGATAATCTATTCTCCTGAAGAGAAGTTTGAAATTGGTCAGGCAAAGGTAAAACCCTGTGTGTGTTCTACAATATTGTGCTTCATTGTCAGGGCCTTGTGTGGACGCCAATACGTATACTTTACTCTACACAGGTTGTACGTCAGAGCGATACTGACAGGGTGACAGTGATTGGCGCTGGTGTCACTTTACATGAGGCGCTGGCAGCAGCAGATGAACTCGCCAAACAAGGTAAAACTTGTAACTTTTTTTATGGATTGAGGGTGTGGCTGGTTTAGTGAGCCACATTGTACTAGTGTACAAGGATACTCTGAAGGTCCTCTGGCTCTTCTCACCTGCCAGTTTTGAGATCTAGATAGCCCTAATAGCTGGCAAGTTGAAGGTCAAAGGACATTGGTGTCTTTTCTGAGGCTTTTGCTATTTTCCTACTACTGATCACCCTATTCTGCTTTTAGGTATTAACATCCGTGTGATTGACCCCTTTACCATCAAGCCTCTGGATGCAGCCACCATTATATCAAGTGGTAGAGCTACTGGTGGCCATATTATCACTGTGGAGGACCACTACAAAGAAGGTAATAGCTTTATTATTTGGTGTATCTCTTGTAGATTGCCAAAAAAGTTCAAGCTCAATGACCTATACAGGCATTATTATGCTGTAATTGATGCTTTTAGTCTATAGGTGGTGCTGTTAGAATATCTTAAACTGTACGTGATCAAACAGCCCCACCTACAGGCTGGAATAGTCCCTACATCTATGCTCCCTGTATTAAATGATCTGGCATTTTGTGTTTTTTTTTCCAGGTGGTATAGGAGAGGCTGTGTCTGCAGCCGTTGCAGGAGAACCTGGATTCATTGTTCAGAGCCTTGCTGTCAGGGGTGTACCTCGTAGCGGGAAACCTACAGAGCTGTTGGAAATGTTCGGCATCAGTGCGAAATGCATTGTGGAAGCTGTGAAATCTACTTTTGCAAATTAATCTGAGACCAAGCGTAGAGCATCTTGTCTATCCGGCTGGCTGAACCTAGCGCGTGTACCTGGGCCCCACCATAACATGTCTGCTACCTCAGTGTAACTATCCTGACCTTTCTACACTTCCATGTGACACTAGCTGGTTTCTAGAGTTATTTTCCATGATTCCATTTGTCTTGTTCTGTTTTCCACCATCAAGCACTTAATAAAGAGAAAACTGACTTAATTTGTGTTTTGGCATAAAATTGTTGTTAAAAAAAAAATGTAGTAGAGCAGATGGAAGGGGAGCAGCAAAGTTTGCAAATTATTTTCATTTTTCAAGAAATATGATGACAGTTTTCTTACCTGATAAGATGGGAAGGGGGGGCTACCTTAAAATGCTCCCGGCCTGCTAACTAAACTTGCTTAAAGTGAACCTTGGTTCCAATAGCCTAAGCTGATTTTTAAAAATGCTTTTGTCAGCATTCTGAGTACTGTTACATCTATAAGACTTGTACATGTACTTCATGTTACCTGGCTCCCTGCCAGCAGTGTGGCGAGACCCGAGGGGGGGTGCTGCAGCAGCCTATGTTGGTAGGGTGTGTGGGTTTTTTTTTCTGTGGGTAAATCCTGGTCATGTGACCTCAGACTATGGACTGGCTTCTACCCACTGGAAATAGAAGCTTCCTATAAAATGACAGCAAGTGGATAATTCAGAAAATCATGAGGAATTGATGAAGTATATTGGAAACATTGTTCAGCCCCCCCATATGTCAGAATCTGTCTTCCACACTAAAGGAAATCCTACAATCAGCAGATGACTTCACTTGAATGTCAATGCCCAGATGGGAAAATTTTTTTTAAACCCTTAAGGATGCAGGGTTTTTTCCGCTCATTTCTCAGCTCTACGCCTTAAAAAATCCATAACTTTTAATTTTTCTGTGTGAGGGCTTTTGTGCGTAACAAATTTTACTTCCCCATGATGTTATTTATTATAACAGGCCGTGTACTGAGAAGCAGGAAAAAAAAAAAATTGAAAAAAAACTGCATGTGCATCACGTTCTTGTGGGCTCAGTTTTAACGGTTTTCACTCTTCGCTCCAAATAACAGCTCTACTGTATTCGGTGCGATCGCGGTGATGCCAAATTTATACAGGTTGTATCGTGTTTTAATACATTTTCAAAAACTAACTGAATGTGTACAAAAAGGAAAAATGCTACATTTAGGTACATTAACGCTAGATGGTCAGATCGTTCCTACCATATACTGCAGTACAACTGTATCGCAGTATATGGCATTTCTGCGCACTATGAATATGCAGAAGCCATTCAGCCTCAGGTCAAACAAAGACCCGAGGCTGTCATGGCAACCGATTGCCGATGACGTACGGGGGAGCAACGATTGGAGGTAAGATGGCGTCCGCCATGCTTTCAGTGCAGCCAGCGGCAAATTAAAGGTTAACACCTGCGATCTGTGCAAGCACCGACTTGGGTGTTAGCGATGGGTCTTTGCTGCAATATGCAGCAAAGCTCATCTCTGTATGAAGAGAGCTCAGGCCGTGAGCCCTCTTCATACACACTTCATTGCTCTCCATCAGATATATCTGTCACAGAGCATGAAGGGGTTAAAGTCAGATTTTTATTATTTTTTTTTTTTTTAACCCAACCCTCACCCACCCCCATCTGGGTCAATATACACAAACATTTCTTTTTAAATTTATTACGACCGTGGGGAGGGCTTATTTTTTTTAATATATTTTTTGCATAAAGACCTGTAGTTTTCATTTAAAATTTTAATGTAAAGGATAATTTTTAAAAATCAAACATTTTCATTAAGTTTATTTTTATCACTATCCCACAAGTGGATGCTAACATGAGATTGATCAGTTGTATAATGCACTACACTACAAATATAGGGTGCCGCTGTGTGATGGCAGCTCAGTCCCTCTGCACCCACATAGACACTGCGCTACGTTTGACAGTGGTGTCTAAGGGGTTAAACACCTGGTATTGGCTCTGTTGAAGTTGTACCTTAAAGCAGTATTTCGGGACCAGCTGCACCCAAGTTTTTTTTTTCCCCAGGGACCGGAACCATGGTCCCACGAAAATAAAATTGTGTGCCCAGCTAATGCCCCATATCTAATCCCAACCCATATGATGATTTCCTGCTGCCTCTGATCTAAAAATGCCTCCTTTTCTACTGCCCCTTCCCTTTTGTCTTTCTGTAGCCCCCCCTCTCATTACTGAAGTTTTAATAGTTCCCCCTTCTATGTAGCTCCCCATACATACATACATACATACTATACTATACTCAAGTATAAGCCGAGGCAACTAATTTTACCACGAAGTAAACTGGGAAACTTATTGACTTGAGTATAAGCCTATGGTGGGAAATGCAGCCGCTACTTATGAATGAAATGTCCAAAGCAAGGTCTCCTCAAAAACACCCAGCCCCTCATTTCAATGTCCCCTGCCCGGCTCCCAGAGTTATGTCCCCATTGCAGCCCCCATAGTAAAATCCACATTACCTGGAGCTGCAGGGAGAAGAAGAGCATACAGGTAAGTATGCAGGTTTTTTAATTTTAAGTTCATTAAGCTGAGGCCCAGGATCGGGTGCTACACTGCCCTGTCTTGGGCCATGGCCCAGTGGTTGGGGACCACTGCCTAAAGGACATCTATCACCAGGATGAATGATTGTAAACCAAGCACACTATGACATACAGGTGTGTGCCCCCTCTGGCAGGATCTGCTCGCCTCTTAGCTTCTTATGCCCTTGTTTTTACTAAAAAAAAAAAAAAAGGCTTTAATAAATATACAAATGAGCCTGAGGGGCTCTGGGCTCCATTACTGTTAATGAAGTCTGGAGCCATTCTGGATCATTTGCATAATTTTTAGATAATTGTTTTCCTAAAAACCATGGAAACTAAAAGAAGAGCAGATCCTGCCACATGTAAAGTACTTGTTGCCAAAGGCAGATGAGAACATGGACTACAAATATTAGAAGGGCGACACCAGTCTCAGATTTACAAAAAGCCAAAGCTTTCCCAAACCCATAAGCAAATAGCCATTCTCTCCTGGTTGTGCAGTACCTACACTCTGCCTTTTGGGGGCACTGTAGGCATGCACAAAACATCTTGTAAACTTCTTCTCTAGAACCCAGTTGAGGAAATAGATATAACTATACATCCAAATCCACAGTAATTCATTTATAATGTTTCTTTGCCTGCACAATCCTTGTAGCAGCTCAACACTGCTTCTATGCCTGTGGTCAGTATTAAAGGAAACCTGCCATGAGGAATCTACTATCCATAGTAGATGCGATGGTAGATTCCTCCTGCCTGCCTCTGCCCTAATTGGTAATTAAATATTCCTAACCTAAAAAGTCAGGTTAGGTTCCAGGATTATTAAATTACAGATTAGGTAGGTATTGTTACATTGAAGTTATGACCCTATTTTCATAAGAAAGTAGCAACAAAAAGGTAGATAATGTTAAAAAAAAGATTTTATTGTACAAAAGTAATAAAACATAAAAACTATACAAATTTGGAATCGTTATCAATTGTCATTTAAAACATCTGGGGAATAACACAATGGCCCACATTTACTAAAAACAGTGCAGTGTGTACTATGTGCAGTTTGCCTGTGTATAATGCAGGTGGCGCCAGATTCCAGATTTCTGGTGGCAGTTCTTCATGAATCTCGCACTCCCTGCACGGCTCCGACAGAGTGCACCAATATGTTTTTGTTGGTGCCCCTTTAACATGGGGCGTGTGACACATTTCTGTTGGACTTTGTATGTTAAATCCTGCGCATGGTCCGACTGAGCACTGGACCACCCCCTTCAGTGCAGAAATTTGTGGTGAGTTGGGTATAGTGCAGCCGCGCCACAAATGTGTCTCAGACACTTCTCAATTACCTGTGTGAGCAGCTTGCACATGAAGGAACGTGCAGAGTCCGACAGAAAACTGGCGCAGGGGCTTTAGTAAATCTGGGCCACTGAAAACATGAAAAACAAGGCCAAATTGCGTTTTTTTTTTTGTTTTTTTTTACAGGTCTCCATCACAGAAGGGGTTAATACATTATCAATAAGAATTATATACCTACCCTAAATATGGCGCCTACATACACAGTGATGTCACAGTACAGGAATACACACAGATCACAGGCACAACTACGGTTGCATGAATGGGGCCTAAGCTATAGCAGCGCTTAGAACAATCCAGATGAATAGAAGTAATTTATGTAATTTAGTAATTTAGTAATTTACAATAAGTTGGAAATCCCAGCAGTCAGCTGTGCAAAAGTGATTTTTGCCTGTTGTACCGCTGTGGGTCTCTGCTCTTTTCTGCCTATAGGCTCCTCATGGGGCTGGATACTTCACTAGAATGCTGTCTCTTTAAAGAACTACCACAACTTGTAACAGTAGAAGGGAGGCCTCACTATAGACTGGTCTTCTAAAATTACATACACTTATATTATTACTGTTCCACACCAGTTACTTAACTCAAGTTGTGCCTACAGATTTGTAAGAGGGGTGAAACAGAATGTGAAAAATCAGTATTATCCTTTATGTCAGTTACCCTTTTTAACTTTATGTTACAAGTATACTGTATATGTAAATCTCATACCATGTAGTCATTGTGCAGTCTGTCATGTATCCAGATGGAAATGCACATCTACTACGCGCCACATTGCTAGACTGAATCTGGATAACATTGGCACTGCCAGTGCATAAGACCCTTTGATCAGGAATAGCTACTCAAGAAACAAGTTTATACTGTTGAAAAAAGACACTTGTCCATCAAGTTCAACCAAGGAAGAGAATGGATTGGATGAGGAAGAGATTTAGGGGAAACAATTCTATATAACATAACCATCAATGTTATTTGATTTAATCTGAAACAACTTACCACCATAATTTTTGTATGGACCATTCATATATTTATATAAATTAATCATGTCCCCTCGTAGTTGTCTCTTTTCCAGAATAATGCTCCCTTTTCTGTATCTACCCCCACTTAAAACACTTCTAATTCTCCACCCCCTTCTCCCCCCCCCACTGCATCTGTCTTGTCTTTACTTCTGCTGCTGTGTGTTCATCTAAGGTTGCACCTCTCGGCCTTAGACACATTGGCAAAAGGCTCTGCTTCACCATTGCCTTTAACTCCATCAGACAGTAAAACACTGGAGCACATTTACTAAGAACAGTGCAGTCTGTACTGGGTGCAGTTTGCCTGTTTAGTGTGCAGGGGGCGCCAGATTCAGAATTTCTGGTGCTCGTTCTTCATGAATCTAGCTCCCCCTGCACTGCTCCGACTGAGTGCACCAATTTTTTTTTGGTGCACCTTTAACATGGGGCATGCGCCACACTTTGTCAGACTTTGCATGAAAATTGTGTCCCAAGGCGTTCTGATGTGCACCAGAATGGCCCCTTCAGCGCAGAAATTGACTATTGCAGGCACGCAACAATTGTGGTGCGGACACTTCTTAAGTACCTGTGCTAGCAGTTTGCACCTAAAAGAACATACAAAGTCAGGCAGAAAACTGGTGCACGGCCCTTAATAAATGTGCCCCAATGTGTTGCAAAAAAACATTGGCCAGCCACAATATTGTCTCAGTATGTATAAAAATTATTAAAACTATTTTCTTTTACAAAATTGAAGAATGTGGCCTGTATATGTATTTAGCTCCCGGTACTCTGATACTACTAAATTAAATCACGTGTGTCCAATTACCTTTAGAAGTCGCCTAATGTCACGGGTGCTCCCGCGATCTCTGTCTCCGTGCCCATTAGTGTCCCTCCGGACCTCCGATCCGCTCACCTCCCCTGGCTCCAGCGCAGTCCTTTCATGCTCCCGCGGCTCGGCGCGCGTCCCCGTCTCCTAGCTCGCATGCGCGCCAGCTCGCCAGTAATTGTTTCTGCCTCTTCCTGTGACCCTTGCCGGATCTTCAAGTCTTCCCCATGAAGAGAAAGCTCTCCTGTTATTCCTGCGTTCCTGTTATTCGTGTGTTTCTGTGATTCCTGTGTGCCAGTCCTTTCCTATTGCCCTGCGTTCCTGTGTGCCAGTGCGTTCCTGTGGTCCTGCGTTCCTGTGTGCCAGTCCATTTCTGTGGTCCTGAGTTCCTGTGTGCCAGTCCATTCCTGTGGTCCTGCGTGCCAGTCCGTCTCTGTGGTCCTGCGTTCCTGTGTGCCAGCTCCTGCACTTCCAGACGTGAGTCCTGGTGTCTCCTGTATTACTTCCTTGACAGCCACCGGGGGCTAGTCGCACCCGTGAAACGACCTGGTGGTTACCCGCCGCAGCAAGTCCATCCCGCTTTGCGGCGGGCTCTGGTGAACACCGGGTTCCACTTAGACTCCGGTCCCAGGTCGGCTAGTACCACCTCCCGCGGTGGTCCAGAGGGTCCACAGACTCCTCCCAGTCGTTACAGTAAGATCCGGCCATGGACCCCGCCAAGGAGCCACGTTAGATACTGGCTGAACTTTCCAGTGTTGTCGCCCGGCTGTCGCAGCAGATTGCTGCCCAAGGAGAACTTTTAGGCCAAGTCGCTTCCACTCTTCAATAGCTGCTTGACTCCAGGCCTCAGCATCAAGTTCCGGTGACTACTCCTGCAGCAGTTTCTACGACCATTCCTGCGGCTTCGCCTGTCAATCCCGGCTTGTCCATCGGCACCAGAACCTAGGATGAGTCTCTCTATGCCTAACAAATATGATGGCGATCCCAAACAGTGCAGAGGATTCATCACCTTGTGCTCGCTGCATATTGAACTAATGTCATCCCAGTTGGTCAGCGAACATTCCAAGGTGGCCTTCATAATCAGTCTCCTCACTGGGAAGGCCCTGGCCTGGGCTACTCCTCTGTGGGACAGGAACGATCCAGTTACAGCCACCCTTACCAAGTTCCTGGCAGAGTTCCGGTCCGTGTTTGAGGAGCCAGCACAAGCCTCAACTGCACTACTGAACCTACACCAAGGAGACTCCACCGTGGGTGAATATGCTGTCCAGTTCCGCACCTTGGCGTCTGAACTCAGTTGGAACGAGATGGCCTTATGTGCAACCTTTAAGAAAGGCCTGTACTCACAGGTAAAGGATGCTTTGGCTGCCTGTGATCTGCCAACTACTTTGAGTGGTCTTATCAGCTTGGCCACCTGGATAGATGTGCGGTTCTTAGAACGAGCTCAAGAGTTACGGCACGAGCAACCTCTAGTCCGGCTTCCACGTCTGCCACGGTTGGCTCCGGTCTTCCAGAATCCGTTCCAGTTGGGGAGCCTATGCAGGTTGACTGAGCTCAACTTTCGCCTGCAGAACGATACAGAGGTTTCCAAGAAAACCTTTGTCAGTACTGTGCCAGCCCCAAACATCACATCGGGGCTTGTCCAGTCCATCTCCAACGTCCGGGAAATGCCAGCACCTAGGGCTTCTGGGAGAGGCGTCCCTAGGTGAATTCAGCTTCTCCACGCCTGACTGTTCCCGTGCTCCTACGTTTCGGTACCAGTCCTCTCGTGCAAGTCTCAGCATTCCTGGACTCCGCGGGGAACTTTGTGGATGCCGCTCTGGTCTCCCGGCACCACATTCCGGTGGTTCCCCTCAGTTCTTCGCTACTCATTTCCTCTGTAAGTGGACAGCTTCTTTCCAATCCGGTCCGTTACCGCACGGTACCCATCCATCTTCAAGTTGGAGTCCTTCACCAAGAAAGTTTGGTCTTCTATGTCCTGCCTCGCTCCACATAAGCTATTCTTCTGGGTCTTCCTTGGCTTCAACTCCATGCTCTGGTCCTCAATTGGAAAACTGGTGAGATCCTGCGTTGGGGCCCGGAATGCCAATCTCGATGCATGGTGGCACCACTACAGGTCCTGACCTCTTCTGCGTCTTCCACAACCCTGAAGGGTCTTCCAGCTTGTTACCGGGACTTTGCTGATGTGTTCTCTAAGCAACAAGCGGAGACCTTGCTACCACATTATCCCTATGATTGTCCAGTGGATCTCCTTCTGGGTGCCACTCCTCCCAGAGGTCGGGTCTATCCGCTTTCCGTGCCCGAGACTGCTGCCATGTCGGAATACATCAAGGAGAACCTGCAGAGAGGTTTCATATGCAAGTCCTCCTCTCCGGTTGGTGCAGGTTTCTTCTTTGTCACCAAGAAGGACAGCTCCTTACGTCCCTGTATCGACTATCGAGGGCTGAACAAGATCACAGTTAAAAACCGCTACCCTCTACCGTTGATTACGGAACTCTTTGATCGCCTACGCGGTTCCAGGGCATTCTCCAAGTTGGATCTTCGGGGTGCGTATAATCTCATCCGGATCCGCAAAGGTGAAAAGTGGAAGATGGCATTTAATGTTGAATCATTTTTATTGACGAAAGACAAAAGAAATAAACAGTAAACAATTAACAATAAAACCGTATATAGCCACAGGAAGACTTAATGTAGCACATCATAATATGTCGTATATGAAATGAAACATGTTCCCATAGGATTTCACATAACCCACTCAAGGAACCCCAACTTTAAGACAATTTTAAGGCAGTCGGTAAGCACCACGGGGCTGCTAGGGAGCTAAGTTATACAAAAACAATCTAATGCACCAAAAATCGTGTTTCCCAAAGGTGCCATCCTGGTATGACGTGACATGAGAGGAACCCAGTACTTTTCCCAGTGCAAGGGATAGGGGCTCACCTAATTACCGTTGGGTAGCCATGTGAGACCAAACAGCACACCTAGTACCTGTTCCTGAGCCCGAGGTTCTCCTATCTGGCCAAATTAATAACATGTTAACAATTAGAACGAGTAACAGATTTATTACACACCACACATGACTGCACAACAGGGAAGGAAAGACACATATAGGAAAGGTAAAAGATCCTGATAAACAGGAAGGCTCCTGCAGTAGGATGGAAGTCAGGAAAGAATAAAAGACAAACAGATACGGAACTGGGGAGGCTGGTTGATGAGTCTAATCTCCAAAGAGTGTCTCGTACTCCCTGGATTCCCTGAACCATACCCAAGGCTCTCACATCCGTAGGAAACCGCTCATGAGTGACACAGCGGCTAGCTCTTCCATATGAAAAAGATGGGACATTTCCTTGGCCCATTCCGCAGCTGTGGGACAGACTACTGTGAATCTACTTATGAATCACTGCTGGCACCCGGTACCACCTAGAAACAACTTTGTAACCCTTTTCCTGGGCTGCACATGCTGAGGACACCTTATGAGTATACAGAAAAGATCGCTGCCAGTCGTCTTGATCTAGCGGGGGTCTCCAGCTTCCAGCTCCTGACAAATGTAAGCTCTGGCATGTGTCGGTGCTGTACTAGAGTAGAGCATCCCCTCGAACGATGTCAAGGAGTCCCTGTATGCCGCATTGGGACCTGCGCTAAGTATGAAAGATCGCAACTGGGAGTGTTCAAACCAGGAGATAGTAACGTTGTCTTGCCGCGGTTGAAAGTCCCCAAGCGATGGTAGGGGGTGACCTTTGAGGATGTCGTACATGCATGGGTCCTCTTGGAGTTTCCACCCCAGAAAAGACAAACCTCGCCAATCCTGGGGGGAAAGCTGGGTTCCGGAATAGCGGCGTGAGTGGGCTGAACTGGTGGGACAGGACACCCTTGGAGATAATTGATCTCCACAATTTCAGTGCTTCTCTTAAGAGAGTCGCCTAAAGGGGGGAAATGAACATCTACTCCCACAGGAATCCACGGCAGGAGCTTAAGAAGGACTGGTGACAAGGTCTGTTCCAATCCCACCCACTGCTTGTCAATGGAGTGGTGTTTCCAGTCTAGAATTCGTAGGAGGATTGCGGCCTGATGGTACATTTTTAAATCTGGGAGACCTGCTCCCCCCATAGCTTTTGACCTAATCAGAGTTTTCCATGCTATTCTAGGGCGGGTTGTTCCCCAAATAAATCGCAGCATGGAGCTGCGTAGAGCGCGGAAGAAGCTTGCCGGGGGGCTTATTGGTACACCCTGGAAAATGTATAAGAATCGGGGTACATCCATCTTTAAAACGTTAATCCTACCAAACCAGGATAGTTTTCTCTTGTCATACTGCTGTAAGTCCCTTACAGTGCATTCGAGGAGTGGCATATAATTCAGTGTGTACAGTTTGGAGAGATCATAGGGCAGTGTTGGCGAACCAATGGCACGGGTGCCAGAGGTGGCACTCTGAGCCCTCTCAGTGGGCACTCAGGCTGTTGCCCCAGCACAGAATTCACCAGACAGGACTTGAGAGATCCTCCTGCACACCCAGGTATCCCAGGATGTGAACCACTCTGGGTCTATCTGAGACTGCAGGAAGAGGTGTGGACAGGGTCAGATTATCATTGGAGCCACTGAAGTTCCTGCTCTTGGCCCCACAATTCTTCCTGTTCATTGGGTTGTCAAGGGATGTTCCAATGGCAATATGAATTTTCCAACCTTCTGTCAACGATATTGGTGTCCTCCGGACTGTTGAAAGCTGTGGTATAGCACAGAGCAAGAAAATTTTAATAATTTAATGCTAGAATTGCTGTGTTGGCACTTTGCAATAAATAAGTGGGTCTGGTTTGCATTTTGGGCACTCGGTCTCTAAAAGGTTCGCCATCACTGTCATAGGGGATCGATACCCCCAAGTATCGTATGGAACTTGTTTGCCACTGGAAGGGGAAATTATCTTTAATGTGTTGTACCGCAGCCTGGGGGAGTGAAATATTTAAAATTTGAGACTTAGAATAATTAATCTTGCTAACTGTGCTGTATCTATTAAATTCCTGAATAATAACAAACTACAAATAGACAACGTACAATATAGTGGGGAAATAACAATAACAATACCGTGAGCAGCCCGCTGATCACGGAATCCCCGGTAGGTAGTAAGCTAGCTGTGGTCTATGCCATTACCCACCCCACCACCACCGTATATTATGCGCTATGGTAAAATGGCAAATCTGAAGGTATCCAGCAAAATAGGAAGTCAGGGAGAAGTCAGGGAGAGGGAGGAGAGAGGGAAAAGGAAGAAGAGGGGAAGGAGGGAAAAGGAGGAAAGGAAGAATAATGAAAACCGAAAACTGAAAGCTATAACTTGAGAAGATAGCCGCAGTTAGAGGCCAGAGCTAAGGCAGGCAGTATGAATCTCAATTGAACAATCATTAACCACATCTTAGGCCTCTAACAATGCCAATAACATGTGCAACAGAGCTATTGTACTCAACACATAGTGCACAGTTTCACATAATTCTGATGGGGGAAAGCGAGGTTCCCGGTCGCGGTCCATATTGGCACCTCTGCCCCCGGGTCCACGTTGGGCTCTTCTTCTGGGAGGCCCCCCTGCCCTGGAACAGGAAGACCCGGCCATTCCACTATGTCAGGAACAGGAATTTCTAATGCTGCTGCTAGGGCAGGGATCTCGCCCGGATGGTGGATATCTAATCTCTGATCTGCTGTTCTTATCTGCAGGTGGAATGGGAATCCCCAGGAGTATGCAATATTCCGTTGTTGTAATTCACTCAGCAGAGGCTTGAGGGCCTTCCTTTTTAACAAAGTTAAACGAGATAAGTCGGGGAGGAGTTGTATTTGAGTCCCACCGTGCAGAATGTTGCCTGCCAGTCGAGCTTTGGACATAATAGCGGCCTTCACCTGATAACGGTGGACTCTGCAAATAACATCCCTGGGTTGATCTTGCGGTGAAGGCCGGGCCTGTAGGGGCCGATGTGCCCTATCTAGCTCTAAGGGCGAGTCCACTGGGGCCTCTAGTATAGTGTTAAAGATATGACATAGCGTTTCATGAAGCTGAGGAGTTTCCACTGTTCCTGAGAGGCCGCGCACCTGTATGTTGTTGCAGCGCCCCCTGTTCTCTGCGTCATCCATCTGATCAGTCAGATATTGTAATTGGTAAGCATGAGTGGAGAGAGTAGCGTTGTGTGAATTTAGACGTTCGGTGACAACCTGATGAGCTGCTTCCACTGCGGTGACCCGACCACCAATCTGCCTAACCTCCTCTCGCACGCCATTAAGCTCAATAGCGTAAGATTGTTCCAATCTTGCCATATAACTCTCCATGTCATCTCTGGTAGGTATAGTGCGGAGGTAAGAGCTCAGGGGGCGCGCAGCTCAGCAAGAGCGCCCAATTCTTGTGAAAGCAACATATGCTTCGGCCCAGGGGTGCCCCCTGGAGAGAAGACTGGATGTGATATCCGTCGGCCATTATGAGTATCAGGACTACAATCCATTCCTAGAGACTGAGAAGGTTCAGGAGAATGATTCGGTGGTGTACTTGTCCATTCATCCCCATATTCTGACCACAGGGCTAGGGATTGGTCAGGAGCCTCTGTCCTTGGCCACATCTCAGGGATCCCAGCACAAACAGAGAGTGTGGGTCCCCTTAGAAATAACATGGGGGTCATGGTGGAAGGAGATGAGGAAAGGGCCAATCTACTGAATGTCGCCTTCTCAACTGTCTTTACCCAGGAAAATCCCCTGGTGGAAGACACAATGAGCAATAATGTAAATTCTTTTTGGAAGGTCAACAGTTTAACTCAGGAAGAGGTAAGGCACCGCCTCGCAACCACTAAGATAGATAAATCACCGGGGCCAGATGGCATACACCCCCGGGTTCTGCATGAATTATGTACGGTGATAGACAGACCGTTATTTTTAATATTTGAAGATTCACTGAGGACTGGTTATGTTCCACAGGACTGGCGCATAGCAAATGTGGTACCAATATACAAAAAAGGATCAAATAGCGATCCTGGAAACTACAGACCCGTGAGTCTAACTGCTGTGGTGGGGAAAATATTTGAGGGGTTTGTTAGAGATGCTATCCTGGAGTATCTCACTGTGCACAACCTTATAACCCAGGGTCAGCATGGGTTTATGAGAGATCGGTCCTGTCAGACTAATCTGATTGGTTTCTACGAGGAGGTAAGTTCAAGACTGGATCTGGGAGACGCTGTGGATGTTGTATATCTGAGACTGCTGGGAATAGGAGAAAATCTGTGTATTTGTGTAAGTAATTGGCTTAGTGATAGAAAACAAAGGGTCGTCATGAATGGCACATTCTCAGATTGGGTTGATGTTACCAGTGGAGTGCCACAGGGGTCAGTATTGGGGCCACTTCTTTTTAATATTTTTATTAATGACCTTGTAGTGGGTTTTCACAGTCAAGGTTCAATATTTGCAGATGATACTAAGCTGTGTAAAGTAATAAATACTGAGGTCGATAGTTTAGCATTACAGAGGGATTTGTGGAAGCTTGAGGAGTGGGCAGAGAAATGGTTGATGAGGTTTAATGTAGATAAATGTAAAGTTATGCACTTGGGCCATGGAAACAAAAAGTATAATTATGTTCTAAACGGTCAATTACTTAGTAAAACTGAAGCTGAAAAGGATTTGGGGGTATTGGTGGATGGTAAACTTAATTTTAGTGACCAGAGCCAGGCGGCTGCTGCTAAAGCAAATAAAATTATGGGATGTATCAAGGGAGGAATAGATTCTCATGATAAAGACATAGTTTTGCCCTTATACAAATCCCTGGTCAGACCACACATGGAATATTGTGTACAGTTTTGGGCACCAGTGTATAAAAAGGATATAGTAGAGCTGGAACGGGTGCAGAGGAGAGCAACCAGGATTATTAGGGGAATGGAGGGATTAGAATACACTGACAGATGAAAAAATTTGGCATTATTCAGTTTAGAAAAAAGACGCCTAAGGGGAGACCTCATTACAAAGTACAAATACCTGAACGGACAGTACAAGGATCTCTCCAAAGATCTTTTTATACCTAGGCCTGTCACCAGGACAAGGGGGCATCCTCTACGCCTAGAGGAGAGGCGTTTTTATTATCAACATAGACAAAGGTTCTTTACTGTAAGAGCAGTGAGACTGTGGAACTCTCTGCCGCAGGAGGTTGTTATGGCGGACTCTATGTACATGTTCAAGAGAGGCCTGGATGCCTTTCTGGAGAGAAAAAATATCACGGGTTATGGGGATAAAACATTTATTTAATTCTTAAAGGTTGGACTTGATGGACTTGCGTCTTTTTCCAGCCTTATATACTATGATACTGAGACCTTAGGCCTGGTCCCTGTACCCCATTGCCCTTCCTGTTGGGCATCTACCTCCTCAGCCCATGACGGGCCTGGTCTCTGGGAATTATAAGGAGGACTTGGCTGGGTGACTAGCGCTGCGGGGGTCAGAGCATCCCTCCCTTGCTCCTCCACACGTATGGCAGGGGTATCGAGATGTGGGGATGGTACATGTGAGCCTTCTTCTCCGTGGTCTCCTGGGGCAGCCGCCATCTTGGCCGCCTGTACCTCCTGGGTGGACCCGGCATGCCTGCCCGCGCTGGCCTCCGGTTCTTGGCCCATCGGGGATTCCGCTCCCCGTTGTGGCATCAGACCCGACGCCAGCTCCTGTTGTTCCCCGGCAGTGGGGAGCCCCGACCGGCCCTCCTCTCCATGTGCTGCAGCGGGCGCCATCTTGGAGGCCTGAATCCCGGACATGTCGGCCAGGTATCTTCCTATCCCCTGGGTAGCGGCTTTTCCTACCGATACCGGGGGTTGCTTCGGCTGTAGCCTCCGTTTAGCACCCATCAGGGATAAGGGGAGTCGTTGGACACCAGTGCTATAATGGCGAATTGTGGGGTGAGTGCCGGAGCGCTGTCAATGTGCAGCCATCACCGTCCACAGCCAGGCCTTGGTCCCGAAGACGGCATTTAATACTCGTGACGGGCATTTTGAATATCTAGTAATGCCTTTTGGACTGTGTAATGCCCCTGCTGTCTTTCAGGAATTTGTTAATGATATTTTCCGGGTCCTCCTCTATACGCGTGTCATGGTCTACCTGGACGACATCTTGGTTTACTCTCCAGACCTTGAATCCCACCAGACATACATACGTCAAGTTCTTGGAAGACTTTGTGCCAATCATCTCTACGCCAAACTGGAGAAATGCCAGTTTCACCAGCACAGTCTTCCATTCCTCAGGTACACAATTTCCAACAGAGGCCTTGAGGTGGATCCCGCGAAACTGTCTGCTGTTCTTCAGTGGCCACGTCCAGGAGGTCTCCGAGCCATACAGAGGTTCCTGGGGTTTGCGAATTACTATAGACAGTTTATTCCCCATTTCTCCACTGTCGTGGCCCCCATCGTGGCACTCACTAAGAAGGGTGCCAATCCACGGGCTTGGTCTCCCACAGCTGAAGAGGCCTTCTCCAATTTGAAGTCCGCTTTTGTCTCGGCACCAGTCCTCTCTAGGCCTGATACCAACAAACCTTTTCATCTTGAGGTGGATGCATCCTCTGTTGGGGCTGGAGCGGTTCTCTCCCAGAGAGGGCCCAAGGGTTGAACTTCCACATGCGGCTTCTTTTCCAAGACCTTTTCCCCAGCTGAGAGAAATTACTCTATTGGAGACAGAGAGCTGTTGGCCATGAAGCTTGCGCTAGAAGAATGGCGGTATCTTCTGGAAGGTGCTCTCCATCCCGTGAGTGTGTATACTGAACACAAAAACTTGTTATACCTCCAGACAGCCCAGCGTCTGAACCCCAGGCAAGCCCGGTGGTCATTGTTCTTCTCCCGATTTGATCTGCTTATCCATTTTCGTCCGGCTGACAAGAATGTCAAGGCTGATGCCCTGTCCCGGGCTTCGGATGTGGTTGGAGAAGAACCAGTTACTCGGCACATAATTTCTCTGGACCAGCTTGTTGTTGAAGCTCCAGTTGATCTTCGGCAGCTACCTCCTGGCAAAACATATGTTAGACCTGCTCTCCGGAAGAGGATATTATCTTGGGGACATTCTTCTCGTGTGGCTGGGCATCCTGGAGTGCAGCGCACTGTAGCCCTCATCTCCCGCTACTACTGGTGGCCAGACCTGGTCAAAGATGTTCGGGAGTTTGTGGGATCCTGCTCTTCCTGTGCCCGCAACAAAGCCTCTTGCCTCAAACTGGCTGGACTGTTACTGCCGTTGCCGATACCCAGTCTCCCATGGTCCCACGTGGCGATGGACTTTGTCACCGATCTGCCTGTCTCCTCAAAGATGTCCCATTTTGTTTCCCTTCCAGGTCTTCCGTCTTCCCCACAGCTTGCCAGTCTATTCTTCAGACACATATTCCGGCTGCATGGGCTTCCGCTTCACATCGTGTCCGATCGAGGAGTTTGTGTCAAGATTCTGGCGTTCTTTGTGTAACCAGCTGCGGGTCAACCTAGATTTTTCCTCTGCATACCACCCACAGTCTAATGGTCAAGTGCAGAGGGTGAACCAGACTTTGGGCTGCTACTTTCGTCACTTTGTCTCAGTCCGTCAGGACAACTGGGCTGACCTACTATCTTGGGCTGAGTTCTCCTACTATTCCTTGGATTCAGGGTCTACTGGCTCGGCTCCGTTCTTTGTGGTCCATGGACGTATTCCTTGCCCGCCTCTCCCACTGTCTACTTCCTCTGATGTCTCTGCAGTAGAGGATTTGGTGCAGGACCTTAAGTCTATTTGGGACCAGACCCGCCAGTCCCTTCTACGAGCTACGAACCGTACCAAAACTCAGGCTGATAAGAAACGTCGACCTCCTCCTGTCTTCTCTACAGGTGACAAAGTATGGTTGTCCTCCAAATAAATCCGACTTAAGATACTCAGTTACAAACTTGGTCCCTGATTTCTCAGTCCCTTTGAGGTACTCAAGCGCATCAATCAAGTGGCCTACAAGCTCCACCTTACACCATCTATGCGCATCCCGAAATCCTTCCATGTCTCTCTCCTGAAACCAGTCATCTTGAACCGCTTTTCCCAGCAATCCCCTCCTCCTGCTCCTGTGGCAGATTCCCCAGATGTCTACCAATTTAAGGAGGTTCTGGACATGAAGATCGTGAGGGGTAAGCGATTCTTTCTTGTAGATTGGAAGGGGTTCGGGCCTGAGGAGAGATCCTGGGAGCCTGAAAAAAACATCTTGGATCGGACTCTATTCCAGAGGTTTCTTGGGACCAAGAAGAAGAGGGGGAGGCCGAAGGGGGGTACTGTCACGGGTGCTCCCGCGATCTCTATCTCCGATCACGGGCGCACCCGTGCCCCTCAGCGTCCCTCCGATCCGCTCACCTCCCCTGGCTCCAGCGATGTCCTCTCCTGCTCCCGCGGCTTGGCGCACTCGTCCCCGTCTCCTAGGGTGCGCGCGCGCCAGCTTGCTCAGATTTAAAGGGCGCTGGCCTGTTATAAGTTTCTGCCTCTTCCTGTCACCCTTGCCGGATCTTCAAGTCTTCCTCATGAAGAGAAAGCTCTCCTGTTATTCCTTCGTTCCTGTTATTCGTGCTTTCCTGTGATTCCTGCGTTCCTGTGATTCCTGTGTGCCAGTCCGTTAGTGTGGTCCTGCGTTCCTGTGTGCCCGTCCGTTCCTGTGGTGCTGTGTGCCAGTCCGTTCCTGTGGTCCTGTGTGCCAGTCCGTTCCTGTGATCCTGCGTGCCAGTCCGTCTCTGTGGTCCTGCGTTCCTGTGTGCCAGCTCCTGCACTTCCTGACGCGAATCCTGGTGTCTCCTGTATTACTTCCTTGGCAGCTACCGCGGGCTAGTCGCACCTGTGGGACTTGGTGGTTACCCGCCGCAACAAGACTCTGGTCCCAGGTCGGCTAGTACCACCTCCCACGGTGGTCCAGAGGGTCCACAGACTCCCAGTCGTTACACCTAATTACTAAGGCAAATTATTAATCTCTATTGTCTTGTATAGTGTCAAGGGGGTTGTCAAAATTCAAGTTTAACCACCCCTTCCCACGAGTAGTAGTACGGCGCAGCGGGAAGTGACTTAACCAAATGCATCCTGACACATGTAAAGAATTTCTGGGTTCTAAAAGACAAACATCACTCTTTCCCTCTACTGTGCATCCAAATAACATTTTATATGCATATGTGGGGCAATTCTACATTTGGGAGAAATAGTTTTACAAATTTTGTGGGTTTTTTTTCAATCTTTTATCCCTTGTAGCTTAAAATTATTTGAGGGTAAAAGTGACTTTTTTGGGAAAATGTTCACCTTTTTCCTTTTTGGGTCTAACTGGATCATACACCTTTAAGGGTACATGCACATATTACACCTTGAAAAATTCTCCAAGGGTGTACTTTCCAAAATTGGGGTCACTTGTTAGGGTTTGCTTCTGTTTTGGTAACACTAGGGCTCTCCCAATGCACACTGTCCCATGAATATGATTTCTGGGTTCTAAAAGACACACATCTCTCTTTCCCTTCTGAGCCCTTCTGTTGTATGTATCCATACAACATTTTATCTGCACATGTGGGGCAATTCTACGTCCGGGAAAAATAGTTGTACACATTTTGTGGGGTTGTTCCATCTTTTGTCCTTCAAAAACTGAACAGCGCTGTTTCCCTTCCAAGTGCCCATACAGCAGTGTAAAGAGACACATTGGGGCAGATTTACTTACCCGGCCCATTCGCGATCCAGCAGCGCGTTCTCTGCGGTGGATTCTGGTCTTCCGGCGATTCACCAAGGCAGTTCCTCCGACGTCCACCAGGTGTCGCTGCTGCGCTGAAGTCCGCCGAGGCCCACCGGAGTTCACGATCCTATACTTGGTGAAGGTAAGTGCGTGTCCAGCGACACTTTTTTTTTAAAAATGCGGCGGTTTCTTTGAATCTGTCGGGTTTTTGTTCGGCCCCCCAATTTCCGTTGCGTGCATGCCGGCGCCGATGCACCACAATCTGATCGAATGCACCAAAAACCCGGGGCAATACAGGCAGAAAAACGGCGCAAATCGGAAATATTCAGGTAACACGTCGGGAAAACGCGAATCGGGCCCTTAGTAAATGACCCCCAATGGGTATTGGAATACTCAGGAGGAATTGCACCAAACATTTTGAGATGCATTTTCCTTTTTAACCCCTTTTAACCATTTGTAAAGGCGCAAAATTTAGTGTTGAATGAAAATATTGTTAAAAAAATTTACATTTCTGTAATTTCACGTTCATTTATTTTTCAGTCTCATGAAACGCTCAAAGGGTTAACAAACTTTCCAAAGGTTGTTTTGAATATTTTGAGGGGTGCAGTTTCTAAAATGGTATCATTTGTGGGGGGACTTCTATCATAAATTCCTTAAAAAGTGACTTCTAACTAACTTGGTCCCTGTAAAAGTAGGTTTTGACGATTTTTGTGAAAGTCTGAAAAATCGCAGCTAACATTATATGCCTCCTAACATCCTAAAAAAAGGAAATGATGTTTGAAAAATTTTGCCAAGTTATAGCAGACATATGGAAAATGCAAGTTATCAAGTTATTTTGGTGAAAAAAGTGTAAAATTTTGAATCTGGAAATCATCGGGGGTCATTGCACAGCACAGCACACTGCATCCTCAACCATGAAGAATGGCGCTGGCAGCATCATGTGACAAAGCCGAGCTCCAGTAGGTATTGGGAAATTGGTCAGAGCTGATTGGATGATGGATAAAGCTAAATACAAGGAAATCTTGGAGGAAAAGCTGAGGCTGCAAAGGACTGGAGCCTGTTGTGTAAGATCTCCTACCAGATCAAAAAGTCAAGTTTTTTACACTTTACAAATACTCAATACTTTGTTACTTGCTCTATCACATGATGTATTAATAAGACACATTTAGGAAAATTGAAGTCTAAAAAGTTTAAAATGTGGAGATAAAAAAACAACCATATAAATGACTCCCTTAAAGGACATCTACCATCAGATATACTGATGGTAGGCTCCTATAACACACTTATACATAGAGATGTCTTCTTTCTGATAGTGTTTTTATTAAATCCTGGAACAGGGCGATTTTTGATAAAATATGTAAATGAGACAGAGGCGCTCAGGCTTATGCTTCCCATGACCACCATCTGGCTCCGAGGGCTGATAATTTATTCATGCTTTCATTATTGCTAGTACAGCTGGGTCCCTTGTGATCATTTAGACTGCTGGTGACATCAGCCGACAGTCTGATAATATCTTGCGCATCGGCGCTGAGACTATCCTTGCGCATGCCGGAGCCAGTATATCTGATGGTAGATGTCCTTTTAAACTCTAAAGCACAGCATATAAGGTGTTAAAAGTCACATCTTCCACAAATCTTTACTGGATCCATAGCCCATTGTGTTATTAACTACAAACATGGCGGTGCAGGCTTCCAAAAAATCCAATGGAAACCCTCATGAGGGCTCAGATCACCACTCTAAATCCATATTACATTCGGAGTCCTAAAAGTCTCATTTCTAACTTTAGGATCCTGGTTCGGCATAACACAAATAAAATAAATTGATGTTGATGGCTTGGCATGTGTGTTGCCTTCTTGTGACTTTGGAAAACTTTGCCTACTTTAGCAAATTTATATTAAGTTACAGTTAAGTGAATTATGGTTCAGTATGAAGACTGTGAGGAAGAAAGAGAAAGACTCTCTGACATTCATGGGGTCAAGGAAAACCATGTAGCTTTGCCCTCAAGGTCCATAATTAGATGTTTTCCCAGGACACTGAAGACTCTGCTCACCTGTCCAATGTCAGCTGTTATTGGGTGACAAATACATGGACTACAAGAGGAAGAAGCTGCAAGAAACTTTACAGAAATGGAACTTTGAAGATGTGAGAATCTTGAAGGAACAATGTCAGGACAACCTCAGACTATACTCCATCTATGTCCTGTATACAAGTCATAGCCAGGGTATAAAAAGTATACTATTATATTTGGATGAGCATCCATACAGAATATGGAATATAAATCTCTACATTTTCCTCTTCTGCGAGGCCTTTTATCTCCTGTTCAGCTGTTTTTGGATATCCTGGTGTCCTCTATAACATATGTTCAGTGTGAACAAGCAATTGGCACTGTGCCCAAATGAGATGTCATTAGGCTTTCCATCAAATTTGATTAGCATCAATAAAGATCTCTATTTAAACTCTGGTTAATAGATGGTTAATAGCTAAGCTCTAAACTTTTTTTAATTGGCTTTTTTTTTTCAAGGAGACAACCCACTTTTTTTTTTACTGTATTATTATGTTTTTCCGGAATAAAAAAATAATAAAAATATTAAAAAATAAAGTTTTGTGAAAAATAAATATTTTTCTGCCATTTTTTAAGGCTTTTCAACTTTTCTAAGGTATACAGGAGCTTGTTTTTTCTTATGAGTCTAGTTTTTTTTAATATATAAACCCTGATTTTAAAAAAACACAGCGGGGGACATGTTTCATAGGTTTTTTTTTTTGGTGATTTTTTGAGACATTTGGCAGGTTTTTTTTTGGGCCTTATGTATGATCAGGTCTTTTTTCTTGTGATACATGTTCAGTTTTTCCTATCCTGGCAGGCGCACATTTTGGCTTCTATTTGAGACTTTTTGTTGCAAATGTCTCAAATCCACATGGACACAAGCCACGTGAGGGGATTATTTGCAGGCGTGGACACTACTGTTAATTTTGGATTTGAGGGCGTGTCCTGCATTTTTAAGCACTGTAGTCACACCCCAGTGAGATGATGACATATCAGGCTGCTGTCACGTTGCGTTTTGTGTTTTAATTGCGTTTTGTAATCGCAAATGTTAACAGTAATGTAATTAGGCAAATCACCTCTCGTCAGCTGTAATGTGTTTCAAAATGCAATTAAATCGCAACGTGTGACTTTACCCTTATTGTAACCAATACATTTTAAAAAATGTACCGGTAAAGGCAAAAATTTCAGAGTTTTCAAAAAAGAGGTTACTGTGTTAAAATAGGGTCCATTAAAAAAATCCTTCCTCCAGATTTACCCCTAAAAAGTCGCAAAAATAAGCCAAAAAAGGGATACAAGTGAAAAGCTGCACAGAACATCTGGAAAAAAAAGATACATAAGGCACTGCACAAGGTGCAGACCAAGGCGTACTTGAAAAACGACAGCAAAAGTCGCAAAAATGACAAAGGTTGCAAAAATGAGACAATTTGACTAGCAGAAATAATGATACATGTCCCCCAGTGTTTTGTATTTAGAATTGTGTCTCTTAGAATAGTCTATGTGCTCTGATCCTCACATCCTGTGTTACCCTCCCATCTGTCCTCTCTTCAGAAGTCTGCATATTAGCAATGAGGGACAGAGAGGGTAGAGTAACTCAAGACTCCAGGATTAGACTACTCTGATTTATTATATAACTTTACTAGCAGCAACATGCCAGTGACACTTCTCATACGGTTTGGTTGCACCAATAAATATTTGTACTACAGACTTGATATATACCATAAGGGGCTGCATTACAACCATTCAGTATCCCACTTTTTACTCATTGCAAATCTTGCTACTGCTGCAAAAAAAAAAACAAAAAAAAAACGGAAATTGAAAGCTCTCTGGTCTAGGTGACCAAATCAAGACCAATAGGGGTACCTGGAGGAGAAACCATTCTGAACAGCAGGGCCGGTTCTAGACAAAGTGGGGCCCTGGGCAAAACTAAAAGTTGGGCCCCAAAATAAAACTATTTTATGACCAGTCACAGTCAGTAAGAGGCTCCTTTAGTTTGGTAAAACAAACTGTAATATTGGAGAATTTTATAGGAGATAGATCATAGGGAGATTGATGGTCAGAATAGTGGCTCAGTGGTTAGCACTACAGCCTTCCATGTTCTCTCTGTGTCTGCGTGGGTTTCCTCTGGGTCCTCCGGTTTCCTCCCACACTCCAAAAAATGACTGGTAGGTTGATTAGACTATGAGGCCCATTGGGGACAGGGACCGATATTTTCTGAAAGCAGACAATTGCCCCATTTTCAAAATTGCATGAAAGAGTTTATAGACATAGGCGCCTTCATGCAATTTTGATTCAAACTGAAAGATTTTATAAAAAAATACTTAAAATTTTACTTTGATAGCAAAAAATCTGTCCCAAACAGAAAATATTTATCTTCACATTTCTTAAATGTAATAGATGGACATGTGTTCACAAATGTGCCCTATTGATATGTTCACATAAATAAATTCACATAACATCACTAAAACAACTAAAACTAGATATCTGCTTTTCAGCTAGAAATTTTAAGACAGTCACAACCTGCAATATATAGCAATAAAACAGTAAAAGTGCCATAAAACCTGCGTAATTTTGAAAGCAGACAACCAGGCGATGCATTTGGCAATTAACATTAAAAATTTCCTCTAAAATATGTACAAATCCAGATACTTATATAAAGAAAACATACTTTCCTAAAACAGTAAGATGTGAGGAGGATACATAATCCACATGTGTATATTCACCAAAATATGCAGCAAAGGGAACTGCAGAAAACTGCACTGAGCTTCACACAGATCTATCATTGTATTCTCCCTTACACGATGGTCACTTAAATACATAACTATATATCCATAAACAAAGCTAATGACATAATAAAAGTCACTTTTAGATGTGCGCCATTGTATAAGCCGCACGTCATAACATAGGTATAAATAATGGAGGATGGTGTGGAATAAAAACTTTGTTCCAGAACATGTGTGTGTTGGTGTTACATATAACTTTATGGACATGTTCTGGTCGCTGTGTAGTCACATTAGGTGAAGAGGATCGAATGTTCATTGTATCAGTCAATTTTCCCCCCCAAAAAACTATCACAAAATAAAAGGCAATAAGAGAAAAAGTGTGTTCTTAGACAGGTCTGCATTGAGAAGGGTTAAAAACATAAATATTAGTTGATATTATCCCTTCTCAAAATGTAGTAAGTGAAATTTTCCATTATCTGTGAAGAGCAGCAGCTCCTGTGTGCAGCAAATTCTCCCTGTAAGACTCATGGCTAAGAATCTGGGGCTACATTTCAGGGGGTTGTATCTCTGGCTCTGTGAAACATAGAACCTCACTTCTTTTTTCCTATGAAAGAATAGATTCTCCTCTTTTATATTAATCTGTGTTAATTTGTGTTTCTAAGTGTCAGGAAAACAGAGATATTAACTGTTAAAGTGCCGTTTGGGAGTGATTTATATGTATAAAAATGGCACCTGATATTTCACTTTAAACCTGAATATCTCTGGATCCCTGGCGCCTAGAAACTAAATTCAAGATTCATTTGAAAGAAGGGATTCTTCCCTTTCAGGGGCCCTGGGCAATTGCCCACTTTGCCTACCCATAGCGCCGGCCCTGCTGAGCAGGCGACCTCCTGTGTAGCATGATCACCAAAACATTAACACATAAGTGTGTAGCAGGCTCAAACCTAAACACTTTGCTGGTGGAAAGCTATAGAACACCTTCACCCTATCCTGTAGTAATATATCAGGTAATTTATTGAGCAAGTGGGTTCTCTGTGCAGCTTCTCACACCCATGCTGACACCTGGTGTGAAAAAACATTATTTTTAAATGTCAGATACTGCTTTGTAGCAGGTGTCTGCACCTCTAGTTCTGCCCCCATCTTCCTGCAGATTGCTGCCTGAGGCGAGAGGCTTAACTCGCCTCATGGCTGGTGCACCCATGGTATGCAATTATGCCTTTTCTTCCTAAACCCCATCCCTTCTGTAATTCAAACACTGCTGCTACCCCTCTTTCTTCTTCCACAAATCAACCCCTGCCCCTTCAACCACTTTTTCCTCCCTGTGCCAATTCCACAAGTAGAACAATAATGGGAACTACGAATAGTCTAGATACAATCTTCAAATTTGTTGTAAAGCAAGCTCTATCTTTTTCCCATTGACATTATGGTATTAATATGGATGGACACATTGTCCTGTGAAATGAATGTGACTGTATGCTACCAGTACTGTACTGGCACATGTAACATACAACCGAAAAAATCTGTTCATATGAAAGCATAAATGTGGTGTAATCTAAGACTGTCTAGTAGTACTTCCTCCTCCTATTAGTTGGCTTAGTTTTTATAATAGAAAGCTATACCAAAATTCCAGCCCAAAGACTTTTTGGCAAAAAGCCACGCCTTCTTTCATAGAGCACACCCTCTTTGTTGTGCCAGTTGTAAAATAGCTGAAAAATGTATTAAAAGTAAATCAACCACTTTGGACACTGTTGTTTTGAGCTGAACTCACACATCAGTGTCTTCATGCTGATAACGCTTCTTATTTTTATTAGCTTCAAAACTGTGCCATTGCAGAAACACTTTTTGAGAATATGCACATTCGTCTTCGGCGCACCAGGGGGTCTGAGATAAGACGTTCATTGCTATCTTCTTACATAATTAGCGTCACTTCTTCCCTCCTCTTCCCGCATTTCCCTGCCTTAGAGCCGGTAACATAATTCTTGCGCATTCCCCATTACCTCTCAGGGGAATGGGGGGAAGGAGGAGGGAGGAAGCGCACGCAAGAGGTATGAAAAATTATATAAAGGACGCCCTGGTGCATGGTAGACAAATTTGCATATTTTTTTCTGCAATGGCACTGTCACGGGTGACCCCGCGATCCATGTTGCGAATTGCGGGTGCACCCATGCTCTCCTCGGCCCCGGTCCGGACGTATGGCACGTGTGCCCCCACGATCCCCGCTCTGGATCGGTACTTACCCTTCCCGGCTCCTGATGCTTCCTGACTAGGCCACATGCTCCTGCTGCTAGGGTGTGCGTCCTCCTAATTGGTGCTGGCATTCCTGGCTCTGCTATATAGCCCAGCGGCTCCCAGCCAGATCTTCAGTTCATTTTGCTGAAGAGAAAGCCTCCTGAGCGTTTCCAGACGCCTCTGGGTTTCCTGAGGGTTTCCAGACGCCTTCGTGATTCCTGTGGTGTTCCGGTGTTCCTGTGGCGGTCCTGTAATCCTGTAGCGGTCTGGTTATCCTGTGGCGGTCCAGTATCCCTGTGGTGTTCCCGAGGTCCTGCCAGCTGTCCTTCCGAGGTCCTGTGAGCCGCCATCCCGAGGTCCTGCCTTCCCGTGGTCCTGCCTTCTCCTGGTCCTGCCTTCCCGTGTTCCTGCCTACCTGTGTCCCTACCTTGGCTGCTGCCACCGCAGGCCTAGTCGCACTCATGGAGCGACCTGGTGGCAACCCCAAATTGTGCAGGAGATGCATTTCCCAGTGCTCGCAGCACCTTGAACTAATGTCCTCTCAGTTCCCCACCGAACGCTGGCGTTTGTCTACTGTTTGCTCTCTGGAGAGGCCCTGGCCTGGGCTACTCCTCTATGGGATAGTGATGACCCAGACATGGTTACTCATACCAAGTTCCAAAAAATCCGCAAAAATCCGGTCCAGGTTTGAACCACCTCAACTTCGGCTACCTCGCCTGTCCTGCTTGTCCCCAGTGTCTCCGCAGCCTCCCAGAGTTGCTCCGGCCTTCCCACAGGCCGCTCCAGTGTGCCAAGAGCCGCTCCAGTCTCCGGGGTGCGAAGAGCCGCTCCAGTCTCCAGGGTGCCAAGAGTCGCTCCAGCCTGCGGCTTCCCAAGAGTCGCTCCAGTCTGTGGCTTCCCAAGAGTCGCTCCAGCCTGCGGCTTCCCAAGAGTCGCTCCAGCCTGCGGCTTCCCAAGAGTCGCTCCAGCCTGTGGCTTCCAAAGAGTCGCTCCAGCCTGCGGCTTCCCAAGAGTCGCTCCAGTCTACGGCTTCCCAAGAGCCACTTGAGCCTCTGGCCAAAAGACGTTCAAGACTTACTCAAGATACCCTTGGCTTAGTCCTTGCCAGCTCCAAACGCCACACGGTTGGTTCTGTCTTTACTGTTCCTGCTCTCCTCCTTGGAGAAAGCGAAGGAAGAAGAAGAGGCTGAAGAAGAAGAGGGGCCCTAAGGAGGGGGTACTGTCACGGGTGACCCCGCGATCCATGTTGCGGATTGTGGGTGCGCCCGTGCACTCCTCGGCCCCAGTCCGGACGTATGGCACGGTTGCCCCCGCAATCCATTTTGAGGATTGCAGGTGCACCCGTGCTCTGCTGTGTGCCTGTCGCTGCCCCGCTCTGGATCGATACTTACCCTTCCCGGCTCCTGATGGCTCCATTGCAGTCCCGTCCGGAGGGCAGGTCTGCTTCATGACTAAGAATTCTTAAGAATTTAAAGGGCCAGCGTCCTCCTAATTGGTGCTGGCATTCCCGGTTCTGATATATAGCCCAGCAGCTCCCAGCATCCCCTGCCGGATCTTCAGGTCATTCTGCTGAAGAGAAAGCCTCCTGAGCGTTTCCAGATGCTTTCATGATTCCTGTGGCGGTCCCGTGTTCCTGAGGTGTTCTCGTGTGGCGGTCCTGTAATCCTGTGGCGGTCCGGTATCCCAGTGGTCATCCCAAGGTCCTGCCAGCCGTCCTTCCGAGGTCCTGCCAGCCGTCCTTCCGAGGTCCTGCCAGCCGTCCTTCCGAGGTCCTGCCAGCCGACCTTCCGAGATCCTGCCAGCCGTCCTTCTGAGGTCCTGCCAGCTGTCCTTCTGTGGTCCTGCCTTCCCGTGGTCCTGCCTTCCTGTGGGCCTGCCTACCCGTGTCCCTATCTTGGCTGCCACCGCGGGCCTAGCCGCACCCGTGGAGCGACCTGGTGGCTCCCCGCCGCAGCAAGACCATCCCGTTTTGCGGCGGGCTCTGGCGAAGACCAGGAGTCCACTTAGATTCCGCTCCGTTATTCCCCACGGTGGTCCAGGGAGTCCACAGACTTTAGCCTCAGAGACTCTTCCCGCACCCCAATGCATGACAGGCACAATTTTGGGGCTAATGAAAATAGGAACCTTGATCAGCATGACGACACCAATATATAAATGACCTCAGCTCCAAACAAGCGTCCAAGTGGTTGCTATCCTATAATCCCTTGATAAATGCTGTGCAGACAATTTTTGGTGTCAATTATAATAAATCTTCTTCATAGTTTATATGACACAAATTGTTCACATAAACTTTATGGGGGTTATTTATCACTTGACTTTTTCGCGTAAAAAACTGGCCAAAAAAATCGCAATGGGGTGAGAAATTAGTGATGCAAAAATAGCCAAACTTTTGCAGTCCTGAAAGCCCCAAATAAACTTGATCTTGGAGGGGTTAACTTGCCTTATGTTGTTTGGAAGGAACAAATATTGTAGATATATTTTTACATTTCAATCTTGTGAAATCGGATTCTGGAAATGAACATTGTGCAGAGATATAACTTTCTAAGGTTGTGAACTGATTTCACTCTATAATTATGATAATTCAGGAATTCACATGCAGTCAGCACAAATTAAACAGGCATGTGGGAATGTCGTAAACAGCTCTTCCTATAGCAAGTCACTGAAAGACAAGTGCAGCTGCATTAACAAGGACAACCTGTCACTTTTGCCTCTGCAATTAGACCCCGCTGCCTTCATAAAGGTCTTGAGATCCCACCGACAAAATGGAAGGCAAAGATCTCAGTCTTGTTAGAAGAAAAAAATGTGAAAACTAAGTAGATTATAGAGACGGCTGTAGAGGTACCAGGAGGTCTCTGTAATCCGCCAACAGTAATAAGAAAGTAAAGTAACCTAAGTAAAAAAATTGGGTTCTAATATACAGCAATAAAGGTGTCGATTTTACTAATATGTATTACTAAAGTTTTGGTAGATCTTTTCCCTTTGCTCTGATGGTGTTTAATGGTATCTGGGGCAACTTGAAGGATTGCAGAACATGTGGCCGCATTAGGGCCTGGGATTTTAGGGGGCCCTTATAGTGTTGTTTCCCGATAAGAAGAGACCAGTTCTGTAAATTATACATTATAGCTGGGGGCCTTGTAAAGATTTTGCTTCACCTTAAGGCCTCATACACGTGACCATGTGCTTCACCCGGCCTGGAACCTGGGTATAGCAAGTGGCTGGGGGGAGAAGGGGGAAGTGAGGACTGCTCACCCCTCTCCTCTTCATAGGGGTGCAAATCAGGCCTAAAGTTAGGACCTGGTCTATATTTTGTGGCATGTCCGCCTGGCTCAGTCATTTATATATATAACAGTATTGGGGGCCATGATCTCCCACACCGCACTGTGATCAGGTGTAAAAGACCTCTATGGGGGCAGTGATCTGATTTGTGCAGACGGTTTATGGCCCCCAATATGGTCCTGTGCATGGGGCCTTGCATGTATATTTCTTGGTAGACAGAAGGGAAAAAGCAACAGCTAAACATGACTGGCTGATTTTGCTATACAGCAGATTTGGGCCACCAACAGTTGGTAAATCTAGTGGCCGTCAGCTTACCAGGCTGACCATCCCCCCAAAAGTGGAGTGCATGGTATAGTGCATGCAATAGCAACTTTTGACACCAGAATTCTATAATGCATTTAAAAATTCTACTTAAAAGTATTAGTACACTTTTTTGCTAATGGAGACAAACTAGAATGGGCAAGCCGCACACTGCGTGTTATAGGCAGATACTCCATTACACAACTTACATGCGTTGCAGATGTTTTTACCCGCAGTGCGTCAATTTTCTGCACCAGATACGATTTTCTTAATTCAACTATAATTCTAGAATTCGCGATATTCCATAATATCAAGCCCATTTACCAATTTCACATCCTTCTTCAAAAATAAAGATTTTACAACCCTCTCAGGGCATTTGAATTTATTCTGGTCATCCCCTAGTCGGGATCCCGCTCTTGACTATGTAGAACTGTTCTCATTCTGAAGGACCGTGAAAACTTCATGGTTGTCACTTGAAAAGCTTGCATTGTTAAGATAACTGCAGCTTTTCCTATAAAAACCAACATAATAAATGGATGTTCATGAATTAAAGCAACTACAAACTGTTGAATTTTTAGCGGTAATGTGATCCCGCCACCTAAGTTGTTGGCAGTGGATATATAGGGCAGAGCACAAGGAACAATGCATGAAATCTCATACATGCAATAAATAGAAGTCAAACCATTCAAGAAATATCTCATTAAAATAGCTTAATGCTCTGTTACAGAATGTAAATAGCGAGTGGCACCAGTCCGGGGTAGTGGAACGTGTAGTCATTATTACTGCATAAAGATTTATTAGTTATTATTATGTCTAAAAGGATTCCCTAACATTCCCCTTATGACAATAGGGAAATCACAGGAAGTTTTATTGTTGGACCCACAACAACAGGATAGGGGAACTTAGTAGCAAGAGCTCAATTTCCCTGCAGTATTAATGCTGGATAGGGTAACAATTGTGGGGCATTTGTGTTGCAATTACAGGCAGTCTTAACATTTTATTATTTCCAGTCATAGCAAAAAAATGGAATCTTATGGCTTTGGTCCCATGTGATCCATTGATGAATGTATGAGAGGCAGATTACACTATTGCTGAAATGACTGGGTTAAAGGAAACCAACCACCTCAAAAATATAAAAAAATCTATTAATACTCACCTCCACTCCTCTTCACCTTGATCCCAGCATTCAGGGGTCTAACAAGAGTGGCAGGAGCCATAGCCGCCGCTATGGGGCCCACAGTGTTAAGGGGTCCCATCATCTCACCTGACACTAAAGAGTGGAGTATGTGCACATTGTACAGCATAATATTTATATAACATATATGTGTGTGTATATATGTGATGTATATATGCTTTATATGAGTGTATCTGTGATTCTGTGATGTGTATTTGCTGTGTGTGTATATATGGGGTATGGTTTGTATATACTGTATTTGTGTTTATATGCTGTACGTCTCTATAGGGCACTGTATGTGTGTGTATATGTGATGTATACATGCTCTGTATGTGTGTGAGTGTATAAATGTGTGTATGAGTGAAGAACTGTTTATGTATATAAGAATACCAATGTGTGTGTGTGTGAGTGTACTATTTATATTTTTAAGTCTGAAGGGGGTCCCATTCAGAAGTCTGCTATGGGGTCCTGCACCTACTAGTTACGGCCCTGCCGGCATTGTTATAATTAGCAGCACGGAGTGTCGGGACAAGATGTCCGGTGCTCCGGGCTACTTATGCACGGGAGTATGGGAGAGAGGTGACGTTACGTGACATGCGTCAATTCATGCCTCTCGCTTGACGTCACCTACCTCTCCCAGCATAGGAGAGGGAGGTGCGGTGGCTGCATAATTAGCAGACCAGCAGCCGTTCTGCTAATTATAATTTTTTTAGGTGATCCCGGCATGTCAAGACTAGCGGCGGACAGCACCGGGATCAATTGATAAGGTTTTTGAGGTGGTTGGTTTCATTCAGGTATTTAGTAGGTTCCAATATTCAAATGATCCATAGCTTAAACCATAAAGCACAAGCTTGGTCTGACAAACTCACTCCATGTACTTACGGGATTTGATGGACCAACATAAAATAACTCAACTGAACGTGCTGGCATGCTGAGATCAGTTCAGTCATTCTAGCTTCAGTCTGGTAATTCCTGCAAGTGCACAGGGCAAGTTTGGAATTCATATCTACTAAGAAGCTCAGGCAAGATACCGCATCTGATCTGGTAGAATTTTTAAATAGTTTCTGTCGATTTTCTGGCATTTTAGACTATAATAAATCCAGCTTGCCTGGCATTCACACTCCTGCCCACCCACCACCTGCCCGGTGGTGTGCGGGTCAGAGAAGCCAAGAAACTGGCGGGGAGGGGGAGATTCCCCTCATTGTATCACTATAGCCACAAAAATAGGAGTAGATAAACTCTTCCTGTAAGTGGTAACCATTCATACAGCAAGCATAAAGTTATTATGACCTTGTTGGGTCTCCTGTTTATATCACCTTACACTGATCACAGTCACAGTACCACCCTGATAAAACAGAACTTTCTTTCAGATTTCTATAGAGGAAGCATACAAGTCTCATTGGGATAAAACATTTAGCAGCTTTGCCATGTGTAGCCATGCACTATAGTTTGATTATCAATGTAATGTTAATACAATATATATATATATATATATATATATATATATATATATATATATATATATATATATATAGTATATCAATGTCATAGGTTAAAGTTATAAAAAAAAAAACCTGGTCATATACATCTCATTCAGCCATATATCTCAAACGTAAGATCAGATGTGGCTTCTACAGATGATAATAGGACCTACTAGGGGTTCACCTTATTGATTTCCACTTTTAACCCCCTTTGAGTTTGTTATAAATCCTATTTAAGACTTCATTTTACGATAGACAGGGCATTTAGCACTCTGGGCATGTCTTCATTAATTACTAGTGTTGAGATGACAATTCTTCTCGTATAAACACTGCTCCTCTGTTTTTTCTTCTAGCAATGTTTTTTTAGTTAGTCGAGAGGGTGTTACTGTCAAGGGGTGTGTGATATGTCCCGGCACTGTATAACACTGTAGGATTACATAGTATCAGTCTGTGCTAAGATACACCCCCAACTAGTAACACCCACTAGGATAATCAAGATCACAGATTACTAGAAGGAATAACATAAATATATCTACTTATTTCCATTTTAATACTTTGCCCTAACACCTCTCTCCCAAAAATCCATTGACAATGTCAACTAATTAGATTTTTTTCTCCCGTAATTTTTGTAGGTAATTTGTAGTATGTAAGTGCATAGCAGGCTAAGAAATAAAAGAATGGCATAGTGCCAGCAAGAGTCTTGTCTCTAAACACACTTGTGCCTTAACCATGTGGTTTCTCCCCTTTCGAAAGACAAGCTACTTGATGAACGTCTGCTTCTAGCAGCTAGAGTATCCCTGACTCAGAAATTCATTCGTCAAACTAGGTGACACACTGATAATGAGTAAAACAGGAGTTGTTTTCCATTAACCCCTAAGCTCTGGATGTGAAATGGTTAAATCTTTAAGCACAGTAACTGGATTTAGCATAGTGTTTGGGGGGAAATAATGACATCAATTCCAAAAATGTCTTCGTGAAGATCACAGATCTGTCACTGAGATACTTACATGATATTTAATGCCTCTTGATTATGAGGTTCTAATCCTAAATTTGAAAGCTACTAGAAGTCTCCAGCTGAAGGCATTTGATAACTACTTAATTAGCTTGTAGGGGGATCTATTTCCGGAAAAATAAGATATAATATTAAAGAGAGAAGCTATAGTGTTGTAATCCTGATCTGCACTAACTGAATTATGCTCTAAACAAACATAGCCATATACTAATATAATATTACTTGACAATGTACTATATCCTATCAGCAAAATAACTTGAAAACTACAAGAGGTTTGAGTTTTGGGATTTACTATTTATCCAAATTTTCAATCTGATCAAACACAATGTACTCAGCTTTTACTAGATGCAACATTTTATTGGGGGTTGTCTTCAATGTTGATAATGGAAAATGTAATGGAGAAATTTCAATAAAAAATGATCTGATTAAAAAAAAAATTTGTTAAAAGTTACTTTTTCTTAACAAAAGTGGTTTTCAATAGGAGCAATCGGCACAATACGGTGAAGCAAACTGGTTCTAACATGTATCTATGTAAATATGATTGTTTACAGTGTATATCATACTCTACTGGTTTGTAGGATTGCAGTCACTTATCTAATTTAGAAGAGGGCAGGTGCAGACCTCCTACTACATTATGTGGGTTATTTTTACATGCGATGCAGAGACAATTTGGGCTTGTTGCACACTTAAGGAAATCTGAAGACGCTTCCTTTCTTGTAGAGAGCTGAGTTAGCAGGTGGGCCGCTCTATATAAGCCAGTTGGAGGCTCCTCCATTTGTCACATTTCTGTTGGTGGTGAGTACTGTGTGTAATGTATTTTTTCTGCGTGACGGGAAGTCTTATAGAAAAATCATTTAGTTAATGAAAAGATTGCTAAAGGAGATAACACTATTTGTAATCTCCCATTATTTCTGTGTGTATAGCCCTATCTAAGAATCTATAATCGTCTAGTATTGCCTTAAAATCCAGAATTTTAAAATTGAGCTATAGATAGACGGCAGTACATCAAGTCCTCTCATTATTACTATAGTCCAGGCCCCCTGCTTTATATACATTGCATATACAAATTTGGGAGGCTTTATAAAATGTGTAGAATTTATAAAAAATTTTAAAAAATAACTATTCACTGACTATATTCCAAATTGTTTGTTTCTTTCCTGCAGAGGGGGATCACCAATTTTGTTTCCACCCTCGAAGACAGCAACAGGTGAGCCGTTATGTTTTTTTGTCCTTATGTGTAATCTGAATGGTCATTGCTACGTCATTAGACAAGGCTTTATTTTTTATGAAGTGTTGGTAGAATTGATCTCTTTTCTTCTTTAACATAAATCATTTGTTTACATCTGCATCTGAGGCTTCTTTAGAAGACTCCACTGCAGACATAACCTTATTAATTAGCCTCTAGTGGGACCTCTACAGAACCTGGCAAACCCTATTATAAGCCAACATGGCTGTCAGGCACTACTGGAACTGGTGTGATATTAAAGGGGAGATTCTGCACTTGAAAGACACCAGTACTGTGTTTCTAGGTGCCACAGTCGAGAAGGTGCAGCCATTTGAAAAGCACCTCAATCCACCCTGTCAGTGGACTGCAGCCTCTTAGTCTATACTAATGGGAGCTCCACCGGAGTGGTTTTAGGTAGAGTCTCCCCTGGTTTTCCCTTGCCCATCCTGCTCCCATCCACTGAAACCGGTGAAAATAGGGCTAAACACATGCCTTCTACGCAAGAAAACTGGTGGAAAAGGCATATTATATTTCCCCATTCTGTGCAGAGAGTTTAAGTGATGTCACGGCACATTTAATTGGAATCGTTCTCAAACATCGTTATACATTGTATGAATACCTTTGGACTTAGCTCCTTATAAAGATAGTTTACAAATCCATGACTTTGAGACATGCACAACATTTAGTATTAATATTGAGTTCCCCTTAAATCTCTAGCAGGGCCTTAATGTATCAATAAACATACTATCTTACCTTAGAAAGGTCTGTATTAGACCTCACTAAAATTAAATTGGCATATTAGTTATAAAACTAATATTTGAAGTTATCCTTAATTTTATTATTAGGCAAAATGTAAACTAATATTTGAAGTTATCCTTAATTTTATTATTAGGCAAAATGTACAGCAGTAAGTAGTATACATATGATATGTCTTACATCAGTTTTGTCATACTGTTTTTTAAGATACAAATTTAAATCTCTATATTTCTCTCAGAATAGATAGATAGATAGATAGATAGATAGATAGATAGATAGATAGATATGAGATAGATAGGATATAGATGGATATGAGATAGAAGGATAGATAGATAGATAGATAGAGATCGATAGATAATCTGCAATAAACCTTCAGGCTTTGTCTCTGTGTGCTGAGTTGTAAGAGATTGGTGATGGCTCAGTCCTCCTTGAGTAGATAACACTGAAGGACACACTGATGCCCAGGAATTGTCCAGTTATTTTTACATGTGAAGAATAGAAAGTGTTGGGTTTCTGTGGACACTTATGGGAATGAGGCGATTCCTTAACAGGAGTGCAGTACTGCTGAGAGGGCAGCAAGTGGTGTATATAAGCCCTCCAGCCGCCTCCTCACTAGTCATCTCTTGGTAAGTCCTGGCTTCCCTGCTCCCTGACTCCAGACTGGAATTATAAGGCGTCATCAATTCACTTCTATAACCTGACTATTTCCATTTCTTTAAAGGGGCACATAAGATCTTTTCCATCAGAAACAGCACAAGGAGGTAAGTGTCTGTGTACAAACTAATACCCTGTAATGACATACCGGTATTAACCCAATATATTTCATATATAACATCCATGAATGGCTGCTCTATCTACAGATCACTAAATGCAGTATAATAATTTGGTCCTACAGTACAGTACATGTAGCTATCACACACCTAACAGTGCACCTTTTACTGTAGTCATTCACTTGGTCACTACAGTCCCTGAGATGGTGACTATAAGGCAGTGTTGGGCACCTATACATGTCCATATCATGTGCTATGAGTCCAGGTTACATTTGGGGAAGATATATCAGAAGTGCCTGAGAGCAGAAATGTTCTAATTGCCCATGACAACCAATCAGAGCTCAGCTTTCATTTTCCCACAGCAGTCTATAAAATTAAAGCTGAGCTGTGATTGGATGCCACGGGCAACTAGAACAGTTTTACTTCAAAATGCTGATAATTCTCCCCCATTATGTTTATCACATGTAGCAATCCATATGCTTACCATACATTCATGTAATAACCAACAGTCCTATCCAACAAACACCTACATGATAACGAACTTAAGAAAAACCACAGGTTATAGCAGTAGGAAGACGCCCTGTGATCTTAGCACTATCAGGGAAAGACTATTCACCAAAAGTACACCAGATATTCCTCCTAACCCCCTCACATACACATTCATGCTTGGATTGGTGACCTGGGAATAGGCAGCTCTAAGACCCCTTATGGTAGACCCCTTTGGCATGAAGATGTAACATGCCAATATCATGTGTCACAGGAGGGCAAGAGGCCCTCATACACATAAGCTAGTGAATCAGTTCCTTTGAAAAAACAAGGTTTATCGGACTTAAATATCATTTTGGAGGACAACAGTTCTTTCTATTTGCTGACAACCCCTCCAAAATATGCATTATATGCCTGGACCACAAATCAACAAACACCTAAAAGCAACACAATTTCTTACCAGACATGGCACAACACAAGTATGCAGATTGCAGATTGTCAAGAATTAATAACTAAACTTACCTTTCATACAGACTGCCGCAGCCATGGGAGATGGTGAAATGGCGGTTTTTGGGGAAGCTGCTTCCTTCCTGCGGAAATCAGAGAAGGAGAGATTGGAGGCTCAGAACAAGCCATTCGATGCCAAGAACAATTGCTTTGTAGATGATGCCAAAGAATTGTACGTGAAGGGTCTGATCACCGCCCGTGACAGTGGTAAAGTCACTGTGAAGACCGATGATGGCCGGGTAAACATGTCAATTATTCATGTGTTACATTACAAAATAATAGGTCATCTCAGGCACAAAATACAAGTCATATGACCATGATTCTATATAATCAAAGTTTTATTGACTTATAGTCTGTGGTAGGGTATAGACACAATATTTCTCACATTGCTAAAGTGGATGCTAGACTACTGGTATACAGCAAGTAACATTTGACTAAACAAACCCCTCATTGTTTCCAGGAGGTAACTGTTAAAGACAGCCAGGTGTACCCCCAGAACCCCCCCAAGTTTGATAAAATTGAAGATATGGCTATGATGACCCACTTGAACGAGGCGTCTGTGCTGTATAACCTCAAAGAGCGTTACGCAGCCTGGATGATCTACGTAAGTCTCTTTCCCTTTCTTACATTATTTTAGATAGTAAAGCTACATAGGATTTAAAAAAAAAAAAAATTCTTTAATTCCAGACCTACTCCGGCCTTTTCTGTGTCACTGTCAATCCCTACAAATGGCTGCCAGTGTACAACCCCGAAGTTGTTGCCGGCTACAGAGGAAAGAAGCGTATGGAAGCCCCCCCACACATCTTCTCCATCTCTGATAACGCCTATCAGTTCATGTTAACAGGTCATTTTCATTTTGGTACAAATGTCGACCTTTTCAGGGCTTCTGCTGCAAGGATTATCTGATTACTTATATTGTACATTCTTTTCAAATTTCAGATCGTGAAAACCAGTCTATCCTGATTACGTAAGTATAAGATTTAGATGATTCCAATGTGATTGCTCTTATAAACGTTACAAGGTTTTACTAACGTGTCTCTGTTATAACCAGTGGAGAATCTGGTGCTGGAAAGACTGTGAACACCAAACGTGTCATCCAGTACTTTGCAACAATTGCAGCTATTGGGGACTCAGGAAAGAAGAAGGAGCCAAGCAACAGCCTAAAGGTAAACTGTGTCTGTCTATGCCCTATATACAAGAGTACACTCCATTATATATACTAACCTTGTACTCCCCAATCCCTTCACATTACAGGGAACATTGGAAGATCAAATCATCCAGGCTAACCCTCTGCTGGAAGCCTTTGGTAACGCCAAAACCGTGAGAAATGACAACTCCTCGCGTTTTGTAAGTGGCCAAGATATTTCAGAATACCAATACTTAGTTTGTAATATATAAGAAATCTTACCATGTTTCTTTATATACACAATCCTTAGGGTAAATTCATCAGAATCCACTTTGGAACCACAGGAAAACTGTCTTCCGCTGATATTGAGACCTGTAAGTTGTAGATGAAACATTTCAGTTAATTGCTTATTATCTTTTCATCAATGACCTGTGATTTCCCTCATCTACAGACCTGCTGGAAAAATCCAGAGTAACTTTCCAGCTTTCAGCTGAGAGAAGCTACCACATCTTCTACCAGATCATGACCAACAAGAAGCCAGAACTTATTGGTAACTTTGCATTTTCCATATAAATTATAGATATTAGCATAACAGAGACTTATAGAGAGTTATAATTGTAGATTTATGTAAATTGTTAATGCATGTATAATGCAGTTCAATAATAATCTGAGGCCTTTTTAAATAAACACGTATTCTTGTTCCTAGATATGCTGCTCATTACTACCAACCCCTATGACTTCCCCTTCATCAGCCAAGGTGAAATTGCTGTGAAGAGTATTGATGATGAAGAGGAGCTGATGGCCACAGACGTAAGATAAATATTACTAGTTTTTCTAATGTCTTTGTGTATTGTTAGAAGCTCACAGCAGATAATAACCCATACATATATATATGTACAGCAAGCTATCGACATCCTGGGATTCTCACCAGATGAAAAGATCGGCATCTACAAGATGACTGGAGCAGTCATGCACCACGGAAACATGAAATTCAAGCAGAAGCAAAGAGAGGAGCAGGCTGAGCCCGATGGCACTGAAGGTGATTGACCAGAAGTCCTTATTGTTCTCGATATTTACCATGTTGACATCTAAAAACTGTACCTATTGGATGTCTATCACATTTACCCCTAGAATAAATAAGACATGCCTTTAATTTGTAGTTGCTGATAAAATCGGCTACCTGATGGGACTCAACTCTGCCGATCTTCTGAAGGCTTTGTGCTACCCCAGAGTCAAAGTCGGTAATGAATTTGTCACCAAGGGACAAACCGTTCAACAGGTATCCATTAGATAGAGGTGAAATTGAAAGCTACGATAATACTATAAGTGGTCTGGAATTTCCACAACAATTGGTCTTGTTTCTAGGTTTATAATTCCATTGGTGCCCTCAGCAAGTCCGTCTTTGAGAAGTTGTTCTTGTGGATGGTCACCCGTATCAACCAACAGCTGGACACTAAACAACCAAGACAGTACTTCATTGGTGTGCTGGATATTGCTGGTTTTGAAATCTTTGATGTAAGCACAATTATCTGAGACAATATTTTAGGCTTTTTTTTATATACAACAGTATGTAAAGTCTCAATCGTGTTCCTTTATCCAGTTCAACAGTCTGGAACAGCTCTGCATCAACTTCACCAACGAGAAGCTGCAGCAGTTCTTCAACCATCACATGTTTGTCCTGGAACAAGAAGAGTACAAGAAGGAAGGAATTGATTGGGAATTCATTGACTTTGGTATGGATTTGGCTGCTTGCATTGAGCTCATTGAGAAGGTTGGTACTAGTTCTATAGAAATCTGAGATTCAGGATTATTCTGTATAAGCACTGGATTTAAAGACCTATCACTTTCTGCATTATAGCCTATGGGCATCTTCTCCATCCTGGAGGAAGAGTGCATGTTCCCCAAAGCTACCGACACTTCCTTCAAGAACAAGCTCTATGACCAGCATCTTGGCAAGTGCAAGAACTTTGAGAAGCCCAAACCTGGCAAAGGAAAGGCAGAAGCTCACTTCTCCCTGGTGCATTATGCTGGTACTGTGGATTACAACATCTCTGGCTGGCTGGACAAGAATAAGGACCCACTGAACGAGACTGTCGTAGGTCTCTACCAGAAATCTTCTGTGAAACTGCTTTCCTTCCTCTACTCCAGTTATGCAGCGAATGATGGTAAGTACACACCAGATAAAGCCTGTCCTGCATTGGGGTCATATATTTTATGTAATCTTACCCAATATCATTTAAAGCAGCTGAAGCTGGAGGAAAAGGTGGAAAGAAGAAGAAGGGGTCATCCTTCCAGACCGTGTCTGCTCTTTTCAGAGTGAGTTCTGCTGTTACCTAAACTAACTACAAATAGTTATATGGGCATTCTAATATACTTTCCCAAGATGTATGAAGATTAGACTGAGAAATCCAGTAACAAGTAATTTTTTTTTAATTTCAAAGGAAAATCTGAACAAGCTTATGACTAACCTGAGGAGCACTCACCCTCACTTTGTGCGTTGTCTGATCCCCAATGAGACCAAGACTCCAGGTAAAATTCTCAGCAATCTATAATGGAAAAACAAATTAACTTAAGGTTGGCATTTCTTAGTAAACTATGCTGCTCTTACCAGGTACCATGGAGAACCATCTGATCATCCACCAGCTGAGATGTAACGGTGTGCTGGAGGGTATTAGAATCTGCAGAAAGGGATTCCCCAGCAGGATCCTCTATGCTGACTTCAAACAACGGTAAATACTTATTCATCTCCTTAAGATATCCATTTCTTCAGCAGTTATTATTCAGAGGAAAGTCACTCAAAATGTATATACAGTATCTGTGGTGACCCATGAAATTGTTGGAAAGGGCGGTATGCATTGGGTTTCTGAGATTAGATGAATTGGGTCTCATAGAGATTAATTTCTGGAAAGTCAACGGAAAGGGGATAAATGAGTAGTACAAGCCCATTAGATATCTTCAAAACAGTTGCAATATCTGGAATACCTGAACTGTTAAACTAAGTATTATTTTTCTATGACTGTCTTCAGTTACAAGGTGCTCAATGCTAGCGCCATCCCAGATGGACAATTTATTGACAGCAAGAAGGCCTCTGAGAAACTGCTTGGCTCTATTGATGTGGATCACACACAGTACAAATTTGGCCACACAAAGGTAAAAAATAAATTTTTTCCATTATACAAAAGTAGGTCGAGAAATAGACTTACTTATAAGTAAATCTTCTTTAGGTTTTCTTCAAAGCCGGTCTCCTGGGTACACTGGAAGAAATGAGAGATGAAAAGTTGGCACAACTCATCACTCGTACTCAGGCCTTGTGCAGAGGTTTCTTATCAAGAGTCGAGTTCAAGAAAATGGTAGAAAGAAGGTATTTGCTTCTAAATGTTAATTCTAATGCTTAAGAGAAATGTTTTCTATCTTATCCAAAAAAAAATGTCTTTTTTTTTTAGGGATGCTATATTTGTCATCCAGTACAATGTCAGGTCATTCATGAATGTTAAGCACTGGCCATGGATGAAGCTGTACTTCAAGATCAAACCTCTTCTGAAGAGTGCCGAGACTGAAAAGGAGATGGCCAACATGAAGGAAGAGTTTGAGAAAACTAAACAAGCTCTTGCTAAGTCAGAGGCAAGGAGGAAAGAACTGGAGGAAAAAATGGTTGTCATGCTGCAAGAAAAGAATGACTTATCGCTGCAAGTCCAATCCGTAAGAATATTTTATTATGCAATCTTTTAGTTTTTAAATGTATTCTTAAATTCAGGTGTTTAATAATAGGAAATGTTCACTTCAATAGGAAGGAGAGAACTTGGCTGATGCAGAGGAAAGATGTGAAGGCCTCATCAAGAACAAAATCCAACTGGAAGCCAAGATTAAGGAGATCACAGAGAGACTTGAGGATGAAGAGGAAAGCAATGCTGAATTGACAGCCAAGAAGAGGAAACTGGAAGACGAGTGCTCGGAGCTGAAGAAAGACATTGATGACTTAGAGCTCACCTTGGCCAAAGTTGAGAAGGAAAAGCATGCCACTGAAAACAAGGTAAGGAACGTTGTGGCGATGCTGTGAGTCTATGAATATACATCTCCATAGAAAACTTATTATTTCAATTCCCTCTCTGTTTAGGTTAAAAACCTTACTGAGGAAATGGCTGCATTGGATGAAAACATTGCCAAGATCTCCAAGGAAAAGAAAGCTCTCCAGGAGGCTCACCAGCAAACCCTCGATGACCTGCAGGCTGAGGAGGACAAAGTCAATTCTTTGAGCAAAGCAAAGGTCAAGCTGGAACAGCAAGTAGATGATGTAAGTCCATGTCAGAAAAGAAGTCATGTTTTTACATATCTACAGAGTTATGTACAGTCATCTCAAATGATTATTCATGTTAAATAGCTGGAAGGATCATTGGAACAAGAGAAGAAACTTCGTCTTGATCTGGAAAGAGCCAAGAGAAAGCTTGAAGGAGATCTCAAATTGTCCCAAGAATCCGTTATGGATCTAGAAAATGAGAAACAACAAGCTGAGGAAAAAATAAAGAAGTTAGTGTTCTTCTATATTGTGAACATGGAGCCCTCCTATATTTATATTGTACATATATAATCATGTTGTTTCTTGAATACAGGAAGGACTTTGAAATCAGTCAGCTGCAAGGAAAGATTGAGGATGAGCAGTCCCTGGGTTCTCAACTGCAGAAAAAGATCAAGGAGCTGCAGGTAAAGTGAAATACCAGGAAAGTACTAGAGTAACAACATGGCTCATGCATCAGATACATTGAGTATTAAACAATCCGTTATCTCATGTCAGGCCCGCATTGAAGAAGTGGAGGAAGAGATTGAAGCTGAACGCGCTGCTCGTGCCAAGGTTGAGAAACAAAGATCCGACTTGTCCAGAGAACTTGAGGAGATCAGTGAGAGGCTTGAAGAAGCTGGAGGAGCAACATCAGCCCAGATCGAGTTGAACAAGAAGCGAGAGGCAGAGTTCCAGAAACTGAGACGTGACTTGGAAGAAGCCACTCTTCAGCATGAAGCCACCTCCGCTGCCCTGCGCAAGAAGCATGCCGACAGTGTGGCTGAACTTGGAGAACAGATTGACAATCTCCAGAGAGTTAAACAGAAGCTGGAGAAGGAGAAGAGCGAGCTGAAGATGGAAATTGATGACCTTGCTAGCAACTTGGAGAATGTCTCCAAATCTAAGGTTTGAAAAACAACGAGTGATATATAAAATATTGGTGAGAAGAACTGGAATGAACACGGATAAAAGTTGTATCACAACTTCTGCTTTCAGGCCAATCTTGAAAAGGTGAGCCGTGTCCTTGAGGATCAGCTCAGTGAAATTAAGACCAAAGATGATGAACACCAACGTATTATCAATGACCTCACAGCCCAAAGAGCCCGTTTCCAGACAGAAAATGGTACATCATAAAAGTGTTGCAGTTTTAAATTTAGCATAATTTACACATGTGATATATACAGACATTACTGTTCAACACAACACTATACTATTATCTGATGGTTGTTGTTATTTCTCTTATCAGGTGAACAATCCCGCCAGCTAGAGGAGAAAGAAGCTCTGGTTTCTCAACTCACCAGAGGCAAACAAGGATTCACACAACAAGTTGAAGAACTTAAGAGGCAGCTGGAGGAAGAAACCAAGGTTAATAAAAATATCATTTTGATATTCCACTTTCCCCTTGAAGATTCCGTTTGATTTAAATTGATGTTATTCACATAACTATGTAGTAATAAATCAGCCAAAATTTTGCATTAACAGGCCAAGAATGCTCTTGCCCACGCTCTGCAATCCTCCCGCCATGACTGTGATCTGCTCCGTGAGCAATATGAAGAGGAACAAGAAGCAAAGGCTGAGCTCCAAAGAACTTTGTCCAAGGCCAATGGTGAAGTTGCCCAATGGAGAACCAAATATGAAACTGATGCCATTCAGCGCACAGAGGAGCTGGAAGAAGCCAAGTATGTGCTATTCTAAAGTATTATAGAACAAAAATGATGCTGTGTCTAAAGGTTCAACAACATTTCCACTATTCCTCTACAGGAAGAAGCTTGCCCAACGTCTCCAGGATGCTGAGGAGCAAGTAGAGGCAGTGAACTCCAAATGTGCCTCCCTGGAGAAAACCAAACAGAGGCTTCAGGCTGAAGTTGAGGACCTGATGGTTGATGTTGAGAGGGCGAACAGTGCAGCCGCTGCTCTTGATAAGAAACAGAGAAACTTTGATAAGGTAAGTCCTCTAAATAAAATTAACATGAAAAGAATTATGTTTAAGGGAAAGCTCCATCCACTCTGGTATAGATATTATATATCTGATTGAATATCTGTTCTTCTGCAGGTTCTTATTGAATGGAAACAGAAGTATGAAGAGGGTCAGGCTGAGTTGGAGGCAGTTCAGAAAGAAGCCAGGAGTCTGAGCACAGAGATCTTTAAGCTGAAGAATGCCTATGAGGAAGCTTTAGAACATGTGGAAACATTGAAACGCGAAAACAAGAACTTGCAGCGTAAGAGCTTTACAGAAACTGAATAGTTTAATTGTACAAGCTGAATACACCAATAATTACTTAGAGATTCTAGGAGATTCTTCATTAGCCAACATTTACCTTTAGCAATGGTCAATGGTGGTTCTCATGACATTAATCTCTACCCCTTTCATTACAGAGGAGATTTCAGATCTGACTGAACAGATTGGTGAATCTGGCAAGTCCATCAATGAGCTGGAGAAAGCCAAAAAACAAGTTGAACAGGAGAAGAGTGATCTGCAAGCCGCCTTGGAGGAAGCAGAGGTACTGAAACAAAATGCAATTTGAAATGTTGTAAACATTTTAAAAAGTAGAATACTAAAAATCATGTTGTCTTCTTATAGGGATCACTGGAACATGAAGAAGCAAAGATCCTCCGCATCCAGCTAGAGCTGAACCAGGTGAAATCTGAGGTAGACAGGAAAATTGCAGAGAAAGACGAGGAGATTGAACAGTTGAAGAGAAACAGCCAGAGAGTTATTGACACCATGCAGAGCACATTAGAGTCTGAGATTAGGAGCAGGAATGATGCCCTGAGACTCAAGAAGAAGATGGAAGGGGACCTGAATGAGCTGGAGATCCAACTCAGCCATGCCAATCGTCAAGCAGCTGAGGCACAGAAGCAGCTCAGAAATGTACAAGCACAACTGAAGGTAATGCCAGGAGTCCCCATTCCAGCATAGATTTACAACTTATAGATTGTTAAAACCTAAACATACTTAATCCTTCAATCCCTTTGACTTGAAGGATGCCCAGCTCCAGCTTGATGATGCCATCAGGAGCCAGGAGGACCTGAAGGAACAAGTGGCTGTTGTAGAACGTAGAAATACCCTGCAACAGGCTGAAATTGAGGAGATACGTTCAGCTCTGGAACAGACAGAAAGGTCTCGTAAGGTGGCAGAGCAGGAGCTTCTAGATGCAAGTGAACGCCTCCAGCTTCTTCACTCCCAGGTAAAACCTTCTAAGAGGATGTTGTATTCTAGATCAAGTGTAAAATATTAAGACGGAGGATTATAAGGCAAATGCTTCTCCTCCTTAGAACACAAGTCTTATCAACACCAAGAAGAAATTAGAGAATGATGCCAGTCAACTACAGAATGAAGTTGAGGAAGCAGTACAGGAAGCCAGAAATGCAGAAGAAAAAGCCAAGAAGGCAATCACTGATGTACGTATTGAACGTTTTGTAAATATATCAACAATATATGTTCTTTTAGAATTCCTGGGTTCTGATTCTTCCTTTATACCTGAAGGCTGCACTTATGGCAGAGGAGCTAAAGAAGGAGCAGGACACCAGCGCCCATCTAGAGAGAATGAAGAAGAACCTGGAACAGACAGTGAAGGACCTGCAGCACCGTCTGGATGAAGCAGAACAGCTGGCAATGAAGGGTGGCAAGAAACAGCTCCAGAAACTGGAAGCAAGGGTGAGGATTCTATTCCATTATGTTCATACTAATTTTTTTTTTTTTTTTTAAGAGATTTTCTTTTAAAGAATGACATTTTTCACAGGTACGAGAATTAGAAAATGAGCTGGAGAATGAACAGAAGCGTGGTACTGAAGCAATTAAGGGAATCCGCAAATATGAAAGAAGGGTGAAGGAACTCACCTACCAGGTAAGTGTCTGTGACATTACTTTAGCTTCATAGTGTAAGAGGAAAGGGAATATGATCAATAACTTTTTTTTTTTCATAGACTGAGGAGGACAGGAAAAATGTCTTGAGACTTCAGGATCTGGTAGACAAGCTGCAGCTGAAGGTCAAGGCTTACAAGAGGCAGGCTGAGGAATCTGTAAGTTGGGGTTGAGGCGTCAGACATTTGTACAAACTGAAATATCAGTTTTAATTCTGCAAATGTACAGTAACTTGTTCTATTAAACAATCTGACTTGTTACCTACTTATTACAGGAGGAGCAGGCCAATGCCCATCTGTCCCGATTCAGAAAGGTCCAGCATGAGTTGGAGGAAGCCGAGGAGAGAGCGGACATTGCCGAGTCTCAAGTCAACAAACTCAGAGCCAAGAGCCGCGACATCAGTGGAAAGGTAGAGGACCTGACAATTATTCAATAAAAGTTGTCTAATAAAAAAAAAGAAAATAGAAGATTTATAATAGATTAATATCAGTTATATCAACAGTCATACAGTAAACTTTATGCTAATTCTGCATATAACATATTAATATGTTGTTTATTTTTCCGCTTTGCAGAAGGACAGTGAAGAATGAAGACAAATCGAGGTTTAGGAAATTTGCAAAATGTAAATTTCTTTTATCTGTAAAGTTTCCCCTACGTTTCCCTTTACCTGTATAAATAAACCATTGCAAGATTTTGACAAATGTCTCTGTCTTGTTTAATCTTGTGGTTTATTACTTTAAAGAGATATATTAGGGAAGATTTCCCAGGTTAAAAAACGGGTGCATTTTTAGGTTTATGGTGTATGTTTATACCCCCTATTTGTTGGTTAATTTTATTCTGAAAAGTGTATTATCAAATATATTAATCCACGCTGTTTTATACTAAGTGATACTGAATGTAACTGGGCCCCAATGCAGAATCTGGTTATTTATCCAAAAATTATCTCCACATATATAATACCTTTTCCGGGTCACCCAAGGTTGTCCTAAGACTACATTAACACAAACATTTGAGTATAAAACCAAATTTATTGAAAAAACAGACTTTAAATAAATTCGAAAGTATCACATTAATAGGTAGAGTTAACACACAATAACGAATTGCTGGCTCGTTATTCCTCTATATGGCTCATAGTTTTTAGTAAAGTTCTATTTGTTTCACATTCTATAACTATAATGTATTTACAGTGCTACTTTCTTCATAATGTTTAAGGGGCCAACTACTCTCCAGCACATGGTGTAGAGATCAACTAAAACAATTCCTCTTAGTGGTATATATATAGTTTGATTAGGAATTATCTAAGCAGTGTCCTATAAGAGGAGAGGGAATTTCCATAGCCACCAAGGAAAAGTTCCCTTTTGTAAAATCTTATGTAGCAATATTTGTGACGGCAACATCCCTTTCATGTATGAATAGGGTTCTGCGTGGATTTCTACAAAACACATTCTGATAAATGCAACTTTAAAACTATTTATTTGACAAATCTTCCCAATCTGTTCTGAGCTGGCGACTGCTGCCTTCATTGGTCCTGTTCTTCCAATAGGTAATTCATAGGGTACAAAATGAAAATAGCCCTTTGCCACTTTTCTTTATATGCATATAAAGGTGGACATTTGGATAACCGGCTGTGTGCTCTGTCTAGTAAGTGATGTCACACACTAGATTCAGTAAGAAAGCTGATGGAGCCTTCTCAAAAGGTCTACCACACATTATTATACAATGTACCTTACAGTTCACCTGCAGGAGTGTAACATGAGGGGGTGCAGAGGTTGCGATCGCTCTCGGGCCAAGAGGTTTAGGGGGCCCTTATGGTGTCACTTTCCCATATGAGAAGACTATTACTATAAACCATACATTATAGTCGGGGGCCTGGCACAGACTTTGCACGGGGGCCCATCAGCTTCTAGTTACACCACTGTTCACCTGTATATAAAGCCCAGCTTTTCAGTACTTACCTCTGTACTATCACTTATCATCCTGGGTGTGACAATGCCTCTAGATCAGTGGTTCTTAACCTTGTTTGAGGTACCGAAACCACCAGTTTCATATGCACATTCACCGAACCCTTCCTTAGTGATAAATAAAATATTTGTGTGTCTTGACCTCCGTGGTGAAGGCTCCGCCAAAACCCTGAGACCGACTCACCGAACCCCGGCTAAGAACCACTGCTCTAGATATAAAAAAAAAAAAAAAATCCTCTGTCAGTGTGAAACCGACATTATCCAAGAGTATAGTCAAAAAATTAGGAAATTGAGGATTTTACTGTACAAAACTCTAGTTTCTCCCTAAGATGAGTTATGTATTATGATGCCCATTTTCATTGCCTTAATTACAGAACTTGTACCGCAGGCAGAGCTGTCCATAATAATAAACGATATATGGCACCACTCCCCAAATAAAAGTATTTCATTGAAATAGTATCCAGATATGTGGCGTTAGCGTGGGGCTATTAGCATTCCCATCGGCTGCCAAATGTGACCTTCTGCAGAGCACAGGCAGGAATATCTGGCATAGTAAGAATTAAGTATCATTATAGAGGGCCGCAAAACATCTCCAAGAATATTCCACCTAATAAACCATATAAAACTGGGAGATGAGAAGCAGCTACATAGCTGGGATGTGCGAGCTTTATAGGACTCATAAGGAACTTTATACTAGTCGCTGTCTGGATCCAATCTCAGTTCAGTTTAAAAAAAAAAAAGTTCTTAAAGGAATAGCTTTAGTTTGAGTCTGAGAAACTTATTGTAAAGGGTAATTCCAATATAAGCGGAGTCTCTGCATGAAATTGTTATCTAAGTAGGCATCAAGCCCTCCATACCCATGGATACATGGCTCTATTCTAAGTATTGCAACAATGTCAGGCACCAGATACCAGACTGCCCCTGGAAAGATGCTATTAGGTCAGCATGGTGGGTTGAATGGAAAGTACCGGTAGATGATTTTGCACACATCAACCAATCACAATCAAATTGTCATCTTGATAAGAACAAAGCAATTGTCCCATTGGTTGCGATGGTCACAATTTTTTTTCAACAAACCATTTTTATTTTTCTAGGAAACCAATGTAGCAAATTTGGGCATTTCGGTTCCATCCCAGGAATGATGTATTCCTTATGTGTGACGTGGCTCCAGGGCATAGTTGTCTACAGCTTGTACGTAGCATTGAATGTCAGCTCTATTTATGAGTTTATTTAGGGAAAAAAAAGAGAATTGATAATCCAGGACCAGTAGCCAAACATAATGGAGTGTGCCCAGATATGTAGTATATGATGTCCCTCTACTAAACTCCTGACCCTTCTATCTGCTCTATTTTTCTCTTTAAAAGCACAGATTTTATTTCATCACAACTGCCTGGTTTCCATTTCATACAAATTTGCTATCCTAGAATTTTTTCCCAATACAGGTAGTCCCCGGGTTACGTACAAGATAGGGACTGTAGGTTTGTACTTAAGTCGAATTTGTATGCAAGTCGGATCTGGTAAGTTTTATTAAATGTACAGTAGCTCCAGAAACTTTTTGGTGTTTTATATGACAAATGTGTTAACATTTGCGTTTTGTAAACGCAAGTGTTAACAGCTGTTTAATTAGGCAAATCTCTCTTCTAATTAGGCAACTCTCTCTTCAGCTGTTGCAATGCGTTCAAATGAGATTTCCTTTATATTAGTTTTTTTTCCAGTAAAATTGTAAAAATAAGTGAAAAACTATATAAATGAGGTATTACCGTATTTTTAGTGTACGGTGTACGACCCCCAAAAAATACTAAATGAAAGGAAACCACAATTGACAATTTTCTTTTCACCCATACCTTCAAGATTTAATAAAATCTCATCAATAAGCTAATGACCCACTAAAATGATATATTTGTAAAGTGCATCTCATGTCACAAAAAATAAGCCTTTGTGTCCAAATTTCCAAAAAAATAAAGATTGTATAGCCAATAAAAAGTGACAATGCATAATCTGCTCTGAATGGCGCAGCTCCCCCTCCATGCCCTGGCCTGTGCCCATACAGCAGGTCACCACCACATATCGGGTATTGTTATACTCGGGAGAGATTGGGTGTCAAATTTTTAAAAGTTGTTATACGTACGTTGAGGGGTGTAGTTGATATAAAGGGGTTATTTATGGGGTTTTACTTTTATTTGAAAGTGACTTGAAACCTGAGCAGGTCCCTCAGTAGCAGGATTTTACATTTTTTATGAAAATGTGTAACAGTGCACCTAACGTTAAAAGCCCCATAACATCCTACAAAAATGAGAGAACGCATAAAAAACCATGTCCACATAAAGTAGACATTCGATGAATGTTAGTTATTAAGTCTTTCCACGGTTATGACTATGTGTGGAAAAAGTAGAACATTTTGAAGTTCGAAAATCGAGAATTTTTCCAAATTTTCACCAAATATCTGATTTTCTCATAAATAAATGCAAAACATACCACCAAAATATTTCAACTAACATGAAGTACAAAGTGTCACAAGAAAAAAATTTCGAAATCACTTGGATATGTTAAAGCGTTTGAAAGTTATAACCACTTATAGTGACACAGGGAAGATTTAAAAAAATGGGCCGTGTCAGGAAGGTGAAAAGTGGCTTCAGCGTTAAGGGGTTTAAACGCAACATGTGATCGCACCCTTAATGTATACTAACAATCCAGCTTTTCCCAGTTTCCGCATTGAGCATAGACTACTAGGGCTAGTTCACACCAGGAAACTTCAAAACAGATTTTGACTGAGATGTCCTATATTTTTTGTGGAATCCGTACATGCTCCCTTGATTTCAAGGAGTGGAAGATTTTGGCTGTGAATTTTCTACTGTGACATTATCACAAAACATAAAATATGCCAAATAACATGCAGAGTAAGTGACAGTATAACCAGGCCGCCCTACTTGTCAGTACATCCAGAAAGCTGGGTGTCTACCACTGTAAAGCTCCCATATAGTTGTTACATCAATATTGGGGGAAAAAACTAGAACAATTCTCAATAAATTTCTGTCACATTTTACTTCTCAGCTCTGGTATCAGGCTATTTTTACTTCATTTCACCTCAGCCATTTTGTTTTTGTTAATACAGCACAACTCTGATTAAAATGGAAGCGTAGGTCTCTCTGGTAGATATCCCCACTATCACCAATGGCTGTTACTTAACTTTTAGATCTCATATCTGACAAAATTCCTGTCACAATCTGTACTTACTTATCTTCACCTCACAACTGCCGCCATCTTGGCTTCCTCATCACATAAGGATTGAGGCAAGCTCCGCCCCTTCCCTGTCAGCATCCATTATAAATGTTCTGCATTGAATAAAGTGACCAAAATAGATCAATTCAGCCCAAATCTCCAGCAAAAAGACATTTATCAGAACTGGGGTGCTGCTCACTACATACAGTTACACTCAATGTTACCTGCCATGTTCATGTACATTACCTATCATGGGCGTATTTGCTGTGCAGCATTTTCGCAGCGTAATGCAGTAGCATTGTAGTGTATGCGATTTATGACAATCCCATAAACATATTGCAGTCTTTTGACCTGTCACTTACTGGTGTGGACCCTAGTGCAGAAAACAAAGTTTGAGGTACTAGGCCGGTGGCACATGTGGCATTTTGAACCAGTTTTTAGTTGTACGTTTTCAGATCGTAAAAACCGCATGTGTTCTTTGAAAATACCGGTTTTCCCAATTATCTTAATTAAAAACAGACAAAAAAGGCTGAGTTTTCAATAACGCATGCGTTTTTTACAATCTGAAAACGCATGACTAAAAACGGTTTCAAAACTCCACGTGTCACCGGCCTTATACACACCAGAATCCAACAGATTTTGGATAGTTTCTGATATTTGCAGAATAACAATTGGATTACAACTGGATGAATCCATCAGCCATTCTGCAATGCAGGCAGATAGCCTAGAGGGCAATTCAGACATTGAGATAATGTATACTGATTCCTTTAAATCACACCAGTCACTGATCTACTATCTATAGGTAAACAGCTGAGCCATAACGTAATGTCTGGACCCATACCAGCCCGTCTTGTAAAATTGATTCCAGTCACCATATGCTGTGGTCTGTGGGACTGCTCACTTTGGGTGGAGGGTTGGGTTTCAGGACAGCTGGGAAATCATTTATGAAAAGAAAAGGTTAAATTTAGCAACTGAAACGTGTGATCCTCCAGGTTTCCAGGATATATATATATATATATATATATATGACATCTTAAGAAACCCCCTCCATGAGATGGAAGTTGATGATCTTGCCAGCAACCTGGAGAGCATCTCTAAATCTAAGGTAGTGCACATCCTAGATGCATTCAGGCACATTCTTGATGCTTAGTGGCAAGAGCCATACTAATATTTGTTTTTATAGGCCAACCTAGAGAAGATCAACCGTGTAGTTGAGGACCAACTCAGTGAAGTGAAAGCTAAGGATGATGAGCATCAGCGTGTGATCAACGATATCTCTGCTCAAAGAGCTCGTCTGCAGACAGAGAATGGTAAATAAATACAGTAATTTATTAAAAGTGAATTTTCCTAAATTAGCTCTCATATTACAAAATATAACAGAGAAACATTCAGTAATTTAAATTGAACATCTGCTCATCTCATTATTCTAGGTGAGCTTTCTCGCCAGCTTGAAGAAAAGGAAGCTCTGATTTCTCAGCTCTCCAGAGGCAAGCAGGGATTTACTCAGCAAGTGGAAGAACTTAAGAGACAACTTGAGGAGGAATCAAAGGTAATCTAATAGTGATCTTTACATAAATTTACCAGTAAGTATTCAATGTTATTGAATTATTGTTAAAAAACAATACTTTTGCATTATTTAGGCTAAGAATGCACTTGCCCATGCTCTTCAATCTGCCCGTCATGACAACGACTTGCTCCGTGAGCAATATGAAGAGGAACAAGAAGCCAAATAGATAGATAGATAGATAGATAGATAGATAGATAGATAGATAGATATGAGATAGATAGGATATAGATGGATATGAGATAGAAGGATAGATAGATAGATAGATAGAGATCGATAGATAATCTGCAATAAACCTTCAGGCTTTGTCTCTGTGTGCTGAGTTGTAAGAGATTGGTGATGGCTCAGTCCTCCTTGAGTAGATAACACTGAAGGACACACTGATGCCCAGGAATTGTCCAGTTATTTTTACATGTGAAGAATAGAAAGTGTTGGGTTTCTGTGGACACTTATGGGAATGAGGCGATTCCTTAACAGGAGTGCAGTACTGCTGAGAGGGCAGCAAGTGGTGTATATAAGCCCTCCAGCCGCCTCCTCACTAGTCATCTCTTGGTAAGTCCTGGCTTCCCTGCTCCCTGACTCCAGACTGGAATTATAAGGCGTCATCAATTCACTTCTATAACCTGACTATTTCCATTTCTTTAAAGGGGCACATAAGATCTTTTCCATCAGAAACAGCACAAGGAGGTAAGTGTCTGTGTACAAACTAATACCCTGTAATGACATACCGGTATTAACCCAATATATTTCATATATAACATCCATGAATGGCTGCTCTATCTACAGATCACTAAATGCAGTATAATAATTTGGTCCTACAGTACAGTACATGTAGCTATCACACACCTAACAGTGCACCTTTTACTGTAGTCATTCACTTGGTCACTACAGTCCCTGAGATGGTGACTATAAGGCAGTGTTGGGCACCTATACATGTCCATATCATGTGCTATGAGTCCAGGTTACATTTGGGGAAGATATATCAGAAGTGCCTGAGAGCAGAAATGTTCTAATTGCCCATGACAACCAATCAGAGCTCAGCTTTCATTTTCCCACAGCAGTCTATAAAATTAAAGCTGAGCTGTGATTGGATGCCACGGGCAACTAGAACAGTTTTACTTCAAAATGCTGATAATTCTCCCCCATTATGTTTATCACATGTAGCAATCCATATGCTTACCATACATTCATGTAATAACCAACAGTCCTATCCAACAAACACCTACATGATAACGAACTTAAGAAAAACCACAGGTTATAGCAGTAGGAAGACGCCCTGTGATCTTAGCACTATCAGGGAAAGACTATTCACCAAAAGTACACCAGATATTCCTCCTAACCCCCTCACATACACATTCATGCTTGGATTGGTGACCTGGGAATAGGCAGCTCTAAGACCCCTTATGGTAGACCCCTTTGGCATGAAGATGTAACATGCCAATATCATGTGTCACAGGAGGGCAAGAGGCCCTCATACACATAAGCTAGTGAATCAGTTCCTTTGAAAAAACAAGGTTTATCGGACTTAAATATCATTTTGGAGGACAACAGTTCTTTCTATTTGCTGACAACCCCTCCAAAATATGCATTATATGCCTGGACCACAAATCAACAAACACCTAAAAGCAACACAATTTCTTACCAGACATGGCACAACACAAGTATGCAGATTGCAGATTGTCAAGAATTAATAACTAAACTTACCTTTCATACAGACTGCCGCAGCCATGGGAGATGGTGAAATGGCGGTTTTTGGGGAAGCTGCTTCCTTCCTGCGGAAATCAGAGAAGGAGAGATTGGAGGCTCAGAACAAGCCATTCGATGCCAAGAACAATTGCTTTGTAGATGATGCCAAAGAATTGTACGTGAAGGGTCTGATCACCGCCCGTGACAGTGGTAAAGTCACTGTGAAGACCGATGATGGCCGGGTAAACATGTCAATTATTCATGTGTTACATTACAAAATAATAGGTCATCTCAGGCACAAAATACAAGTCATATGACCATGATTCTATATAATCAAAGTTTTATTGACTTATAGTCTGTGGTAGGGTATAGACACAATATTTCTCACATTGCTAAAGTGGATGCTAGACTACTGGTATACAGCAAGTAACATTTGACTAAACAAACCCCTCATTGTTTCCAGGAGGTAACTGTTAAAGACAGCCAGGTGTACCCCCAGAACCCCCCCAAGTTTGATAAAATTGAAGATATGGCTATGATGACCCACTTGAACGAGGCGTCTGTGCTGTATAACCTCAAAGAGCGTTACGCAGCCTGGATGATCTACGTAAGTCTCTTTCCCTTTCTTACATTATTTTAGATAGTAAAGCTACATAGGATTTAAAAAAAAAAAAAATTCTTTAATTCCAGACCTACTCCGGCCTTTTCTGTGTCACTGTCAATCCCTACAAATGGCTGCCAGTGTACAACCCCGAAGTTGTTGCCGGCTACAGAGGAAAGAAGCGTATGGAAGCCCCCCCACACATCTTCTCCATCTCTGATAACGCCTATCAGTTCATGTTAACAGGTCATTTTCATTTTGGTACAAATGTCGACCTTTTCAGGGCTTCTGCTGCAAGGATTATCTGATTACTTATATTGTACATTCTTTTCAAATTTCAGATCGTGAAAACCAGTCTATCCTGATTACGTAAGTATAAGATTTAGATGATTCCAATGTGATTGCTCTTATAAACGTTACAAGGTTTTACTAACGTGTCTCTGTTATAACCAGTGGAGAATCTGGTGCTGGAAAGACTGTGAACACCAAACGTGTCATCCAGTACTTTGCAACAATTGCAGCTATTGGGGACTCAGGAAAGAAGAAGGAGCCAAGCAACAGCCTAAAGGTAAACTGTGTCTGTCTATGCCCTATATACAAGAGTACACTCCATTATATATACTAACCTTGTACTCCCCAATCCCTTCACATTACAGGGAACATTGGAAGATCAAATCATCCAGGCTAACCCTCTGCTGGAAGCCTTTGGTAACGCCAAAACCGTGAGAAATGACAACTCCTCGCGTTTTGTAAGTGGCCAAGATATTTCAGAATACCAATACTTAGTTTGTAATATATAAGAAATCTTACCATGTTTCTTTATATACACAATCCTTAGGGTAAATTCATCAGAATCCACTTTGGAACCACAGGAAAACTGTCTTCCGCTGATATTGAGACCTGTAAGTTGTAGATGAAACATTTCAGTTAATTGCTTATTATCTTTTCATCAATGACCTGTGATTTCCCTCATCTACAGACCTGCTGGAAAAATCCAGAGTAACTTTCCAGCTTTCAGCTGAGAGAAGCTACCACATCTTCTACCAGATCATGACCAACAAGAAGCCAGAACTTATTGGTAACTTTGCATTTTCCATATAAATTATAGATATTAGCATAACAGAGACTTATAGAGAGTTATAATTGTAGATTTATGTAAATTGTTAATGCATGTATAATGCAGTTCAATAATAATCTGAGGCCTTTTTAAATAAACACGTATTCTTGTTCCTAGATATGCTGCTCATTACTACCAACCCCTATGACTTCCCCTTCATCAGCCAAGGTGAAATTGCTGTGAAGAGTATTGATGATGAAGAGGAGCTGATGGCCACAGACGTAAGATAAATATTACTAGTTTTTCTAATGTCTTTGTGTATTGTTAGAAGCTCACAGCAGATAATAACCCATACATATATATATGTACAGCAAGCTATCGACATCCTGGGATTCTCACCAGATGAAAAGATCGGCATCTACAAGATGACTGGAGCAGTCATGCACCACGGAAACATGAAATTCAAGCAGAAGCAAAGAGAGGAGCAGGCTGAGCCCGATGGCACTGAAGGTGATTGACCAGAAGTCCTTATTGTTCTCGATATTTACCATGTTGACATCTAAAAACTGTACCTATTGGATGTCTATCACATTTACCCCTAGAATAAATAAGACATGCCTTTAATTTGTAGTTGCTGATAAAATCGGCTACCTGATGGGACTCAACTCTGCCGATCTTCTGAAGGCTTTGTGCTACCCCAGAGTCAAAGTCGGTAATGAATTTGTCACCAAGGGACAAACCGTTCAACAGGTATCCATTAGATAGAGGTGAAATTGAAAGCTACGATAATACTATAAGTGGTCTGGAATTTCCACAACAATTGGTCTTGTTTCTAGGTTTATAATTCCATTGGTGCCCTCAGCAAGTCCGTCTTTGAGAAGTTGTTCTTGTGGATGGTCACCCGTATCAACCAACAGCTGGACACTAAACAACCAAGACAGTACTTCATTGGTGTGCTGGATATTGCTGGTTTTGAAATCTTTGATGTAAGCACAATTATCTGAGACAATATTTTAGGCTTTTTTTTATATACAACAGTATGTAAAGTCTCAATCGTGTTCCTTTATCCAGTTCAACAGTCTGGAACAGCTCTGCATCAACTTCACCAACGAGAAGCTGCAGCAGTTCTTCAACCATCACATGTTTGTCCTGGAACAAGAAGAGTACAAGAAGGAAGGAATTGATTGGGAATTCATTGACTTTGGTATGGATTTGGCTGCTTGCATTGAGCTCATTGAGAAGGTTGGTACTAGTTCTATAGAAATCTGAGATTCAGGATTATTCTGTATAAGCACTGGATTTAAAGACCTATCACTTTCTGCATTATAGCCTATGGGCATCTTCTCCATCCTGGAGGAAGAGTGCATGTTCCCCAAAGCTACCGACACTTCCTTCAAGAACAAGCTCTATGACCAGCATCTTGGCAAGTGCAAGAACTTTGAGAAGCCCAAACCTGGCAAAGGAAAGGCAGAAGCTCACTTCTCCCTGGTGCATTATGCTGGTACTGTGGATTACAACATCTCTGGCTGGCTGGACAAGAATAAGGACCCACTGAACGAGACTGTCGTAGGTCTCTACCAGAAATCTTCTGTGAAACTGCTTTCCTTCCTCTACTCCAGTTATGCAGCGAATGATGGTAAGTACACACCAGATAAAGCCTGTCCTGCATTGGGGTCATATATTTTATGTAATCTTACCCAATATCATTTAAAGCAGCTGAAGCTGGAGGAAAAGGTGGAAAGAAGAAGAAGGGGTCATCCTTCCAGACCGTGTCTGCTCTTTTCAGAGTGAGTTCTGCTGTTACCTAAACTAACTACAAATAGTTATATGGGCATTCTAATATACTTTCCCAAGATGTATGAAGATTAGACTGAGAAATCCAGTAACAAGTAATTTTTTTTTAATTTCAAAGGAAAATCTGAACAAGCTTATGACTAACCTGAGGAGCACTCACCCTCACTTTGTGCGTTGTCTGATCCCCAATGAGACCAAGACTCCAGGTAAAATTCTCAGCAATCTATAATGGAAAAACAAATTAACTTAAGGTTGGCATTTCTTAGTAAACTATGCTGCTCTTACCAGGTACCATGGAGAACCATCTGATCATCCACCAGCTGAGATGTAACGGTGTGCTGGAGGGTATTAGAATCTGCAGAAAGGGATTCCCCAGCAGGATCCTCTATGCTGACTTCAAACAACGGTAAATACTTATTCATCTCCTTAAGATATCCATTTCTTCAGCAGTTATTATTCAGAGGAAAGTCACTCAAAATGTATATACAGTATCTGTGGTGACCCATGAAATTGTTGGAAAGGGCGGTATGCATTGGGTTTCTGAGATTAGATGAATTGGGTCTCATAGAGATTAATTTCTGGAAAGTCAACGGAAAGGGGATAAATGAGTAGTACAAGCCCATTAGATATCTTCAAAACAGTTGCAATATCTGGAATACCTGAACTGTTAAACTAAGTATTATTTTTCTATGACTGTCTTCAGTTACAAGGTGCTCAATGCTAGCGCCATCCCAGATGGACAATTTATTGACAGCAAGAAGGCCTCTGAGAAACTGCTTGGCTCTATTGATGTGGATCACACACAGTACAAATTTGGCCACACAAAGGTAAAAAATAAATTTTTTCCATTATACAAAAGTAGGTCGAGAAATAGACTTACTTATAAGTAAATCTTCTTTAGGTTTTCTTCAAAGCCGGTCTCCTGGGTACACTGGAAGAAATGAGAGATGAAAAGTTGGCACAACTCATCACTCGTACTCAGGCCTTGTGCAGAGGTTTCTTATCAAGAGTCGAGTTCAAGAAAATGGTAGAAAGAAGGTATTTGCTTCTAAATGTTAATTCTAATGCTTAAGAGAAATGTTTTCTATCTTATCCAAAAAAAAATGTCTTTTTTTTTTAGGGATGCTATATTTGTCATCCAGTACAATGTCAGGTCATTCATGAATGTTAAGCACTGGCCATGGATGAAGCTGTACTTCAAGATCAAACCTCTTCTGAAGAGTGCCGAGACTGAAAAGGAGATGGCCAACATGAAGGAAGAGTTTGAGAAAACTAAACAAGCTCTTGCTAAGTCAGAGGCAAGGAGGAAAGAACTGGAGGAAAAAATGGTTGTCATGCTGCAAGAAAAGAATGACTTATCGCTGCAAGTCCAATCCGTAAGAATATTTTATTATGCAATCTTTTAGTTTTTAAATGTATTCTTAAATTCAGGTGTTTAATAATAGGAAATGTTCACTTCAATAGGAAGGAGAGAACTTGGCTGATGCAGAGGAAAGATGTGAAGGCCTCATCAAGAACAAAATCCAACTGGAAGCCAAGATTAAGGAGATCACAGAGAGACTTGAGGATGAAGAGGAAAGCAATGCTGAATTGACAGCCAAGAAGAGGAAACTGGAAGACGAGTGCTCGGAGCTGAAGAAAGACATTGATGACTTAGAGCTCACCTTGGCCAAAGTTGAGAAGGAAAAGCATGCCACTGAAAACAAGGTAAGGAACGTTGTGGCGATGCTGTGAGTCTATGAATATACATCTCCATAGAAAACTTATTATTTCAATTCCCTCTCTGTTTAGGTTAAAAACCTTACTGAGGAAATGGCTGCATTGGATGAAAACATTGCCAAGATCTCCAAGGAAAAGAAAGCTCTCCAGGAGGCTCACCAGCAAACCCTCGATGACCTGCAGGCTGAGGAGGACAAAGTCAATTCTTTGAGCAAAGCAAAGGTCAAGCTGGAACAGCAAGTAGATGATGTAAGTCCATGTCAGAAAAGAAGTCATGTTTTTACATATCTACAGAGTTATGTACAGTCATCTCAAATGATTATTCATGTTAAATAGCTGGAAGGATCATTGGAACAAGAGAAGAAACTTCGTCTTGATCTGGAAAGAGCCAAGAGAAAGCTTGAAGGAGATCTCAAATTGTCCCAAGAATCCGTTATGGATCTAGAAAATGAGAAACAACAAGCTGAGGAAAAAATAAAGAAGTTAGTGTTCTTCTATATTGTGAACATGGAGCCCTCCTATATTTATATTGTACATATATAATCATGTTGTTTCTTGAATACAGGAAGGACTTTGAAATCAGTCAGCTGCAAGGAAAGATTGAGGATGAGCAGTCCCTGGGTTCTCAACTGCAGAAAAAGATCAAGGAGCTGCAGGTAAAGTGAAATACCAGGAAAGTACTAGAGTAACAACATGGCTCATGCATCAGATACATTGAGTATTAAACAATCCGTTATCTCATGTCAGGCCCGCATTGAAGAAGTGGAGGAAGAGATTGAAGCTGAACGCGCTGCTCGTGCCAAGGTTGAGAAACAAAGATCCGACTTGTCCAGAGAACTTGAGGAGATCAGTGAGAGGCTTGAAGAAGCTGGAGGAGCAACATCAGCCCAGATCGAGTTGAACAAGAAGCGAGAGGCAGAGTTCCAGAAACTGAGACGTGACTTGGAAGAAGCCACTCTTCAGCATGAAGCCACCTCCGCTGCCCTGCGCAAGAAGCATGCCGACAGTGTGGCTGAACTTGGAGAACAGATTGACAATCTCCAGAGAGTTAAACAGAAGCTGGAGAAGGAGAAGAGCGAGCTGAAGATGGAAATTGATGACCTTGCTAGCAACTTGGAGAATGTCTCCAAATCTAAGGTTTGAAAAACAACGAGTGATATATAAAATATTGGTGAGAAGAACTGGAATGAACACGGATAAAAGTTGTATCACAACTTCTGCTTTCAGGCCAATCTTGAAAAGGTGAGCCGTGTCCTTGAGGATCAGCTCAGTGAAATTAAGACCAAAGATGATGAACACCAACGTATTATCAATGACCTCACAGCCCAAAGAGCCCGTTTCCAGACAGAAAATGGTACATCATAAAAGTGTTGCAGTTTTAAATTTAGCATAATTTACACATGTGATATATACAGACATTACTGTTCAACACAACACTATACTATTATCTGATGGTTGTTGTTATTTCTCTTATCAGGTGAACAATCCCGCCAGCTAGAGGAGAAAGAAGCTCTGGTTTCTCAACTCACCAGAGGCAAACAAGGATTCACACAACAAGTTGAAGAACTTAAGAGGCAGCTGGAGGAAGAAACCAAGGTTAATAAAAATATCATTTTGATATTCCACTTTCCCCTTGAAGATTCCGTTTGATTTAAATTGATGTTATTCACATAACTATGTAGTAATAAATCAGCCAAAATTTTGCATTAACAGGCCAAGAATGCTCTTGCCCACGCTCTGCAATCCTCCCGCCATGACTGTGATCTGCTCCGTGAGCAATATGAAGAGGAACAAGAAGCAAAGGCTGAGCTCCAAAGAACTTTGTCCAAGGCCAATGGTGAAGTTGCCCAATGGAGAACCAAATATGAAACTGATGCCATTCAGCGCACAGAGGAGCTGGAAGAAGCCAAGTATGTGCTATTCTAAAGTATTATAGAACAAAAATGATGCTGTGTCTAAAGGTTCAACAACATTTCCACTATTCCTCTACAGGAAGAAGCTTGCCCAACGTCTCCAGGATGCTGAGGAGCAAGTAGAGGCAGTGAACTCCAAATGTGCCTCCCTGGAGAAAACCAAACAGAGGCTTCAGGCTGAAGTTGAGGACCTGATGGTTGATGTTGAGAGGGCGAACAGTGCAGCCGCTGCTCTTGATAAGAAACAGAGAAACTTTGATAAGGTAAGTCCTCTAAATAAAATTAACATGAAAAGAATTATGTTTAAGGGAAAGCTCCATCCACTCTGGTATAGATATTATATATCTGATTGAATATCTGTTCTTCTGCAGGTTCTTATTGAATGGAAACAGAAGTATGAAGAGGGTCAGGCTGAGTTGGAGGCAGTTCAGAAAGAAGCCAGGAGTCTGAGCACAGAGATCTTTAAGCTGAAGAATGCCTATGAGGAAGCTTTAGAACATGTGGAAACATTGAAACGCGAAAACAAGAACTTGCAGCGTAAGAGCTTTACAGAAACTGAATAGTTTAATTGTACAAGCTGAATACACCAATAATTACTTAGAGATTCTAGGAGATTCTTCATTAGCCAACATTTACCTTTAGCAATGGTCAATGGTGGTTCTCATGACATTAATCTCTACCCCTTTCATTACAGAGGAGATTTCAGATCTGACTGAACAGATTGGTGAATCTGGCAAGTCCATCAATGAGCTGGAGAAAGCCAAAAAACAAGTTGAACAGGAGAAGAGTGATCTGCAAGCCGCCTTGGAGGAAGCAGAGGTACTGAAACAAAATGCAATTTGAAATGTTGTAAACATTTTAAAAAGTAGAATACTAAAAATCATGTTGTCTTCTTATAGGGATCACTGGAACATGAAGAAGCAAAGATCCTCCGCATCCAGCTAGAGCTGAACCAGGTGAAATCTGAGGTAGACAGGAAAATTGCAGAGAAAGACGAGGAGATTGAACAGTTGAAGAGAAACAGCCAGAGAGTTATTGACACCATGCAGAGCACATTAGAGTCTGAGATTAGGAGCAGGAATGATGCCCTGAGACTCAAGAAGAAGATGGAAGGGGACCTGAATGAGCTGGAGATCCAACTCAGCCATGCCAATCGTCAAGCAGCTGAGGCACAGAAGCAGCTCAGAAATGTACAAGCACAACTGAAGGTAATGCCAGGAGTCCCCATTCCAGCATAGATTTACAACTTATAGATTGTTAAAACCTAAACATACTTAATCCTTCAATCCCTTTGACTTGAAGGATGCCCAGCTCCAGCTTGATGATGCCATCAGGAGCCAGGAGGACCTGAAGGAACAAGTGGCTGTTGTAGAACGTAGAAATACCCTGCAACAGGCTGAAATTGAGGAGATACGTTCAGCTCTGGAACAGACAGAAAGGTCTCGTAAGGTGGCAGAGCAGGAGCTTCTAGATGCAAGTGAACGCCTCCAGCTTCTTCACTCCCAGGTAAAACCTTCTAAGAGGATGTTGTATTCTAGATCAAGTGTAAAATATTAAGACGGAGGATTATAAGGCAAATGCTTCTCCTCCTTAGAACACAAGTCTTATCAACACCAAGAAGAAATTAGAGAATGATGCCAGTCAACTACAGAATGAAGTTGAGGAAGCAGTACAAGAAGCCAGAAATGCAGAAGAAAAAGCCAAGAAGGCAATCACTGATGTACGTATTGAACGTTTTGTAAATATATCAACAATATATGTTCTTTTAGAATTCCTGGGTTCTGATTCTTCCTTTATACCTGAAGGCTGCACTTATGGCAGAGGAGCTAAAGAAGGAGCAGGACACCAGCGCCCATCTAGAGAGAATGAAGAAGAACCTGGAACAGACAGTGAAGGACCTGCAGCACCGTCTGGATGAAGCAGAACAGCTGGCAATGAAGGGTGGCAAGAAACAGCTCCAGAAACTGGAAGCAAGGGTGAGGATTCTATTCCATTATGTTCATACTAATTTTTTTTTTTTTTTTTAAGAGATTTTCTTTTAAAGAATGACATTTTTCACAGGTACGAGAATTAGAAAATGAGCTGGAGAATGAACAGAAGCGTGGTACTGAAGCAATTAAGGGAATCCGCAAATATGAAAGAAGGGTGAAGGAACTCACCTACCAGGTAAGTGTCTGTGACATTACTTTAGCTTCATAGTGTAAGAGGAAAGGGAATATGATCAATAACTTTTTTTTTTTCATAGACTGAGGAGGACAGGAAAAATGTCTTGAGACTTCAGGATCTGGTAGACAAGCTGCAGCTGAAGGTCAAGGCTTACAAGAGGCAGGCTGAGGAATCTGTAAGTTGGGGTTGAGGCGTCAGACATTTGTACAAACTGAAATATCAGTTTTAATTCTGCAAATGTACAGTAACTTGTTCTATTAAACAATCTGACTTGTTACCTACTTATTACAGGAGGAGCAGGCCAATGCCCATCTGTCCCGATTCAGAAAGGTCCAGCATGAGTTGGAGGAAGCCGAGGAGAGAGCGGACATTGCCGAGTCTCAAGTCAACAAACTCAGAGCCAAGAGCCGCGACATCAGTGGAAAGGTAGAGGACCTGACAATTATTCAATAAAAGTTGTCTAATAAAAAAAAAGAAAATAGAAGATTTATAATAGATTAATATCAGTTATATCAACAGTCATACAGTAAACTTTATGCTAATTCTGCATATAACATATTAATATGTTGTTTATTTTTCCGCTTTGCAGAAGGACAGTGAAGAATGAAGACAAATCGAGGTTTAGGAAATTTGCAAAATGTAAATTTCTTTTATCTGTAAAGTTTCCCCTACGTTTCCCTTTACCTGTATAAATAAACCATTGCAAGATTTTGACAAATGTCTCTGTCTTGTTTAATCTTGTGGTTTATTACTTTAAAGAGATATATTAGGGAAGATTTCCCAGGTTAAAAAACGGGTGCATTTTTAGGTTTATGGTGTATGTTTATACCCCCTATTTGTTGGTTAATTTTATTCTGAAAAGTGTATTATCAAATATATTAATCCACGCTGTTTTATACTAAGTGATACTGAATGTAACTGGGCCCCAATGCAGAATCTGGTTATTTATCCAAAAATTATCTCCACATATATAATACCTTTTCCGGGTCACCCAAGGTTGTCCTAAGACTACATTAACACAAACATTTGAGTATAAAACCAAATTTATTGAAAAAACAGACTTTAAATAAATTCGAAAGTATCACATTAATAGGTAGAGTTAACACACAATAACGAATTGCTGGCTCGTTATTCCTCTATATGGCTCATAGTTTTTAGTAAAGTTCTATTTGTTTCACATTCTATAACTATAATGTATTTACAGTGCTACTTTCTTCATAATGTTTAAGGGGCCAACTACTCTCCAGCACATGGTGTAGAGATCAACTAAAACAATTCCTCTTAGTGGTATATATATAGTTTGATTAGGAATTATCTAAGCAGTGTCCTATAAGAGGAGAGGGAATTTCCATAGCCACCAAGGAAAAGTTCCCTTTTGTAAAATCTTATGTAGCAATATTTGTGACGGCAACATCCCTTTCATGTATGAATAGGGTTCTGCGTGGATTTCTACAAAACACATTCTGATAAATGCAACTTTAAAACTATTTATTTGACAAATCTTCCCAATCTGTTCTGAGCTGGCGACTGCTACCTTCATTGGTCCTGTTCTTCCAATAGGTAATTCATAGGGTACAAAATGAAAATAGCCCTTTGCCACTTTTCTTTATATGCATATAAAGGTGGACATTTGGATAACCGGCTGTGTGCTCTGTCTAGTAAGTGATGTCACACACTAGATTCAGTAAGAAAGCTGATGGAGCCTTCTCAAAAGGTCTACCACACATTATTATACAATGTACCTTACAGTTCACCTGCAGGAGTGTAACATGAGGGGGTGCAGAGGTTGCGATCGCTCTCGGGCCAAGAGGTTTAGGGGGCCCTTATGGTGTCACTTTCCCATATGAGAAGACTATTACTATAAACCATACATTATAGTCGGGGGCCTGGCACAGACTTTGCACGGGGGCCCATCAGCTTCTAGTTACACCACTGTTCACCTGTATATAAAGCCCAGCTTTTCAGTACTTACCTCTGTACTATCACTTATCATCCTGGGTGTGACAATGCCTCTAGATCAGTGGTTCTTAACCTTGTTTGAGGTACCGAAACCACCAGTTTCATATGCACATTCACCGAACCCTTCCTTAGTGATAAATAAAATATTTGTGTGTCTTGACCTCCGTGGTGAAGGCTCCGCCAAAACCCTGAGACCGACTCACCGAACCCCGGCTAAGAACCACTGCTCTAGATATAAAAAAAAAAAAAAAAATCCTCTGTCAGTGTGAAACCGACATTATCCAAGAGTATAGTCAAAAAATTAGGAAATTGAGGATTTTACTGTACAAAACTCTAGTTTCTCCCTAAGATGAGTTATGTATTATGATGCCCATTTTCATTGCCTTAATTACAGAACTTGTACCGCAGGCAGAGCTGTCCATAATAATAAACGATATATGGCACCACTCCCCAAATAAAAGTATTTCATTGAAATAGTATCCAGATATGTGGCGTTAGCGTGGGGCTATTAGCATTCCCATCGGCTGCCAAATGTGACCTTCTGCAGAGCACAGGCAGGAATATCTGGCATAGTAAGAATTAAGTATCATTATAGAGGGCCGCAAAACATCTCCAAGAATATTCCACCTAATAAACCATATAAAACTGGGAGATGAGAAGCAGCTACATAGCTGGGATGTGCGAGCTTTATAGGACTCATAAGGAACTTTATACTAGTCGCTGTCTGGATCCAATCTCAGTTCAGTTTAAAAAAAAAAAAGTTCTTAAAGGAATAGCTTTAGTTTGAGTCTGAGAAACTTATTGTAAAGGGTAATTCCAATATAAGCGGAGTCTCTGCATGAAATTGTTATCTAAGTAGGCATCAAGCCCTCCATACCCATGGATACATGGCTCTATTCTAAGTATTGCAACAATGTCAGGCACCAGATACCAGACTGCCCCTGGAAAGATGCTATTAGGTCAGCATGGTGGGTTGAATGGAAAGTACCGGTAGATGATTTTGCACACATCAACCAATCACAATCAAATTGTCATCTTGATAAGAACAAAGCAATTGTCCCATTGGTTGCGATGGTCACAATTTTTTTTCAACAAACCATTTTTATTTTTCTAGGAAACCAATGTAGCAAATTTGGGCATTTCGGTTCCATCCCAGGAATGATGTATTCCTTATGTGTGACGTGGCTCCAGGGCATAGTTGTCTACAGCTTGTACGTAGCATTGAATGTCAGCTCTATTTATGAGTTTATTTAGGGAAAAAAAAGAGAATTGATAATCCAGGACCAGTAGCCAAACATAATGGAGTGTGCCCAGATATGTAGTATATGATGTCCCTCTACTAAACTCCTGACCCTTCTATCTGCTCTATTTTTCTCTTTAAAAGCACAGATTTTATTTCATCACAACTGCCTGGTTTCCATTTCATACAAATTTGCTATCCTAGAATTTTTTCCCAATACAGGTAGTCCCCGGGTTACGTACAAGATAGGGACTGTAGGTTTGTACTTAAGTCGAATTTGTATGCAAGTCGGATCTGGTAAGTTTTATTAAATGTACAGTAGCTCCAGAAACTTTTTGGTGTTTTATATGACAAATGTGTTAACATTTGCGTTTTGTAAACGCAAGTGTTAACAGCTGTTTAATTAGGCAAATCTCTCTTCTAATTAGGCAACTCTCTCTTCAGCTGTTGCAATGCGTTCAAATGAGATTTCCTTTATATTAGTTTTTTTTCCAGTAAAATTGTAAAAATAAGTGAAAAACTATATAAATGAGGTATTACCGTATTTTTAGTGTACGGTGTACGACCCCCAAAAAATACTAAATGAAAGGAAACCACAATTGACAATTTTCTTTTCACCCATACCTTCAAGATTTAATAAAATCTCATCAATAAGCTAATGACCCACTAAAATGATATATTTGTAAAGTGCATCTCATGTCACAAAAAATAAGCCTTTGTGTCCAAATTTCCAAAAAAATAAAGATTGTATAGCCAATAAAAAGTGACAATGCATAATCTGCTCTGAATGGCGCAGCTCCCCCTCCATGCCCTGGCCTGTGCCCATACAGCAGGTCACCACCACATATCGGGTATTGTTATACTCGGGAGAGATTGGGTGTCAAATTTTTAAAAGTTGTTATACGTACGTTGAGGGGTGTAGTTGATATAAAGGGGTTATTTATGGGGTTTTACTTTTATTTGAAAGTGACTTGAAACCTGAGCAGGTCCCTCAGTAGCAGGATTTTACATTTTTTATGAAAATGTGAAACAGTGCACCTAACGTTAAAAGCCCCATAACATCCTACAAAAATGAGAGAACGCATAAAAAACCATGTCCACATAAAGTAGACATTCGATGAATGTTAGTTATTAAGTCTTTCCACGGTTATGACTATGTGTGGAAAAAGTAGAACATTTTGAAGTTCGAAAATCGAGAATTTTTCCAAATTTTCACCAAATATCTGATTTTCTCATAAATAAATGCAAAACATACCACCAAAATATTTCAACTAACATGAAGTACAAAGTGTCACAAGAAAAAAATTTCGAAATCACTTGGATATGTTAAAGCGTTTGAAAGTTATAACCACTTATAGTGACACAGGGAAGATTTAAAAAAATGGGCCGTGTCAGGAAGGTGAAAAGTGGCTTCAGCGTTAAGGGGTTTAAACGCAACATGTGATCGCACCCTTAATGTATACTAACAATCCAGCTTTTCCCAGTTTCCGCATTGAGCATAGACTACTAGGGCTAGTTCACACCAGGAAACTTCAAAACAGATTTTGACTGAGATGTCCTATATTTTTTGTGGAATCCGTACATGCTCCCTTGATTTCAAGGAGTGGAAGATTTTGGCTGTGAATTTTCTACTGTGACATTATCACAAAACATAAAATATGCCAAATAACATGCAGAGTAAGTGACAGTATAACCAGGCCGCCCTACTTGTCAGTACATCCAGAAAGCTGGGTGTCTACCACTGTAAAGCTCCCATATAGTTGTTACATCAATATTGGGGGAAAAAACTAGAACAATTCTCAATAAATTTCTGTCACATTTTACTTCTCAGCTCTGGTATCAGGCTATTTTTACTTCATTTCACCTCAGCCATTTTGTTTTTGTTAATACAGCACAACTCTGATTAAAATGGAAGCGTAGGTCTCTCTGGTAGATATCCCCACTATCACCAATGGCTGTTACTTAACTTTTAGATCTCATATCTGACAAAATTCCTGTCACAATCTGTACTTACTTATCTTCACCTCACAACTGCCGCCATCTTGGCTTCCTCATCACATAAGGATTGAGGCAAGCTCCGCCCCTTCCCTGTCAGCATCCATTATAAATGTTCTGCATTGAATAAAGTGACCAAAATAGATCAATTCAGCCCAAATCTCCAGCAAAAAGACATTTATCAGAACTGGGGTGCTGCTCACTACATACAGTTACACTCAATGTTACCTGCCATGTTCATGTACATTACCTATCATGGGCGTATTTGCTGTGCAGCATTTTCGCAGCGTAATGCAGTAGCATTGTAGTGTATGCGATTTATGACAATCCCATAAACATATTGCAGTCTTTTGACCTGTCACTTACTGGTGTGGACCCTAGTGCAGAAAACAAAGTTTGAGGTACTAGGCCGGTGGCACATGTGGCATTTTGAACCAGTTTTTAGTTGTACGTTTTCAGATCGTAAAAACCGCATGTGTTCTTTGAAAATACCGGTTTTCCCAATTATCTTAATTAAAAACAGACAAAAAAGGCTGAGTTTTCAATAACGCATGCGTTTTTTACAATCTGAAAACGCATGACTAAAAACGGTTTCAAAACTCCACGTGTCACCGGCCTTATACACACCAGAATCCAACAGATTTTGGATAGTTTCTGATATTTGCAGAATAACAATTGGATTACAACTGGATGAATCCATCAGCCATTCTGCAATGCAGGCAGATAGCCTAGAGGGCAATTCAGACATTGAGATAATGTATACTGATTCCTTTAAATCACACCAGTCACTGATCTACTATCTATAGGTAAACAGCTGAGCCATAACGTAATGTCTGGACCCATACCAGCCCGTCTTGTAAAATTGATTCCAGTCACCATATGCTGTGGTCTGTGGGACTGCTCACTTTGGGTGGAGGGTTGGGTTTCAGGACAGCTGGGAAATCATTTATGAAAAGAAAAGGTTAAATTTAGCAACTGAAACGTGTGATCCTCCAGGTTTCCAGGATATATATATATATATATATATGACATCTTAAGAAACCCCCTCCATGTCAAGGGTAAGCACATTTTAAAAACATGAATAAAAAAAGTTAATTGAATTCTGCAAAGCAAAATCTTGATCTATTTGTTATTGCCCTCCACAGGTTCGTGAGCTGGAAAATGAGCTGGACAATGAACAGAAACGTGGAGTTGAAGCAGTCAAAGGAGTTCGTAAATACGAGAGAAGAGTGAAGGAACTGACCTACCAGGTACACAATAATCACACATATATGAAGAAATCTGTATGTTATGTATAATCTCATTCCAAATGGCCTCACTATATAAAGCTGAACTTTTGTTAAAGTTGTTAAAATTAATGTCTCTTTGTAGACTGAGGAAGACAGAAAGAACGTCCTGAGACTCCAGGATCTGGTTGATAAACTGCAGTTGAAGGTTAAGGCTTACAAGAGACAGGCTGAGGAATCTGTAAGTAAATTCTAGTTGCAAAAATTTTTAATGTTTTATGTTATTGACTAGTGAATGTAAAAAAAACACATGATTGAATCTTTAATTGTTGCCCACTGCCATTTTTAGGAGGAACAAGCCAATGCCCACTTGAGCCGCTTCAGGAAGGTTCAGCACGAGCTGGAAGAGGCTGAGGAGAGAGCCGACATTGCCGAGTCCCAAGTGAACAAGCTGAGGGCCAAGAGCCGTGACATCAGTGGAAAGGTAATAATTAAACATATGATGCTTTATGTGACTTTTACAATTTACTGAAGTGTAATATATTTTTTTCTTTTTTTTAAATGCAGAAGGAAAGTGAAGAGTAAAGAATGTAAATGATGGAAGATTGAGGAAATCTCAAAATGGGAACTTCTCACTCTTTAATTGTCTTCCCTTATCCCTTCGTAGTGTTTTATTTAATCCTTAATAAATTTCATATGTGAATCTTTTATCATTGTGTCATATCGCATTTGTAAATAGAAACTTTTTTAGTTGTTTTTTTTGTTGGTCTGCAAAGTTACATGGTTTGTATGGATGAAATGAAGAGTTGTCTAAGTTCAACTAGAAGAGAAACAGGATCATATTTACACAGCAGTACTCATGTCTCCTCATTTGGGACTGATCTAACCATTCAGGAAGAAGATACATGTCATATATGGCAAAGGCTCTTCTCCCCCCACCCTTGTCATTATCAGTTTTATACATTTTTTATCTTTACTTTTTATTTTATAAAATACAAAAAAGGTGAAATACCATACAGTGTTTAAGAAAAACACATAAGACATTTTCCAGCAACTTACACCAAGTTAAAACTTTACAATTCTATCCAAATAGAATATATCCATAGCTCACTAGTTGGAGCCTCCACAGACATTCAAATCCTTTCATTTAGTTCTCTTGCGAGAAAAAAAAAAATAGATAGTACCAACATTCTTTTGTTCATAGGAATCAGTTTATGAAAATTACCTAATCTATTAAGTTCCACGGAAGATGCTAACAATCTACCATATATTCGTGAAATACTCTGCACCAATATAATTGAAGTTTGAGACAACGCCAATCCTTATGAATCCAATCACGGTCATGATATAAACATTTTGGGCACTTTGCTATTTCTCTTTTCTCAATAATTCATAAAAATTTAGTGTAAATAAATAAGTGTAAATAAATTGTGTATTCCAATCTAGTATCACACACTCATTTGAATATAATTACAATATGCATTCCAAGACAGTACATACACAGCTTGCATTTCATCATTAGCCCCCATACTACCTAGAACTCCAATATATGAAAAATAAGTGAGACCCTTTTTGCTCCAAAATATATACATTTTAGAAATATGCTGAAGTGCTTTGGAAGGCAAAAACAAGCAACTAAGGACTCCAGCTCCACAGCAATAACAATGCCTCCGCTATACCTCTACCGCTCAGAACCTTCTCTGATTTGTTCCCGTCATTCATCAGCTACATCATTCCTAGCAAGATCTGGATTTGAATGTTTCTAAGGTGAAGTTTTTGCATGGAAGGAGCAGTTTGATAATAAAACAATGGTATGAGTAGACATAGCCCTACATATCACAGTAATTAGATCAGGTAGGTAAATCATGGTATTGTGCCCTTGCCTGCCCCAGACCCCACAGCTTTAGTGACTCCTACAATTTGGTGCTTTCCTTCGACAATATTATTAGTGCCCCCACTGAAGCCTCTTCCCACGAGTTTCTGTGCTTTCTCTCAATTTTAGTGCTCCTTATCTGACCTCTACAATCGGTGCCACACTTAAGTTTACTGCTGTCTCCTGTCCCCACATATTTTGCGCTCCCCCTCTATTTTTCTGACCGTAAAAGGTTTGGTGCACCCTCCCTACTCTCTATGCCCCTCATAGGTTTTGTGCCCCCTCATATATTTTTTCTCTATGCCCCCTCTGTTTTGTGCTTCACCAACGTTGCTTCCTTATTGGTATTGTTCCCCTTCTCCATATTTGCCTAATTTATCTGTCCCCTGGTACTCTTTCAGGAAAGAGCCAATCCTGTTTGGAGCAGTTTTCTTTATTGTTCTCTACCCTTTCTTCCTCCTATGTTTTGTCTTTTTTTGTGTGTTTAGAATCATCTACTATTTTATGTCATATCTTAAGGAAGTTATATAAACTAACCACGTAGAATGACGAAAAGAACAACTACATGCTGGGGTACATTTATCTGCCTGAACACTATGCTATGTGCCTCTGTTTGTATTTGACTTATGCTTTTACAAAATTGTTGTGAAAATACTTTATGTCATATTCACAATATTGTGATTTTGAATATTTAGTCAACCCCATAAAATAAAGTTAGCCATTGTCTCTTCATCACCCGATGCTAGACTAGCTGCTTCTGTGTCTGTCCACACTTTCTCTTCAATCACTGCCAGAAATGCACTGATATCAGTTTTTGCAGAACATGCTTCCCTGGAAACAAGATCCTCTCTAAAGAGGTGCCACAGTGGCAGTAATATAAACAGCTCATCAAGATGTCATAAACTGAAGGAGAGTAAATAGCATGCACTGTGTAAAGGGATTTAAGCACCACATACATCTACTGACCTGATCACATTGAACAAAGAGAGGAATATACTGCTAGTCACAAAAGAGCAAAGTAAGGGAAAAAGAAGGCAATGGCACTGATGGAGGAGGTTCAACCTGGAAAGAGTGTCCTTTATTGTGTCGGATAACCTGATGGCATTGCTGGTTCAGTACCATAATGCATTGCCTGTCTTAATACTTTCCTTTGGTCTTTCAAGATCAAATGACACTTCAATTTAAAGGATTTTTCTGGCCCAAAATTTAGTAATAATTTATCCATAGGACAGGTCATTAGTAGACGATCGGTGAGGGTGCAAAATCCTACTACCCTGCTGTACAGCTGTTTAACAATCCAGACAGAGACAGATCTGGCCATAGTGTAGTGGCCATCCTTCCGCATTGGAGGCGCCACTCCCATTGAAGTTAATGAAAGCACAATTAGTCATTGGCTCTGTCTGTGGTGTAAAAGCTTATCAGTAGATAATACAAAATCACAGACATGGAGCAGCACATCTCATAGAGGTTGGCCTAACCAATGTACAATCAAAAAAGTCCAAGTTGGGGCAGTGCTTATTTATTCCAGCAAAATGTTATAGCAACATTTTGCCCTCTGAGGCAATTATCAAGCCTGATAAATGTATAACAATAAATAGACAAGGATTTAATTGAGTACTGCCTGGACTATTTAGTTTATCAGGGTGTCAGACCCCCGCTTATCACCTTTTTATGGCTTATTTTATGGACATACATTACCACCTGTCTACTGAATTGTTAGCAGCAGTCAAACAAGTGGATCAGAAGAGCGATCAGTGGAGCAGATCAGTGGAGCAGAAGACCGAAGCCCTGCTCATTGATCAGTTCTCATAAGGGAGAGGAGCATTTATTTAATATTGTTAAGATAATATAAAATATATATAAGTTGTCTGACAGATGCGGGTTACACCTTGGGACTTTGCCTGGTGCCACAGCCACAGTGAATACATAGCTTTACCCTAAATGTGTGTGGCTTTCTCCATTCACTATTATTGGCATTTTAGGAGCAGCTGTTCTTGAAACTCTCGAAGAAGTGAATAGGGAAAGCTGAGCTGTGTAACCACATCTCTGCTTACTGCAGCCATGCCTAGTGGGAACAAGAGAACCCTGCTCCGAAAACAGAGAATTCTATCTATGAGGCATTGATTGTGAATCGACAGCATATCTCTGTAATGAGAATATCTTAATCATTTCAATTGGAGATTTTGAGTTTGACAGTATCGGGTGCTTAGGTTGTAGAATAATGGAGGGGACAAGTTGTGGATGACTGTATATTAGATGAATTTCTGAACCCCAGTAAAGCAGAAGTCACCCCCAAAAGGGATTCAAAGGTATATTACAATTGCACGCTTAAATGTGTCACGGGTGCACAGGATTGGACACCTACTCCCATACAAAATACATTGAGACTATTTATATATGAGACTCGGACTCAGGAAATGTTCCTGGGAAAAATTTATGGATTCATAAATATAGATCAATATAAAATAACGGATCCTAAATATTGAGCCTATAGAAGTATGTCTACACTATATACAATGGGACAGGGCTGGACAGGGCTGGAGATCAATCTGTCATGATTAAGTAAGAATCACACCACTGGACACTTTACAAGGAGGCTGGTGCTTGGCATCATTGTTTCTCTTCTGTTAACCATGGTTATCTCTAAAGAAACACGTGCAGTCATCATTGCACTGCAAAAAACTAACAGGGAAGAGTATCGCAGCTAGAAAGATTACACCTCAGTCAACAATCTATCGCATCATCAAGGAATTCAAGGAGAGAGGTTCCATTGTTGCTAAAAGGCTCCAGGACGCCCAAGAAGGACCAGAAAGCGCCAGGACCGTCTCTTAAAAGTGTTTCAGCTTCGGGATGGGGCTACCAGCAGTGCAGAGCTTGCTCAGGAATGGCAGCAGGCAGGTGTGAGTGCATCTGCACGCACTGTGAGACTGTGGAGACTCTTGGAGCAAGGCCTGGTGTCAAGGAGGGCAGCAAAGAAGCCACTTCTCTCCAGAAAAACATCAGGGACAGACTGATATTCTGCGAAAGGTACAGGGAGTGGACTGCTGAGAACTGGGGGAAAGTCATTTTCTCTGATGAATCCCCTTTCCGATTGTTTGGAACATCTGGAAAACAGCTTGTTCGGGGAAGACAAGGTGAGCGATACCACCAGTCTTGTCTCATGCCACCTGTAAAGCATCTTGCAGCCATTCATGTGTGGGGCGGCCAAGGGAATCGGCTCTCTCACAGTCTTGCCTAAAAACACATCCATGAATAAAGAATGGTACCAGAATGTCCTCCAAGAGCAACTTCTCCCAACCGTCCAAGAGAAGTTTAGTGATGAACAATGCCTTTTCCAGCATGATGGAGCACCTTGCTATAAAGCAAAGGTGATAACTAAATGGCTCAGGGGACAAAACAGAGATTTTGGGTCCATGGCCTGGAAACTCCCCAGATTTTTTTTTTTTAAACTCCCCAGAGTTTAATCCCACTGAGAACTTGTGGTCAATCATCAAGAGACGGGTTGACAAACAAAAACCAACAAATTGTGACAAAATGCAAGCATTGATTGTGCAAGAATGGACGGCTATCAGTCAGGAGAGCTGCCAGGGAGAATTGCAGAAGTCCTGAAGAAGAAGGGTCAACACTGCAAATATTGACTTGCTGCATGAACTCATTCTAACTCTCAATAAAAGCTTTTGTTACCGATAATATGATTGCACTTGTATTTCTGTAAACAACTGACAAACCAGAGGGCAACAGATCATGTGAAAATATAATATTGGTGTCATTCTCATAACTTTTGGCCATGACTGTACAGTCCAACAGATATTTGTTGGCTGAACTATCTAGTGTGTTTGTGTGGGGTACAAAAGCAAATGTTAGAAGACATAAAAATGAATGCTCAGTTTACTCTTGGGAGATAATAGGGGAATTTATCATTGTCAGTTTTCTGGTTTACAAATGTCTCAAATGCTGACTGCAACTTTTTTTTGCAACATTTGCCATCCTACTCCACTTTTCACTTTAGCCTATACAGGCAGTCCCCGGGTTACATACAAGATAGGGACTGTAGGTTTGTTCTTAAGTTGAGTTTATATGTAAGTCGGAACTGTATACTTTATTATTGTAATCCCAGCCAAATTTTTTTTGGTCTCTGTGACAATTGGATTTTAAAAATGTTAGGTTGTCATAAGAACAAAAAAATACAAATCGTGGTTTAAAACTTAGCTTTTACTGAATTTGTTTAAAAGTGAACAAACAGTAATCTGGCTTCAAAGAAATTGTATGACCGCACGGGTGCACCATCTGCAAAGAATAGGATGAGACAAAAGCAAGTGTGAGCCGAGTGGCTTCTTCATACGTTCAAGAGTGATATTGATGAGTTTGTGAAAAGGACAAAAGCTCACCTCTGTGGGCTGCACATCTTGATATTGTAAACAGGTTAAATCTACACTCAAGTTCCGGATGGTTTTGTTCCTCGGTGGATAGGTGCCATAAACCAAGGGTCAATTGAGGTGATTACGGGACCCTCAGTCCAATGAGTGTAGAAAAGGAAATGGAAAGAGGAAGGAAACCAAGCGTGTTTGTAACATAGAGGATGGAGCAAGGGCTCAAGCATGACTATCACTCTCCCTGTTAATGCCCTGGTTCAATTTCTAAACAACACCTGTTAGCCTAACCTCGGAGGTTGGGCACCTAATGACCATACGAACCCCGACACAGATAACTTAGCCTAGATACCTAGCCCCTGTTATTGTGACCTAGTCTAGAAGTATGTACCGCCCAGTCAATTGTACTGTATGTATTCATAGACGGTATATTATTGATGGTGGCCAGTAAGTACAGAAGCATAGGTTATATTAGATGACGCAATAGCAAGGAAAGTATGTACCAAATGGTCAATTGCAACCCATCCCGTAAGGCTGTTTCACCCATGTCGGGTAAATAGGCAGTGATAATAAGGTACCGCATTGGGAGCAGCCCTAATAGGGAAAAATATGAACAAACAATTGACTGGTATATGTGAGAGGGTCGGACCTTAACATCAAACAAAAAAAGTAGTGAATAATGTAGTATACGAAAGTAGTATCTTACCTTAACATCTATAATGATGATGGAGGTGCTGAAGATACTTTCGTAGTACAAATCCTCACTGCACCTGTGTACATAGCTGTGTAGGAATTAATGGTGATTCCCTAGTGAGGGAAACAGATTGGTGGTGTAAAACTACAGTCAAAGTATCCAACAGGAGGACACAGAGTGTCTAATAATGCCCCAGGTAGGTAGCGGTCTTACCTGAAGGAAAAGGGATAGTTGAGCGATGAAGTGCTGCGGGGGTGCAAATGCACCACAGCCCGTTCGCAGCGGGTAACCAGTGGTCCTGCAGATCCGGCGTGCGGCTCATTATAAGCGCACCGCGTGTTATTGGTACCGGCCCAACGCAGCCACCCCTACCTATGCGTCGCACTCTATGATAGGAGGTGCGGCCGGCAGCGGGTGCAGCGTGCGCATGCGCCAAATAGCGAAGAGGGCAGGAGAAAGAAACGCCCTCAGCTAATGCTGCCCCAGAGGCTCTAACGCGCATGCAAAAGACTTGCCCGAAAGGCCTCTTAGAGCAGGCTGATCGCGCAAACGCGCAGAGGCGTCCCTAGAGGTCAAACGGGCGAGGGCAGCAAGTGCCCTCACCGGACATGAAAACGGACTGTCTCGAGTGTTGCGGACAAGTACCACGACGGATGAGGTAAGTAGTAGTGGGGGCGCTAGAGATGCATATATGCATATGGAAATCTCAGATGGACCAAGTGTATTGTGTAATCACGATTATTCACTGAGTCAATATGATTAGTAGATAGGATTTAGGGCCATAGTACAAAAGTGCATTATAGGTGCTAGTGAAAATAGAAAAAATATGAGCCATGATAAAGTAAAGAAAAGGTAAATGCAGTCATAAAAAAGCAGGCAAAAGCTTGTTGCCTTCAAAGTCCTGATGGGGACTCTGTCTTGAGTCTGATATCCATTGTGTGACTCTCTTTGCCTCAAAATCCCGGCCCAATCTCCTCCCTGTTGGGGGTTGTTAACAGGTCAATGCCCCAAAAGTGAGTCCTTGGTGCTGCCTCTATGTCTCTCTTGTACGTGCCTAGCAAGGGTTTGTCTCGGTGTGCCAATATCCCCTAAATGTTCCCTACCTGCCGCCGAAACACGGTAGTCTTACCTACATATGTAGACCACACTCACAAGTGGCTAGGTAGATTACGCCTTTGCTTTTACAGTTAATGTAAGTTGGATGGTGTAGCTTCTATTGGTAACGGCGAGAAAATGTTCGTTACAGCTCTGTATTACTTACATGCAATGCAACCACTACGCGTGGTAAACAGCCTTTGATATAGAATGTAGCCAAGTCTAGTGGGTCTGGTTATGTGAAGTGGATGGGACGAGCCTGTCTCTTAGGTTGCGTCCTTTCTGAAATGTAATGTAGGGTGATCTGTAGAACACCCAGCTATGTCCGGATCCATTTTGAGTATGTGCCAAAATTTGGTAAACAACTTGGCGGACCTGTTGAGATCCCTCGTCAAATGTACCTATCAGCCTGATTAAAGGGTACCGGGCGGATTGTTGCGTGGGGTAAGGTAAGTAGGTAGTTTTCCTATTAGCTCTTAAAGCTCGCTGATAAGCCAATTTGAGGGTGTTCTGGGTACCCTCGGGCCAGAAATCGGAGTTTATAAGGTCGTTAGCTTGGCATTTGAATCTTCTAAGGAGGAACAGTTACGGACGTATACCTGAGGTATTGCCCGTATGGTATATCTTCTTAAGAGCAGGTGGGGTGGTAAGGACTCCCAAGCGTAAAAGGGAGTGTGTCGAGGTGGGTTCCTGTATAGAGTTGTATCTATTCGCCATTTGTTTCTGTGGTGATCTGAATGTCTAAAAATGGTATACTGGAGCGGTGTATACTCGTGTGAAAATTGAGCCCTAGGGAATTGAGGTTCAGGTCCTCTAGGAGTGTCCTAAATTGACTCTCTGAACCATCCCACGTGTGATGAAAATATCATCAATTAGCGAGCCATAGGCTCGCCATATCAATGTGGCAGGGGGGGGGACCCTTCACAAAAAGACGTGACAAGTGTTCCCACCAGCCCAGGAACAAGTTGGCGTAGGTGGGGGCGCATGAGCTCCCATAGCCGTTTGCCCTGAGTGGTGGTACACAAATCACGTCAAATAGAAAAATAATGTGTGTAAGCGGAGAATTCCAGCAAGCTGGAGGATGAAATTGTTATGTGCACCGCATGGTTGCCTCGAGTGCTCAAATAAAAATTGGAACAGCTTGTAATCCTAAATGGTGGGGAATGGAGGAGTAGAGTGACTCCACGTCAATACTTGCTAGGTACGTGTCAGGTCCTATTGAGAGTCCGTCTAATCTTTGAGAAGATCGGTGGTGTCCCTGGTGTAGGAGGGAAGAGCTACGACGAAGGGGGCCAGGATTTGTTGATGTAAATGCCTAATTTTGACAGAGTGACCCGACACCTGACACGATTGGTTACCTTTTAAAGGGGTTTAAACCTTTATGGATTTTGGGGAGCCGTAAAAGGTCGCTGTTTGGGACTTTTGGGAAACAAAAAATCAAATTCTTCTTTGATAATCAGAGCGTGGTAAGAGCGGTTTGAAGTATTTTTTAAGTTCCAACAAAAAGGAACTCGTGGGGTTTACGTGGGTAGGATGGCATAGTCTCATTGTCCTTCAGTAAATCTAGACACATCATGGCGATATTTCTCTGTTTGTATGACACTATGTACCCCCTTTGTCGGAGGGTTGATGGTTATAGTGGAATCCTTTCAAGAGACGGCGAGGAGCTTGTGTTTCCCTCTTGTGCAGTTAGGGTGCCTAATTGTAGTGGTTAATTGACCGAGTTCATTAAAACTAGTTTAGAGAAAATATCTATACTAGAGATGTCACCTACAGGTGGGTGCTTGTGCTCTTCGTTTAAGGTCAGTGGACGTGGGCCTTTCCCTGAAGTGGGCGCTAGGTGGAAGAGGCTAGGCTCTCTAATAGTCGTATGTCGACAAGGAGGTCTTGTGGAAACACCGGACATGACAATCCTTTCTTTCCATTCAATTTAAAAAATTTGTGCCATCTCAGTTTACGTAGAAAAAGATGACTATCCTTGTGCCAGTATAAAATCATCAAATCTACTCGTAGGTACAAAGGATAGCCCTTACTCAAAATTGAATTTTCGCTATGGTGAGGAACCCCGGTTGGAGAGGTTTTATAATGAAAGTGTATAGTTTCTTCCCCTGCGACTTCCGTGGTTCCTCAATGGGGTACAGTGGGCCAGCTGTTAAAAAAGCCGATGAGGAGGAGAGGGCGCAGAGGAGGGGGTGGGAGGGTTGCAGTAGGGAGGGATGTGGAGGGAAAAGGTGGAAGGGGCTCCTATGTGGCCGCCCCTGCTGTTGCCTCCCAATGTGTGCATGTCGTGTTGTCCTGAGAAGGTGGCTCTTTGATTATAGTTGGCACTGCCTCTTCCCTGCCTCTGTTACGATGCTCTGCCCCGCTTATGCCGCCCTGGGTTGGTTGTGATCGTCTGTGTCGGTTTGTCTGTGGTCTGTACCAAAGTCTGTCTCGTGGGAATCGGTTTCGTTGTTGATACAGGAATATGCTTTATTATCCCGTGAAATCGCAAAGGGTATTGTTGAACTGTTATGCTTTCTTTATTTAAGAGAAACTGAAATCGTTCAAGATTTAGATTGTAGTTGTTTCAAGAGTTTGGAATTCTGGATCTGTTGAGAATTGTCAACAATATCAATATGCTCCTTTAATTTATTTGTTAGGGAGTCCAGTCTCGTTTTCTCTTCCGTAAGAGGAATCGCATTAAGTCAAATGGAGCAGAGCTGTAATTTCCTTCTCCCACTTAGTGCGAAGAAACCAGGTCCCTGGTATCTACGTGGCTGGTGTGAGGGGGTATTCTAAGACCTCGTGGTACATATTGTGCTTGATATAGTTTTCGAGTCCCTGGACCTCCCACCAGGAGCTATCTGATCCCTATGACTTGGTGCAGTTCTTTGAATGCTCCTTAATTGTAGGTGTATATTTTTTTAGGGAAAGTACTTATCGAAAAAACTTCACTAGCTTCTGATAACCACTGAGATGACGATTCCCGTTTTGAGGAACCAGCCATTCCTGTATCAAAAAATTATATAGCAAACAATATCCAAAAATAGTTTCACACACAAATGCTTGGTAGAAACAGTTAAGCCCACTATGAATTATGCAAAAAATACAAATCGTGGTTTAAAACTTAGCTTTTACTGGATTCGTTTAAAGTGAACAAACAGTAATCTGGCTTCAAAGAAATGTATGAACGCACGGTTGCCCATCTGCCAAAATAGGAAGAGACAAAGCAAGTGTGAGCCGAGTGGCCTTCACTTACAGTTCAAGAGGATTGATGCAGCTTTAGTGAAAAGAAAGCTCACCTCTGTGGGCTGCACATTGAATTATAACAGGTTAATATCTACACTCAAGTTTCCGGGTGTTCCTCGGTGGAGGTGCCATAAACCAGGGGGCAATGAGGTGATTACGGGCCCCCATGTCCTACACTCCCTACACTCTATATGGACATAGGGTGCCGTAATCACCTCATTGACCCCTGGTTTATGGCACCTCCACCGAGGAACACCCGGAACTTGATGTGTATGATATAACCTGTACATATCAAGATGTGAGCCCACAGAGGTGAGCTTTCCCTTTTCACTAAAAGCGCTGCATCAATACTCTTGAACTGTATGAAGGAGCCACTCGGCTCACACTTGCTTTGTCTCTTCCATTTTTTGCAGATGGCAACCGTTGGTTCATACAATTCTTTGAAGCAAGATTATGTTGTTTTAACTTTTAAACGAATTCAGTTAAAGCTAGTTTTAAACCACGATTTGTATTTTTTGCATAATTCATAGTGGGCTTAACTGTTTTACCAAGCATTTTGGATATTTGTGATATAATTTGATACAGGGCTGGCTTGCGTTTCCATTCATGACATCTAAACGGAAGAAGAGCACAAGCACCCCACCTGTGAGGTGACATATCTCGTATAAGATATTTTCTAGTTTTTAATGAACTCGGTCAATTAACCACTACAATTAGGCACCCTAACTGCACAAAGGAGGAAACACAAGCTCTATGCTCTTTTGAAAAGGATTCCACTATAACCATCAAATCCCCGACAAAGGGGGGTAACATAGTGATATACAAACAGAGAAATATCGCCAGATGGTGTCTAGATTACTGAAGGCAATGAGAAACTTATGCCATCCTCCGCAGTAACCCCACGAGTTCTTTTGGTGGAACTTAAGAAAATATTCAACACCGCTCTACCAACGCTCTGTAGCTAAGAAAGAATGTCATAGTTTATACGTTGAAAAAAGAACACTTGTCCACATCAGTTCAACCACAGGAAGGGAAGGATTGGGTGAGGAAGAGGATTAGGGGAAACAATTCTATATAACCATACCAGCAATGTATTTAGGGTGTAATTGATTTTTGTTTCCCAAAAGTCCCAAACCAGCGACCTTTTACGGGCTCCCCAAAATCCTAAAGGTTTAACCCTTTAAAAGAGTAGACCAAGCGTGTCTAGGTGTCGGGTCACTCTGTCAAAATGTAGGCATTACATCAACAAAATCCTGGCCCCCTCGTCGTGGCTCTTCCTCCTACACCAGGGACCACCACGATCTTCTCAAAAGATTAGACGGACTCTCAATAGGACCTGACACTTACCTGCAGTATTGACGTGGAGTCACTCTACTCCTCCATTCCCCACCATTTAGGATTCACAGCTGTCCATTTTATTGAGCACTCGAGGCAACCAGTGCGGTGCACAATAACAATTCATCCTCCAGCTGCTGGAATTCCGCTTACACCACAATTATTTTTCTATTTGACGGGATTGATGTACCCCACTCAGGGGCACGAGCTATGGGAGCTCATGCGCCCCCACCTACGCCAACTTGTTCCTGGGCTGGTGGGAACACGTCACGTCTTGGTGAAGGGTCCCCCCCCCCCGCACATGATATGGCGAGCCTATGGGCCCGCTATATTGATGATATTTTCATCACTTGGGAGGGTTCAGAGAGTCAATTGGACATCCTAGAGGACCTGAACCTCAATTCCTAGGGCTCAGATTTACACCACGAGATACACCGCTCCAGTTATACCATTTTGACATTCAGATCACCAGAAACAAAATGGCGAAATAGATACAACTCATACAGGAAACCCACCTCGACCAAACTCCCTTTTACGTGGGAGTCTTACACCCACCTGCTTAAGAGAGGTATACCATACGGGCAATACCTCAGGATACGACGTAACATGTTCCTCCTTAGAAGAATTCAAATAGCCAAGCTAAAGGACCTTAAACTCCGATTTCTGGCCCGAGGGTACCCAGAACAGACCCTCAAATTGGTTTATCAGCAGCTTTAAGAGCTAATAGGACAGACCTACTTACACCCACGCAACAATCCGCCCAGGTACACCTTTAATCAGGCGATAGGTACATTTGACGGGAGTATCTCAACAGGTCGCCAAGTTGTTACAAATTTTTGGCACATAACTCAAAATGGATCCGGACATAGCTGGGGTTCTACAAGATCACCCTACGATTACATTCAGAAAAGGACGCAACCTAAGAGACAGGGCTCGTCCACAGGTCACTTCACTAGACCAGAACCCCACTAGGACTTGGCTACATTCATGATATCCAAGGTGTTACCGCTGTAGGGTTGCAGATGCAGTAAGAGGTAATACAGAGCTGTAGAACTAGAAACATTTTAACTGACCCCGTTACCAATAGAAGCTACACCATCCAACATTACATTAACGTAAAAAGCAAAGGCTTATCTACCTAGCCACTTTGTGAGTATGAGTCTACAAATATGTAGGTAAGACATACCGTGAATTTGCGCGGCGCAGGGTAGGGGACATTTAGGGAATTAGGCACAAACCGAGACAAACCCTTGCAGGCACGTACAAGAGAGACATAGACAGGCAGCACCAAGGGAACTCACTTTTGGGGCATTGACCTTGTTTAAACCCCCAGACAAGAGGAGGAGATGGGACCGGATTTTGAGGCAAAGAGAGTCACAATGGATATCAGATCAAGACAGAGTCCCATCAGAGACTTAATGAACAACAGAGCTTTGCCTGCTTTTATGACAGCATTTACCTTTTCTACTTATCATGGTCATATTTTCTATTTTCACTACCACCTATAATCCACTTTTGGTACTAGGCCCTAAAATCCCTATCTACTAATCATATGACAAGTGAATAATCGTGATTACACAATACAACTTGTCCATTGAGATTTCCATATGCATATATGGTTCTCTAGCGCACCCCACTACACTTACCTCATCCGTCGAGGGAACTTGTCCCCAGAGACGTCCGCTTCATGTCCGGTGAGGGGACACTTGCTGCCCTCCCCGTTGACCTCAGGGACGCCTCCTGCGCTGTGCGCGATCACAATGCTGCTCTAGAGGCCTTTCGGGCAAATGTCTTTTGACATGCGGTTAGAGCTCTGGGCGGGCATAGATGCAGCGTATGGGCGTTTCCCTGCCCTCTTCGTTATTGGCGCTAGAGCACGCCCGCTGCACCCGCTGCGGCCGCACCTCCCTATCATGAGTGCGGGACGATAGGTAGGGGTGGAGCGTTGGGGCCGGCTGGTACCAATAACACGCGGTTGCGTTATAAAGTGAGCCGCACGCCGGATCTGACAGGACCCATGGTACCCGCTGCGAACGGGGGCTGTGTGCATATTGCACCCCCGCAAGCAGTCTCGCTCAAACTAGCCTTTTCCTTCAGGTAAGACCGCTACCTACATGGGGCATTTATAGGACACTTGGTCCTCCTGTTGGATCTTTGACTTGTAGTTTACCAACCAATCTGTTTCCTCACTACTAGGGAAATCACCATTATTACCTACAACACTATTACTACAGTGCAAGGGAGATTTTTACTACCCCAGCAACCATCTATCAGGATAGTGTAAGGTAAGAATATACTTTCTATACTACATGATATCACTTTTATTGTTGAAGGTTACAGAACACCTGAACATATACCAGTCACATTGTTTGTCATATTTTCCCATTAGGAGTGCTCCTAGCGGACCTTATTATCCCTGATGAGCCCAAAAGGTGTGTATGAAACAGGCCTGTCGGGGATTTGGTTGCGCATTGCCTTGGACATACTTCTTGCTATAAGGATCATCTAATATACCTTTGTACATACGGACCATCTAACTAACCTCTGTACATACAGACAATTGACTGGGACGATACTTAGACTAGTCCATAACAGGGAGGTATCTAGGGTAAGGTATTCGGTCGGGGTTCGTGGTCAATTAGGGCCACAACCCCGAGGTTAGGCTAAACGAGGGTGTTTTAGAAAATTGAACCTAGGGCATTAACAGGGAGAGTGATAGTCATGCTTGACCCTTGCCTCCCATGCCTCTAGTACAACCCTGTTTCTATTCTCCTCTTTCCATTTCCTTTCTACACTCTATATGGACATAGGGTGCCCGTAATCACCTCATTGACCCTGGTTTATGGCACCTCCACCGAGGAACACCCGGAAATTGAGGTAGATTATAACTGTTACATAGTCAAGTGTGCAGCACAGAGGTGAGCTTTCCTTTTCACTAAAAAGCTGCATCAATACTCCATTGGCTGTATGAAGGAAGCCACTCGGATCTCACACTTGCTTTGTCTCTTCCTTATTTTTGCAGATGGGCAACGTGGCGTCATACAATTTATTTGAAAGCCAGCATTATGTTTGTCACTTTTAAACGAATTCAGATAAAGCTAAGTTTTAAACCACGATTTGTATTTTTTTGCATAATTCATAGTGGGGCTTAACTGTTTCTACCAAGCATTTTGTGTTGAAACATTTTTGGATATTTGTCATAAGAACAAGGATTAACAATAAAGCTTAATGGCAGACACCTGTGATAACTGTTATAGCTGTTTATTGTAGCCTAAGACTAAAGTGCAGTAAATTGCCAACATCCAGAGGTCTGTTTGTAACTAGGGGTCATATGTAAGTCAGGTGTTCTTAAGTAGGGGACCGCCTGTATATGCCAAATCAAGTGAATCCAGATGTAGTAGACACAATTATGGATTGTGACTTGAAAAAGTCGTATTTTTAGGCCCAGTTTCCCTATTTAGGAATCAGTTTTTTTGAAACTTTTTACCAAAAGCCTAAAATCCCAAAACAGACTTTAGCACTTCAAATGCCACATTAATCCAGCAGTTTAAAGGGGTATTCCCATTTCAGAAAATTAATTTTAATGTTTTTATGACAAGAAGTTATACAATTTTCCAATATACTTTCTTTATCAATTCCTCACGGCTTAAGCCACCATGATAAATCTGACCTCCAAACTGCTCCTAAAAGAGTCAAAAAAATGGGCACAAGAAGCCAACCTAATGATAAATCCCTCCAATGTGTTGCCAGACCCTCTTTCTCTCTGCCATTCAATGCAGGCAAGCCAAGCATGTATATAAAGGGATTGTGTTAGATTCCCATTGTCCAAATTTCTGTTTAACCAACAGCTATTATATAAGTAAGGCCAGTATTACAAGGCGACTCTCCTTTGACCCTTATATAGCATAAAGACACCATCTCTCCTTTATTTTAGATTCTTAAAAAAGTAATTCTAAATCATTATAGAGAACAATTGTATGTATGAATTATTTTCCAAAATTTACAGTATAAAATACCACCAAATAATAGTACACCATGTACAAAAAACACATACCGTGTGATTCTTACCAAAATTGCACTGTTATAATAGAAAGTACAAGATCTATACATAAATGTTTACTGGAAATACAATTAAATAAAGGGTTAATTAAAATATATATTCTATTCTACAAATATCCAATTCTACTATATATTATGACTAGATTCTTCACTCCCCTGTTACAATATTGACTTTTGGGATTACACTTATTTGTATTTACGCCTGAATGTATGTTTGAAAGACTTGTGGTCTATAGGATGAGGTAGAGTTGCAGAGCACCCAGACCTCCTGTTACATTATGCAGGTTATTTTTACTTGTGATGGATTGACTATTTGGGCTTGTTGCACTCTTAAGGAAATCTGAAGACTCTTCCTTTTCTGCAGACAGCTGAGTAGGCAGGGAGTTACTGTATATAAGCATTTCAGAGGGTCCTCAGCTTGTCACATCTGAGTTGGTGGTAAGTTCTGTGTGCCGTCTATGTGGTAGGGAACTTTGGATATTTGTAGTGGAGTAAAAAAACAAATCTAACTCCTATATAGGCCTCTGATAGAGCTACTGGATGGATAATTGTTTAATCATTATTAACTACAAAGTCTCTAGTGAGGCAGCACTAGATTACAAAGATGTTTTAAAGTTATCTGTTATTTTGTTTACATTTATATTAATGTTATATTTTTGTTGTTTGATTTTAATATTTACATTTCTTTTCTTTTTCTTGCTTTGTCAAGAGGGGGGGTCACCACATATATTTCTCATCATCATTTGATAAAAGGTGAGTCTCAAAGCTTTGTTAAACTTTGCTATACATTTTTCTTTTTAATTGATTAACCATGGCAAGTTTTATACATTGATGTAGTGTGTGTTTTTGCATAGCCGTGAATCTAGTAGGGAACATTTTTTTAATAACTACCACAAGGATCAAGGATTGTAAACCAAGAACACTTACGTGCTTGTGTGCGCCCCCTCTGGCAAGATCTGCTCTTCTTTAAGCTTATGTTCTTGTTTTTACCAAAACAGGTGTTAATATTATGCAAGTGAGCCTGATGAGCTCCAAGCTCAATTAACAGATATGAAGCTTGGAGTCCCTGAGGCTCATTTGCATAATTTTAAAGTTTGTTTTTTTTAAGTAAAAAATAATGGCATAAGAAGCTAAAAGAAGAGCAGATCCTGCCAGATGGGGCACACATCAGTTTGTCAGTGTGCTTGGTTTACTATCCTTCATCCTGGAAGTAGATGTCCTATTACATTTTTTTTAATTTTCATATCAACATATAGCAATGAAATATCCAAATATCTATGAGATTTTTCCATATCTAGTGGTTGTCTCCCAACATATAGTAATAGTAGAAGGAAATCCCCAAGTTGACATGCCACTCTTACGCAGAGTGTTGATGAGCCATATCAGGTTATTGTCCCATTAATCTTTAAGTGGATCATTAGTGGATCACTGTGCATCGACTTATAATAAACATATGTTCAGTCTATTATAGGATTACTCCGAAAAGACAAATAGCATATCATTTGTGTTTTATCAAACAGTAGACTTGTGTAGACTTGTTCACATACTCTGCTGCCCATAGGGCAGCACAGTCTGATGACAGATCCATTTTTATTAGCGGCAATGCAAGACAGTTTTATATTTTATAAAGCTGACCCCCATCTAGATAAGCACATTATAGAGGTACCTCTAAAATAGTCAAATCATTTATGTCCCAGGTAAATGTACTTTTCTTTGGAATTAACAATCATAAGGAATTTATCTAATAGTAGAAAATAAATTCACAAACATAAGGTTCAGTCCACAGAACCATTATTCTCCTTATGTTGGCCGTTCTGTTTACTATAATGGCAAAAATAATGGAATTTTGGGCATTATAATTAATGCAAATGAGAATGAATAAAGCCTTCTGTACATGTAATTTAGCTTCCATTATTCTCTTCTACGGATGAGTATGACAAAAATAATAAACACTGATGTGAACTGGGTCTAGATAAGCTAAATTGTTACCTCTTTGAATATTAGTAGCAATATTATCCAAGAAATTTTAATTCTCGTTAATACTATAATATTCATAATATATTCAAAAGGTTTATCAAATAATTTAATGAAAAATTATCTCTAGATGTTTGGGCAATCAGAAAAAATCCATTTAATTCTCTGAAGGGTATTTGTACACCAGAACGGCCTTGCCCATAGAATTTACTATAACCTGTGCCAGGAAACTGGAGCAGTTTGTGCTGAGCTGTGCCTGGCATTTAATTCAGGCCCATGATTCCTTAGTAATTCAGGCATATCGTGAGCCTGGACAGGGATTATTAAGATTGCCGCAAAAGTGCTGGTCTATGGTTTTCATTGTAATCATAACTTAATAAAACATATTGAATAATATTAATCTCTTTCAGAAACCAGCAACCATGGGTGACGGTGAAATGGCATGCTTCGGCGATGCCGCCCAATACCTCCGTAAGTCAGAGAAAGAAAGATTGGAAGCCCAGAACAGAGCCTTTGATGCCAAGAACACCTGCTTCGTAGATGATCAAAAAGACCTCTACGTGAAAGGTTTGGTCACCGCTCGGGAAGATGGAAAACTTACAGTGAAAACAGATGATGGCAGGGTAAATAATATAATATCTATAACCCATATAAAACAGATGCAGTACAAAGCATATGAGTGTATCAATAAACAAATTATCTTTTTTTCCAGACTGTAACTGTAAAAGAAAGCCAAGTTTACCCTCAGAATCCTCCAAAGTTCGATAAAATTGAAGACATGGCCATGATGACTCACCTGAATGAGGCTTCTGTGCTTTATAACCTCAAAGAGCGTTATGCAGCCTGGATGATCTACGTAAGTCTAGAAGTTGAAAAATTCCAGAAAGTGTAAAAAGGATAGACATTCCAGAGAATATAATTTGTCTAATAGGCTTACAACATTATTCAACAAACTTCAGCAGGTAGAAAAAAGATAGCTCTCTATGGGAAAAGTTCACCTAATAATATTGGATAATTTGAGAATGTTGGTAAGCTATCCAACTGCACAGTGTATTGAGCAGTATCTAATGTATTACAGACCTACTCTGGGCTTTTCTGCGTCACTGTCAATCCCTACAAGTGGTTGCCAGTGTACGACCCTAAGGTTGTGGCCGGCTACAGAGGCAAGAAGCGTATGGAAGCCCCACCACACATCTTCTCCATCTCTGATAACGCCTATCAGTTCATGTTAACAGGTACACACTCTTCTTTCACACATTAATCTTTTAAGCTTTAGTTGCACAGAATATTTAAAAATTAACATTTGTTTCTCCTTCGCAGATCGTGAAAATCAGTCTGTCCTGATTACGTAAGTAACATCAATTCTATGTTCCCGAGTTATACATGGTTTTAAGATCTTCTAAAAATCTTCTGATTTCTAATGTGTTTAATCTCTTATTCATCTCCAGTGGTGAATCTGGTGCTGGAAAGACTGTGAACACCAAGCGTGTCATCCAGTACTTTGCAACAATTGCAGCTATTGGAGATTCTGGAAAGAAGAAGGAACCACAAAACAGCATGAAGGTAAATATTAAACTGAAAGAATCTTAAATTACCACATCTAAAGTATTTTTGTTTCAGAGCAGACCAGAAGTATAGCACAATAGAGTCAAAGATTTCTTAGTCATATAATGTGGCACCGGCTATCCATTGTGATTAAGAAACTAATACAACATATTTAACATTTCCTTTAAGGGAACTCTGGAAGATCAAATTATCCAGGCTAACCCTCTGCTGGAAGCCTTCGGTAATGCCAAGACCGTGAGAAATGATAACTCCTCTCGTTTTGTAAGTCATAAACGTACAAAATCTGCACATGTTTTTATAAATTTCTTAGCAAAATAATTCCTACATTTTAAACCTTCCTATGTCTTGTTTAGGGTAAATTCATCAGAATCCATTTCGGAACCACTGGAAAACTGTCTTCCGCTGATATTGAAACATGTAAGAACAACATTCTGTATTGTATCTCTTACTTGTTGTGGCACTTGACATGTGCTAAATGTTCTCTCTTTTATTTATAACTACAGATCTGCTGGAAAAGTCCAGAGTAACATTCCAGCTCTCAGCTGAAAGAAGCTACCACATCTTCTACCAGATGATGACAAACAAGAAACCAGAAATCGTTGGTAAGCTTAGTCTTCTTAAAAAGATCACAATGAAGTGTGTGGTGCCCAGGTATATTAAACGCAAAGATCACGGACAAACAAAATACATGTAATAAAGTTGTGTCTTGGTCTCTAACTGGAATGTGATCTTGTTGTATGTAGATATGTGTCTCATCACCACAAACCCATACGACTATCCATGGATCAGCCAGGGTGAAATTTCTGTGAAGAGTATTGATGATGAAGAGGAATTGATCGCCACCGATGTAAGTGGGTGGTACACAATGTTATTGCTGTACCTCTCATATAAGTAGGTTACTTATGTTTCAATACTGCATTATGTTCCAACAGACTGCTATTGACATCCTGGGATTCTCTCAAGATGAAAAGGTTGGCATCTACAAGATGACTGGTGCTGTCATGCACAAAGGTAACATGAAATTCAAGCAGAAGCAGAGGGAGGAGCAGGCTGAACCCGATAGCACTGAAGGTAAGTACCTATTCTCAACATGCAGTAAGATAACTGTGAATTGTTCTTGGCGATTGCCATCTTATAATAACATAATGGAATGTGTTTGTAAACGCAGTTGCTGACAAAATTGGATACTTGATGGGCTTGAACTCTGCTGACTTGCTGAAGGCTTTGTGCTACCCAAGAGTAAAAGTCGGTAATGAATTTGTCACCAAGGGACAGACAGTGTCACAGGTACAATAACAATTAGAAACAAAGTAAAAAAGCTTAAGACCCGCTGAATACACCCCTCGGTATAAACACTATAATGCTTTTCTCTTCAGGTGTATAACTCCGTTGGTGCTCTTGGCAAGTCAGTCTTTGAGAAACTGTTCTTGTGGATGGTCACTCGTATCAACCAACAGCTGGACACCAAGCAGCCAAGACAATACTTCATTGGTGTGCTGGATATTGCTGGATTTGAAATCTTTGATGTAAGTATTTAACATGTTTTAGGATTATGAGTCTCCCAAAGCAATTTTGCAGGATTTTCTCATGTGATGTTTATCAATTACAGTTCAACAGCTTGGAACAGCTCTGCATCAACTTCACCAATGAGAAGCTGCAGCAGTTCTTCAACCACCACATGTTTGTCCTGGAACAAGAGGAATACAAGAAGGAAGGTATCGACTGGGAGTTCATTGACTTTGGTATGGACTTGGCTGCCTGCATTGAGCTCATTGAGAAGGTAAGCTCGCAAACAACATCCACGTAAGGCAATATTATATATCTGCTATTGAACAATTCAACACAATTTGCTGTGCTCTTTCAGCCCATGGGTATTTTCTCCATCCTTGAAGAGGAGTGCATGTTCCCCAAAGCCACTGACACCTCCTTCAAGAACAAGCTCTATGAACAGCATCTTGGCAAGTGCAAGAACTTTGAGAAGCCCAAACCTGGCAAAGGAAAGGCTGAAGCTCACTTCTCTCTGGTGCATTATGCTGGTACTGTGGATTACAACATCAGTGGCTGGCTCGACAAGAATAAGGATCCACTGAACGAATCTGTTATCCAGCTCTACCAGAAGTCTTCTGTTAAACTGTTGGCCTTCTTGTATTCTAGCCATGCTAATGCTGAAGGTAAATCACATACTATTACATTTTTAATTTAGAACATGTAGTAAATGTACATGATGCAGATGATCCCTAACATTTTCTGTACTTCTATTTAGCTGAAAGCGGTGGTAAAGGTGGAAAGAAGAAGAAGGGATCCTCCTTCCAGACTGTGTCTGCTCTCTTCAGGGTCAGTAAACCTTAAATGTACATTTTTGTCATTGTGCTAAATTTTAACATAAATACCCATTAGACGTTTTAACTCAATTAATTTAATATTTCTGCTTCAGGAAAACTTGAACAAACTGATGACCAACTTGAGAAGCACTCATCCTCACTTTGTGCGTTGTCTGATCCCTAATGAGACCAAGACTCCAGGTATCAACCTATATATTTTTCTCCAGTTGTATCAATAGAAATTATTTCCTATTTTTGTGTTCTTTGATACAAATTTTCTTGCTGTTAGGTATCATGGACAATCACTTGATCATCCACCAGTTGAGATGTAACGGTGTATTGGAAGGTATCAGAATTTGCAGAAAGGGATTCCCAAGCAGAATTCTCTATGCTGACTTTAAGCAACGGTAATTTTATCATCTTTCTAATGTTATAGCTCTTTGTTATTGTTCTGTAGTAAGTATTTTTATGAGACATGAGATTGCATGTTCTCAATTTTTTTTACACAATTACCATAAGATATACAACAAATGAACCCACTGAAAACTACAATTAAAATTGTCCTGTACTTTACTATTTCTGTTAGTTACAAGGTATTGAACGCCAGTGCTATCCCCGACGGACAGTTTATTGACAGCAAGAAGGCAGCTGAGAAACTCTTGGGATCAATTGATGTTGACCATACTCAGTACAAATTTGGACACACCAAGGTATATAGTTGGAACCAGTCAGACATTTTGGTAAATATTACATTTTTTTTATGTTGGAAATTAGATGCTTATTTTTTCTACCTAAAGGTGTTCTTCAAAGCTGGTCTCCTGGGTACCCTGGAAGAGATGAGAGATGAAAAGTTGGCACAGCTGATCACTCGTACTCAGGCTCTTTGCAGAGCTTTCTTGATGAGAGTTGAGTTCAAGAAGATGATGGAGAGAAGGTACATATATAAACATGTATTGTATATATTACAATTATTTATAAATATACAAATATTTCATAAATAATCTAACTCTGAATCCATTTTCAAACAGGGAAGCCTTGTTTGTTATCCAGTACAACATCAGATCTTTCATGAATGTCAAACACTGGCCATGGATGAAGCTGTATTTCAAGATCAAGCCCCTCCTGAAGAGTGCCGAGACAGAAAAGGAGATGGCAAACATGAAGGAGGAGTTTGAAAAGACTAAGGAAGCTTTGGCTAAGTCAGAAGCCTTGAAGAAGCAACTTGAAGAAAAACTTATTGCTCTTGTTCAAGAAAAGAATGACTTAGTTCTTCAAGTTCAATCAGTAAATACATTTGCATATTAAAGTATACCTATAGCAGCTCAATACAAATCACACATCAGGCTAATATACATTTAATTTGTTTAGGAATCTGAGACTCTGGCTGATGCTGAGGAAAGATGTGAAGGCCTCATCAAGAATAAGATCCAGTTGGAGTCAAAGCTCAAAGAACTCAATGAAAGACTTGAAGATGAAGAGGAAAGCAATGCTGAACTCACTGCCAAAAAGAGGAAATTAGAGGATGAGTGCTCTGAGTTGAAGAAAGACATTGATGACTTGGAACTTACCCTGGCTAAAGTTGAAAAGGAAAAGCATGCTACAGAAAACAAGGTAGAGACAACAATACAAATGCACCTGCTTTCCAATATACCAAATATACCCCACAACAAATGTCTAAGCTCATAAGTGTTTATAAATTCTAGGTTAAAAACCTTACTGAAGAACTGGCAGCTCTTGATGAAAATGTTTCCAAAGTCACTAAGGAGAAGAAGGCTCTCCAAGAAGCTCACCAACAAACTCTTGATGACCTCCAGGCTGAGGAAGACAAAGTCAGCTCTTTGACAAAAGCCAAGACAAAGTTGGAACAGCAAGTAGATGATGTAAGTACTTCAAAATATTTTACTTGTATTCTATCAAAGCTCGGTATTTAAGATTAATAAATCATATTTACAAATCCTTGTAGCTGGAAGGTTCTCTTGAACAAGAGAAGAAACTCCGCCTGGACCTTGAGAGAGCAAAGAGAAAGCTTGAAGGTGACCTCAAACTATCTCAGGAAACAGTCATGGATCTTGAAAACGATAAACAACAAACTGAGGAAAAACTTAAAAAGTTTGTATTTAATATTTACATTCTTTAGATATCAAATTCCTTAAATATAGCTGTTATTTATAGTGTACATTGTTGGTACCTTATAGGAAAGACTTTGAAATTAGCCAGCTGCAAGGAAAGATCGAGGATGAGCAAACCCTGGGATCACAGCTGCAGAAAAAGATCAAAGAACTGCAGGTAAAGCCCTGAAAAGGAAAAATCATGTAATGTCTTAAAGAAAAGATTATATTATATCCATTCACCAACTTTTGCTTTCTAGGCACGTATTGAAGAACTTGAGGAAGAAATTGAAGCTGAACGTGCAGCTCGCGCCAAGGTTGAGAAGCAGAGAGCTGATCTTTCTAGAGAGCTTGAGGAGATCAGTGAAAGACTTGAAGAAGCTGGAGGTGCAACATCTGCCCAGATTGAAGTGAACAAGAAGCGTGAAGCCGAGTTCCAGAAACTTAGACGTGATCTGGAAGAATCCACTCTTCAGCATGAAGCTACTGCTGCTGCCCTCCGCAAGAAGCACGCCGACAGTGTAGCTGAACTTGGTGAACAGATTGATAACCTTCAGCGTGTGAAGCAGAAGCTGGAGAAAGAGAAGAGTGAATTGAAGATGGAAGTTGATGATCTTGCCAGCAACCTGGAGAGCATCTCTAAAGCCAAGGTAGTGCACATCCTAGATGCCTTCAGGCACATTCTAGATGCTTAGTGGCAAGAGCCATACTAATATTTGTTTTTATAGGCCAACCTTGAGAAGATCAACCGTGTAGTTGAGGACCAACTCAGTGAAGTGAAAGCTAAGGATGATGAGCATCAGCGTGTGATCAATGATACTTCAGCTCAAAGAGCTCGTCTGCAGACAGAGAATGGTAAATAGATACATACATAAGTGTCAAAATCCTATAAATTAGGAAAGGATCAGTGGCTCTTTCTCTTTGAGTCCTGCTGATAAAGTAAGAAGTGGTGCAAAAAATAATAATTTTTTTCTGAAAATGTTCAGTTTTCATTGCAGGGTTATCTAAGGGTCCAAAATGGAAATAGTTTGCAAATGGAATATAAACTTTAACAAAAAATATCTCTGTTAACCCCTTCCCGACGCATGGCGTACTAGTATGGCGCGCGCCGGGTCCTGGTGCATGGAGAGTGCTCGCGGGCCGAGCCCTCTCCATAGCCGGTAAGTCTTTGCTTCATATTGCAGCAAAGGCTTACCGGTAACACCCGCGAGCGGTGCTAGCACAAATCGCAGGTGTTTTCACCTCGATCGCCGCCGGCAATGCTCCTTGCGGCTTCAAAAAGATGGCGGCGCCCATGATGATGTCACGGGGAGCAGCGATCCGTCGCCATGGTAGCCTCGGGTGTTCCGAATACCCGAGGCTACTTCGTTTTAACCCATTCATTACAATGTGCTATCAGCACATTGTAATGAATGATGAGTAAAATCCCCATATACTGCCATATTGCAGTATGGCAGTATATGGTAGGATCGATCAGACAACCTAGGGTTAAAGTACCCTAGGGAGTCTGAAAAATAGTAAAAGTAAAAATAAAAAAAAGTTTAAAAAAATTATAATAAAAAAAACCTAAAAATTCAAATCATCCCCCTAGAACTGATATAAATATATATAAACAGTAAAAATCATAAACACATTAGGTATTGCCGCATCCAAAAATGTCCGATCTATCAAAATATAACGTTTTTTCACTGCGTTTAACCCCGTAACGGAAAATAGCGTCCGAAGTCGAAAATGGCATTTTTTTGCCATTTTGAAAAATATAAAAAAATTTATAAAAAGTGATCAAAAGGTTGCACAGTCCCAAAAATTATAGCAATGAAAACGCCATCAAAATTCGCAAAAAATGACACAACCCACAGCTCTGTACACCAAAGTATGAAAAAGTTATTGGCACCAGAAGATGGCCAAATAAAAAAAAAATAAAAATTTGTACAGGAGGTTTTAATTTTTTTAAATGTATGAAAACATTATAAAACCTATACAAATTTGGTATCCCCGTGATCGCACCGACCCAAAGAATAAAGTAGACATATCATTTGGGACGCGGAGTGAAAGCTGTAAAATCCAAGCCCACAAGAAAACGTTGCAAATGTGTTTTTTCACCATTTTCACTGCATTTGGAATTTTTTTCCCGCTTCCCAGTACACGCCATGGAATATTATATTCCGTCAATATGAAGTGCAATTTGCTACACAGAAAATAAGCCATCACACAGCTCTTTATGTGGAAAAATAAAAAAGTTATATATTTTTGAATGTGGTGAGTGAAAAATGGAAGTGAAAAAACTAAAAAAGGCCAAGTCGTTAAGGGGTTAAAGAACATGTTATCTCTGTGGTAAAATAGATGGTATGACATTTAACAGAACTGTAAATCTATAAAAATCCACATAATGAGAACATCATTTTTCCCACTTTTTCTATTGATCTTTTGAGATCATAATAAGTACAAAATGAATAAACAATAGATTTATTAAAAACCCTTTTATACTCCAGATGTTATCAAACCATAAAGTATATTTTTGAATGTGGAACCTCTATACTTTTCTCATAATTCTAGGTGAGCTTTCTCGTCAGCTTGAAGAGAAGGAAGCTCTGATTTCTCAGCTTTCCAGAGGAAAGCAGGGATTCACCCAGCAGGTGGAAGAGCTCAAGAGACAACTTGAGGAAGAAACAAAGGTACTTATATGGAGCTATTTAAAATAACTTTACAAATAAAGGTTTGTGAGGATTATTTGTTGCTTTAAAAAACAAAATATCTTTGTATAATTTAGGCTAAGAATGCTCTTGCCCATGCTCTTCAATCTGCCCGTCACGACAACGACTTGCTCCGTGAGCAATATGAAGAGGAACAAGAAGCCAAGGCTGAACTCCAGCGTACATTGTCCAAAGCCAATGGTGAAGTTGCCCAGTGGAGGACCAAATATGAAACTGATGCCATTCAGCGCACAGAAGAGCTGGAAGAGGCCAAGTAAGTTTAAATACTGATTACTATAAATGTGTATGGTAAATACAGTTCTATAATACATACTTCTTCCATATACTTTTAGGAAGAAGCTGGCACAGCGCTTGCAAGATGCTGAGGAGCAAGTAGAGGCTGTGAACTCCAAGTGTGCCTCCCTGGAAAAGACCAAGCAGAGGCTGCAGTCTGAAGTAGAGGACCTCATGGTGGACGTAGAGAGAGCAAACGGTGCAGCAGCTGCTCTTGACAAGAAGCAGAGGAACTTTGATAAGGTATTGATGCAAGTTCACAACTGTGATTATAAAACCTAGCTGATGCCCAGACAGATACATTGAATCTTAATCCAAATTTTTGTGAAGGTCCTGGTTGAATGGAAACAGAAGTATGAAGAGGGACAGGCTGAGCTTGAGGCTGCTCAAAAAGAGGCCCGCAGCTTGAGCACTGAAATCTTCAAGATGAAGAACGCCTATGAAGAGGCCCTGGAACAAGTTGAGACCCTGAAACGTGAAAACAAGAACTTGCAACGTATGTTTTTTTTTTTTTTTAAATAACAGCTCACTAACAGATAAGGGATGCAAAATGCAACAAGAAGACTCTGTTCACATGTACGTTGGAGGCAGTGACCATCATTGATTCCAACATAGTAGGAAATAATGATGGACATTGTGGACTTCAGAAAATGTAGTGTTTTTCATTTTAAAATGATACATTGGTGCAAACAACACAACACCTTATGATGAAAACCACAATGAAGGGGTCAATAAAGCCCAAGATATGTTTTTGCACAATATAATTTATAAAGTTGACATTATTATTCCATCTTATTTTTTAGAGGAGATCTCAGACCTGACTGAACAGATTGGTGAGACTGGAAAATCTATTAATGAATTAGAGAAGGCTAAGAAACAGGTTGAGCAAGAAAAGGGTGATCTTCAGGCCGCTCTGGAGGAAGCTGAGGTGTGTTGAAGTTCTATATTGTTAAGCAGTTTGAAAGACTATATTATATTGGTACATAAAAAGAGGTAAGTATTCTGTAGTTACATGGGCACTCTTGTTTTTTAGGGATCATTGGAACATGAGGAAGCCAAGATCTTGCGCATCCAGCTTGAGCTTAACCAGGTGAAATCAGAGGTGGACAGAAAGATTGCAGAGAAGGACGAGGAAATTGAGCAGCTGAAGAGAAACAGTCAGAGGTCCATTGATACCATTCAGAGCACACTGGACTCTGAAATCAGAAGCAGAAATGATGCTCTGAGATTGAAGAAGAAGATGGAAGGAGACTTGAATGAACTTGAGATCCAACTCAGCCATGCCAACCGCCAGGCTGCAGAGGCACAGAAGCAACTTAGAAATGTGCAAGCTCAATTCAAGGTACTCTTCATAATTTTTAACTGGGTCCAACCAGAATCACCTCTTTCATTAACTTGTCAATATACGGTATATTTTATGACCCCATACAGTGTTTCACCTTTTACACATAATATACTTATTATAAACTCACTCCAAATGAATGAGTAATAAATTAATTACATAATTTAACAAAAGTGCTCCATATTTTCAACAGGATGCTCAGCTGCAACTGGATGATGCTGTGAGAGGACAGGAAGATCTGAAGGAACAGGTTGCCGTCATTGAACGTAGAAACAATTTGCAACAAGCTGAAATTGAGGAGTCCAGGGCTGCTCTGGAACAGACTGAGAGATCACGCAAGATGGCAGAACAGGAACTTCTGGATGCCAGTGAACGTCTTCAGCTCCTGCACTCTCAGGTAAGGTCTATGGATAAGCTACAAGAAGAGCTAACATTTTTACAGAGATTATGAAAAATATTAAAATGGTATTTTCTCAATTAGAACACCAGCCTGATCAACAGCAAGAAGAAGCTTGAAAGTGACCTTACCCAACTCTCAAATGAAGTAGAGGAAGCTGTTCAGGAAGCAAGAAATGCTGAAGAGAAAGCCAAGAAGGCCATTACTGATGTAAGTCTGCTGCTGAATGCAATTAGTGTTTTACACAATTCTCATGATCCGTAAATAAAATTTAATTCTGAATTGTTCTTTAGGCTGCTCTGATGGCAGAAGAGCTGAAGAAGGAGCAGGACACCAGTGCTCACTTGGAAAGAATGAAGAAGAACCTGGAACAGACAGTGAAGGACCTGCAGCACCGTCTGGATGAAGCTGAACAGCTGGCACTGAAGGGTGGCAAGAAGCAGCTCCAGAAACTGGAAACAAGGGTACACGTCATTAAAAGTGTAGATAAAGATAACATTACAGTTTTATAGACTATTATTTAGTTTATAATAAATATTTTTCACAGGTGCGTGAACTGGAAAACGAGCTGGAAAACGAACAGAAACGTGGAGTTGAAGCAATCAAAGGAGTTCGCAAATATGAGAGAAGAGTGAAGGAACTGACCTACCAGGTACACAATGAACATAAAACTAAATATATGGTCCTAAGAGGTTTCTGTTTTAATTTAGAAAATGTAATTACTGAAATTTTAACACTTTTTTTTTCAGACTGAAGAAGACAGGAAGAACGTCCTCAGACTCCAAGATCTGGTTGATAAACTGCAATTGAAAGTTAAGGCTTACAAGAGACAGGCTGAGGAATCTGTAAGTTATTGTTTATTTTTTTGTAAAATAAAAACTTTATTACATATCTGAAAACTTTCTCTGATTATCATGTTTTTTTCCCTATAGGAGGAGCAAGCCAATGCTCACTTGAGCCGCTTCAGGAAGGTTCAGCACGAGCTGGAAGAGGCTGAGGAGAGAGCCGACATTGCTGAGTCCCAAGTGAACAAGCTGAGGGCCAAGAGCCGTGATGTTGGTGGAAAGGTAACATTTTAATATCAATTGTCTTTTGTAAAATAGGTTTCTGATTATGAGCTGTGTTTTAACCGGTTTTATTATTTTATTTGTAGAAAGACAGCGATGAGTAGAGAGCATAACTAAAGAATGAAGAATGTCTTCTTCAAGCAACCCCCTCAACTCCATTACCAACTTATTTATTTCCTCAATAAATTTCATATTTGAGCTTTACAAGACTGTGTCAGGTCATAATTTAAATAATATTAGTTTGGGATAACTTATTTTATGTGCTTAATGACTATATTACCAATAGGTTTTTTAGGGACAAAAGGCATCTTGGATACAAACTCAAATTATCAAAATTTTTGATTTTGGTAAAATTATTTATAGAAGAGCTGTCACCAGAATGTTACACCTCACACCAGTAACACCTGCTGGTAAAAGGTTAGAAGTCCTCATATCACTTAAAATTATTTGTAACTGAGGCTGCCAGTGAATCATGCCTCCTTTTTAAAGTCTTCAAATCTCAGCCTGAGCAAAAAGGAAGTCTGCTTCCTGTCCTGACCACAATGTTGTCCCTCTCATTGTATAGTGCATTTAGCAGTGAGCACTTTGTAGGGAACTGCAGATCTTCTCATCATTTCACACAACCTGCAATGGGCGGGGCCAAGCATTGGTGGATGTAGCGACACCCTGGTGGGAAGAGCCAACATAGAAGTCATAAAAAGTTTGGGGAAGGATTTTACTGGTGGGGGAGCCAGAATTTAGCTGGGATTCCTGCACCGCACTTTTCAACAAAGGCACAGTGGGGGGTGAGTTTCATTCAGCCTATTCTTGATGACAAGTGAAATGTTCTGAAACATTGAGACATATATTTAATATCATATCACTATTAACAACAATATTTGAACTGCACCAACTTTGTATGTTGAAGGGGCAGGTTCTGAAAGACAATAGGGATAACAATAGATTGATTTGCTCATATTTGATGTATACTTACTACAAAGGAGTTGTGCAAGAATGAGAATTTATCACCTATCCACAGAATAAAGAATACATTTATACGTTTATATAGGGGACATATCTGCAGATCGCTATTCTCTGTAGCAAATCAGCAGTGCATTCCACAAAATATGTTGTAAAGTAATGCCACCTGCCTAGTGATGTGCAAAAAGTGTCTAAAACATATAATAACATCCTGTGTATTGTATATTATGAGAATATCCTGATTTATACAGAAAGTAAACTCAGGAATTACATTCAATTTAGATCTGTTTAATTTCAACAAAGTGCTCTAGTTATTAAAAAATATCTGTTGCAATTAAAGTTGGGGAAGGGCCCCTTCACCTCAAAAGGACTGTTATGAGGATAATGTTAGAGTTCTCTCAAGAGTGGGAGATATCTGCAAGGTAATCCAAGATGCCTATATTCCTTTGTATAGTACACAGGTATCCATCCTGGTTGCCTCTATCCTCTCAAACAGCATCAAAAGGTTAATCCGTTCTTTAACTGATGTAAAGGACAGCTTTCCATTTAGATTCTAGTTGCTAGTGCTAGAAATTGAATCAGACGATGTGCCTTATTCTTTGCCTTCCCAGGTTTGTCTCCCAAAAGGAGTACCGCTGGCAGCCTTACTCTGTCTCTCATTGCATGAAGCACAATTTGATGTCCGGGGTTGGAGTAGTGAAGATAGAATATAAAAGTGAGATTGTCCCTCTGCCAAATGGGTCAATTGAAATTTGTTTAGATGATGTGCATCTGTGAAAAACAAAACATGGGGATATGTTCTATTTTAGTCCAGTGCCAATAAACTTATTGGGGGTCATTTACTAACGGCCCGATTCGCGTTTTCCCGACGTGTTACCCGAATATTTCCGATTTGCGCCGATTGTACCTGAATTGCCCCGGGTTTTTGGCGCACGCGATCGAAATTTGGCGCATCGGCGCCGGTATGCACGCGACGGAAATCGGGGGGGCGGGGGGCGTGGCCGAACGAAAACCCGACGTATTCGGAAAAACCGCCACATTTTTTTAAAAAATTGTGTCGCGAAAATTTCACTCACCTTCATCCTGGATAGGCCAGTGTATTTCGAGGCATTCCAGCGGACTTCAGGGCAGCAGCGCCACCTGGTGGACGTCGGAAGAACTGCCTTGAAGAATCCCAGCCGGACCCGAAACCAGCGCAGAGAACGCGCGGCTGGATCGCGAACGGACCGGGTAAGTAAATCTGCCCCAATAGGTCTGTGGATTTCATGGATAAACCATACAAAGAATATAAATTTAAGCTAAGAAAATATTAGAAGATTACCACAGTCACCATGGCGGAATCTATGAGTAAGTGTCCTAGGTTTACCATGATGGATTTTGATGGTAGATTCCCTTTAAATTGTTTTCTTCTTTGGCAGATGGTAAATAATCAGTCTGTCCTGATTATGCAAGTTAAACATCCTATTCCCATTTAATGATAGTTTTATTGGTAGTATTATTAGAATGTAATTAGATATAAATATTATAATAATTTTACCTGTGAGGGTATGTAATGATGCATTATCCAGGCCCCTCTTGAATTTGTGCACTGTATCATCCATCGCTATATTCTGTAGCAGAGTTTCATAATCTCTCAGCTTTTGCACTAGAGAATCCTCATGACAATGGTGAAACCATCTTTCCTGTTTTGCCTTGTGGCCTCTGGAGATTGAACCTTTTTACTCCAGACAGACAGTGAATAGGTTATTTTTTTTATACTTTTTTTTGTATAAATCAACAACTAGCACATGTCCCCACTTACTTCTATGGGCTCATAAGTTTTTCATGGCCCTATGTATCAGCCGAATCATTAAGCCATAAAACTCAGAACAGGTCCTATTATTGCCTTTTCTAATGACACACAGGCCTCAAAGAACAGGGATGAGGCCTTAGATGTGAAACGAAATGCACTGCTGAGATGAGAGAGGCTGCCCCAGGGTTTTTGCAATTAATATGATTTGTTTAATCATTTACGTTTACTGTAAAATGTTTAAAATAGGACAATTTAGCTCTTTTTTTTTTTTGGGGGGGGGGGGGTGTTTAAAACCGCAAAGACTGTGAACACCAAGTGTGTCATCTAATATTTCGGGAAAATAGGAACCAACCAAGAGTGTGTACATAACTTTTCACATTTATGTGAACATATTTCATACCAACCTCACAGACATGTTACTGGGGCAGTGGTGTTCCCTCATTTTAAAAAAAAAGCCTACTTAGCATTCTTTAAGGCCATGTCCAAGAAGCCGACCATGTAACTAAGGAGGTACATGGAGTGCCAATGACAAGTTTGGGAAGATTCAGATTCCAGCATTTAAATTTATGAAGCATGTGTTGAGAATAGAGGTTGACAGTATGGTATACAATTCATTCTGAAGAGTCTCTAAATAGATACGAGAAGCTAGAAATAAAAAAGCTAAAAAGATTTTCACAATTTACCAATCATCTGTAAAATGAAAAAATTCTACTGTAGTGCATTACTAGAGTGATCAATGCTCAAAAAAAATGCCATAATAACAAGTTTTTATTTAGTTATATTTATGTGGATTGATCCCTCCCAAAGACCAGACACTGCATTCATGGATTGCTGACACATGTGCAGTGCTTGATATTTGAACCAGGGATTTGATGTCTCCAGAAACAAGCTTTAAAAGAATCCTTCCATCACAGTAGCAGGTTCCTGTAATGTATGGCAATTGTGGAGTAGATGCTGCTCCCGTTCCACCGGACGGCTACACTGTGCCCCAAAAGCCTCTCAAGTGAATTTGAAAACCGTATATACTCAAGGCCCCTAATTTTACCACCAAAAACTGTGAAAAGCCTCTAGGGTGACCACAGCCTTTTTAGGGCTTATTCCGATGTGTGTGTCAGCGGCGCGTCTTCAGAATATGCGGATGTTTAATGTCCATGTTCAGTCCGTATTGTATCAGCATACAGCATGAGCAAAAACAGACTGCATATGAGTGTCATCCATGTGCTGTTTTTATCAAACCATTGACTTCTGTGGAGGTCCATGGTCTGCATGTGAGAAAAAACTAGTGCATGCTGCTATATTTTACTTTAGTATTATCGGATAGATTTTTATGTGTCACATATTTTTTTAGTTTTTCAATTCGATGTGTATTTCCCGAAAATTTTGAACAATTTTTTTTCCTGTTTTGATTTTCAGAGTGCAACACAATCCCTGGCGTAATCCCCCCCCCCCCAAAAAAAAATAATCGTGAAACGCAACGGAAATGCGGCCATGGGACCCTTAGTAAGTAAGCCCCATTCTTGTGAAATAGCTGGCTCACTCAGGGTCCCAATTCTGCAATTACAAGCAATACTTTCGGTTGTCTTTAGCCGACTGTGACTACAAGTTTGTAGTTGTGGCTATTGGGCCTATGGAAGCTCTGCTAATGCAGCCATCTTCAGGGCTTCCAGAATAGGTGAACGACTTTGCTCTAACCAGATCACCCTACCAGAGCCAAGATGTCTACCTGGATCATCTGGACCTCCTGCACAGTTTGTTATAGTCGCTGATCCAGGCTTTGGACCTTCCCGTCAGGTCTTGTGACCATTCCCTCAGCGTGGTCTGGATGATGGGAGGCGCATTTCCAACTAGCAGTACACCGTTGAGAGATGGTATGTGGAACGTGTCTTCGGGATTCTTAGCAGCAAGCTAAGAAGGCGTATTCTCCAAAGTTCAATTCAGATAGACCAGGACAACGTGAAAGTGAAAACTTGCGTTATTATTCAAAAATTTGTTCGGATCCCCAGTGGTGCTTCAGACGATGACCTGGGGGGACAACAGTGTCCATCCCCCTGGACAACACTCTCCAAGGATGACCTGGAGCGGCTAGACTGTTTGTTTGTGAGCAGTTTGCGGCCTATTTAGTTTCCTCAGATGATACTGTTGCCTGGTAGATGGACGCTACTAATGAACATTATTATTATTAACATTTTTATTTTTCTTGTTTTTTTGGGGGAAAAGGGGGTAGTGCAGAGTAGGGACTTGCAAGAGATGGGGTGCCGTGACAAGGGTTACAAGCATAAAGGAAATCTACTACTTTGTATGAGGCTTTTAAACCAAACATGTCTTCCAACAGCATTTGTTATGCTGATACAGGGACTGATCTTGGCTTGTACGGTAATTACTGTATATACTCGAGTATAAGCCGACCCAAGTATAAGCCGAGACCCATAATTTCAACACAAAAACATGGGAAAACCTATTGACTCGAGGATGGGAAATGCATTGGTCACAGCCTCCCAGTATATACAGTAATCTGCCAGCCCCTGTAGCATATGTCCTGCCCAGCCCCTGTAGCATATAGCCTGCCCAGCCCCTGTAGCATACAGCCTGCCCAGCCCCTGTAGCATACAGCCTGCCCAGCCCCTGTAGCATACAGCCTGCCCAGCCCCTGTAGTATACAGCCTGCCCAGCCCCTGTAGTAGGAAAAAAAAATAACACTGTACTCACCTTTCCGACGTCCTCCGTAGGTCCTCTTCTGTCTCCGGTGCCGCCTCGAGTCCTTCAGTCTTTTTTGGATTCTTCTGCTCATCTTCCACTCCTCTTCGGGTCTTCGTGCTCAGCCGGCACACAGAATGACGTCAGCCTCTTCGGAGGGGACCCGAAGAGGAGCGGAACTTCCCGAAGAGGAGACGAAGAGGAGCGGAAGAACCCAAAGAGGATCCGAAGGACACGGGGGGCACCGGAGCATGGGAGACAGAAGAGGACCTATGGGTGACATCAGAAAGGTGAGTTTTGACTTTATTTTTTTGGTTGACTCGAGTATAAGCCGAGTTAGGGTTTTTGAGCACAAATTTATGTCTGGCAGTCCTGCCTTTCCGAGAGCCCTTGATGTCACTGAACTCTCTTGGAGCGGTAGAGCACACGCACTCCATATTTCTTGCACACACCACCTGCTGGAGACCTGCCAGTCTGTAGGTCAGCCTGTAGCCAAGCACCATGACTACTGCGTGCCCAATTGCCGCACCTCGCGTATACCTGTCCCACCCTCCTCGCCCCCCATTTATCTCCTTTCCTTTTTTTACTTGACTCTCTGCTTTCCGATTAGACCTCCCCCTTAGTTTTTCCTATCTCTCAGTTACGGGTACTGACTCGTGCACTCCTTTAGGTTCCGCCATGCTTTTCACTTAGTACAAAAAGGAAGTACAAATAAGGAAAATTTTTCTGAAATCTTCTACCCGACGGCCGACAATGCTAGAAACTCCGATATTTGGGTCCGGACTTCGCCTGGGGGATGTTGCATTTACCATCAGTACTGATGCTAGTTGTCCTTTAACCCCTTAAGGACGCAGGGTATTTTCGCTAATTTCTCGCTCTCCATCTTCAAAAATCCATAACTTTTTCATTTTTACGTGTACAGACCTGTGTGAGGGCTTATTTTGTGTGTAACAAATTTTACTTTCCCATGATGTTATTTATTATTCCATGCCATGTAGTGAGAAGCCGCAAAAAAATTCCAAATGTGGAAAAATTGAAAAAAATGCATGTGCGTCACGTTCTTGTGGGCTCAGTTTTTACGACTTTCACTCTGCGCTCCAAATAACACCTCTACTTATTCTTTGGTTCGTACGATTGCGGTGTGATACCAAATTTATACAGGTTTTATTGTGTTTTTAATACATTTTCAAAAATTAAACGAATGGTACAAAAAGAAAAAAAATGTTTTGCCATCTTCTGACGCTAATAACTTGTTCAATACTTTGGCGCACGGAGATGTGTGAGGGGTATTTTTGAGAAATGAGCGACGTCTCATTGCTACATTTTGAGGACTGTGTGACATTGGGATATTTTTTATGTATCTAAAAAGGTGTAAAAGTCGCGTTTTGGACATTTGGGCGCCATTTGCCGTTCGGAGGTTCACCGCCGTCAATAACCGTTTTTATATTTGATAGATGGGATTTTGGGACGCAGGTGATACCTAATGTGTCTGTGATTTTATATTTATTATATATCAGTTCTAGGGAGAAGGGCGGTTGATTTGAACTTTTTAATATTTTATTATTTTTTGACATTTTTTAAACTTTTTTTTCACCACTATTTCTTAGACCCTCTAGGGTACATTAACCCTATAGATGGTCTGATCGCTCTGCCATATACTGCAATACTTACTGTATCGCGAGTATATGGCATTTTGCCACTATAATTACATGAGCACGCTCATGTAATGAATAGGCAGAAGCCTGTATCCTACGGGGTCAAACGAAGACCGAGGCTACCATGGGCAACCGATCGCCGCCCCCAGATGACGTTCAGGAGGGGAGATCGGAGGTAAGATGGCGGCGCATGCGCCGCACGTTTAAAAGTGCCGCCGGCTGACAAAGAAAAGGTTAACACCCGCGATCGGTGCAAGCACCGACGCGGGTGATAGCGATGGGTCTTTGCTGCGATATTGCAGCAAAGCCCATCTGTATGAAGAAGGCTAGCCCGTGAGCCTTCTTATACACCTTCACAGCTCCATGAAGGATATATCAGCCACGGAGCGTGAAGGGGTTAATCTATAAAATTGAAACTTAACAAAAATACTTACGATCCAATGTCTATTACTGCGCATCCAAAAAACCAAGATATTTGGTTATAATATAGTTATATATATGGTTTCTTCGTAATTTGCCTGCTGCCACATTTTCCATTCTGTGTCTTTTCACGCTGTATATGGTCTCTCGCCGCCGAAACCACTGTTTGTTAATCGTTTGACTGTTAAAAAAGGAATAAATAAGGAGTCACACCTAATGCAAATGGCTGCAGGGATCACACCTAATTCACAGGGCTGCAGGGGTCTCACCTTAGGCCGCGGTCTTAACGCTAGACGCTCCGTACATAACGCGATGCTACGCACAGGGGGAAGTCTCGGCCCGAACGAACATGCGTTACAGAGAAACGCATGCGATCGGCTCTTAACAATCGCCATGCGTTTCCTTGGCAAAGCTGTGCTGCGGGCCAGGAGGACAACCTAATGCATTAGGTCACACCTAATGCAAATGAATGTGGGCCATATGCTACCCATACTAAAATGGTACAGGTCATACAGCCGTGTTCACACATCTGTGTGGAAGGAGCCTAAAATTGGCGACAAACATTGTTGTAAACGCTTATTTACAGATGTTGATTAGGGCTACATTCACATGACGCAGCCAAATTGTGCAATTTTGCTAAAATTCCCTCAAAGTTATTATAAATATGTAGTATTTTACCCTAATTTTGAGGTAAACTTGCAAAACACTAAAAATTTTACCTCAGAGTGTTAGCGGGACTGGGTTATGTCTATAATTACACGTCTTTTTTTCTGTTACCACAAAAATTTGCAAGTCTTTTATGACAGAACACATTTTGTATCACCATCGCTATAATGTGACGTATAATGGTACCCAGGACTCGCCAAAAGGGAACCTGCACTTTTTGTTTTTTACAACTTGTCCCTTCCCTCCACCACCTGACAGAACTGACGACGTAGCAGGCAGACTGGCTGTAAAACGGCCCAAGATATGAAAATGGCCAATCAGCGCCAAAGAATCTATGGTGGGGTGGGTCCTACATAAAGATTGACGATGCTGTCCGCCAATCAGAAACCAGCGTGGGTGAAACACTGAGGAGGAATGCGAGGAAGCCATTGGGCGGGAGAAGCTTTTCAAACCAAACGGAATCGCTCGCGTCTCCTGCCTCTGACTGAAGTACCGGAAACGGGCGGAGAGAGCCCGGCAGCGGTCCGTACATCTCTGCTCGGTACAAACTAGTGCCAGGTGACCGGCTCCCGCGCTGCTCTGTCGAGGAATGGATTTGTGACATACGTTTCTGTGTTTCTCAGCTGAAGTAAGTACTTTCCGAACTGTATGCGGGCGGCCTGATGTTTTCTTTTTTTACTTTTTACTGCTATGTTTATTGCGCCCTCCCGAGCAGTTTTTTTTTTCGTAGAAAACGCACTTTTGCATAGCAGAGTGTGCACAATACTTTATTATATTTAAGGATGTGAAGGGCGCTAACCAATTTCTTGGATCAGCAGCTGTTGTGGAACTACAACTCCCAGCATGGCTTTGTCTGGCATGGTTGTTCCGGTTTTGTGGTTTAGTGATGTCTAAACGGGATAAATGTGAACGGGACAGATTGCTGCGGTTTTTTGATGTCAGAGTTTTGCCCATTTCTATTTGCCTATTTGATTGTGCCTTTTGTGTTTTATAAGGTCTGTTTCACTGTACAGGCTGTCCCCTACTTAAGAACACTCGACTTACATACGACCCCTAGTTACAAACGGACCTCTGGATATTGGTAATTTATTGTACTTTAGTCCTAGGCTACAATAAACAACTGTAACAGTTATCACAGGTGTCTGTAATGAAGCTTTATTGTTAATCCTGATTCTTATGACAACCCAACATTTTTAAAATCCCATTGTCACAGAGACCAAAAAAAGTTCTGGCTGGGATTACAATGATAAAATATACAGTTCCGACTTACATACAAATTTAACTTAAGAACAAACCTACAGACCCTATCTTGTACGTAACCCGGGGACTGCCTGTATATAGATGGAAAGATCACAGCATTTACATCTAAAGTAGTATCTCTATATCCACAGTCACCTGGTACAGACCAAAGAGGTTATACTTAAAGGAAATAGTCATCAAAATCCATCCTGATAATCCAGGGACACTTACTCCTAGATCTAGGTATTGTGACTGAAAATCTTGTTATATTTGTTATCCATGGATTCCTTCCTTCAAAAAAATCTACTTTTTTAATTATGGTAATGAGCCTGAAGAGCTTCTAGTGGGCTTTACCAGAGCCCTACTGTGCTGTAGTTTCACAGCACAGGGTGTTACAATGTCTCTCCATCCTCCTGTGAGAGATTATGGCAGGCAGAGGGAGGGCGAGACAATGTAACGGCATCTGAAATTGCAGCACAGAGGGGCTCTGGTAATGCCCCTCGACTCCCCCTCCCTCCAAAGAACTTCAGAGACCTCATTATATTTTTACAAATTCATGGATAACAAATAATAAGATTACCATAGTCACAGTGCCCCTGCTTCATAGTAGTGGATTTCCTTTAAGTTCCTGTGTCTGAGGCTACATGCGCATGAATGTGGTTTTCGTTCTTGTTTTTTTTTTCCTGATATACTGACACAGATTTTAAGAGGGGCTGTAGAAAAAAAATCAGAGCAGGTCCTGTTCCTGCCGTGTTTGCGGCTTGGGCCTTGCTATATGCAAACATGACAAATGTGGATGCCATGCGGGTGTCAACCATGTGACCTCAGTATTTGTGGATCAGTTTATAGGTAAGTCATGTGACCCATCAGTGTTGGGATAGGCTAGTGACCTCATTTGCTAGCCTTCTGTTCCTTTTGTGGATAATTCATGAACTGTTTTTGTGAACATACAGACCCAATACTGATGAAACACGGACCACAAAAACTGACCGTGGATCTCTAACCAGCTGCTGAACAGCGGTTGTCAGTTGTCATGAGGCACCAGCAGGAACCGGCCATCTGGCTCATACTTTGCTTATGGTCTTTTCATATTGTTGTGACATGGGGAGGTCTACATGTAGGCCATGGTGATGGGGGAAGTGTATTCTGGTTTCCTGTATGACTGGTGAAGAATGAATAGAAGAGCTGTGCTCAACCGCAAGCCTTGTGATACCAGGAACAGGGCTGAGTCTACAGACTAAGTGGTGACAGTGAAACGAAAACCAGAATTTAAGGTGGTTTATCAGAAATAAAGACATTTGAACAGGATCTCTTTCAGTCCAAAGTGTTTTGCTAATGCTTAAAGGGGTTGTCTGGTTTGGAACACGAAGGGAAACCCTGTGCAACCAATAGCAGTACAGGTGTCTCTGTTAGAAGACCCTAACTCCTTTCTTAAAGGTAACACACAACTCTTTTCCCTCCGTTGGCTGTTGTTTCTGTATTCATGTCAGCGCTGCAGTATCATACACAACCTGTAAAAAGATGAGGCACTCTTTATGGAAGAAAGTAGACCATTTTGGACTCCCCTTTTAAAGAGGACCTGACCCAGAATTTCTGCACTAGGAGCTGCTTACTAAAGTAAACAAATGCAGCAGTGTTACAATGATAGCGTTATCGGAAACCTCTGATAACGGTATCAAACACTGCTGCGTTGTACCCTACAAACGTTGGACCGCTCTCAAAGCAGTAGTAAGCAGCTTTAGTAAGCAGCTCCTAGCGCCGCAATTCTGGGTGACGGGTCCTCTTTAAAGCTATTACTACACCGAACAGGTATTACATTCTGCTAATGTCCTGTAATATTTTATGGGGGGGGGGGGGGGGGGATTTATCACGGCTTGTAAGCCAGTTTTCCTGACTATACACTGCCACTTAATCCCTCGTGCACAAAAGGAAACATCAGATTTTACGAACCTCGGGTCCTAATAAAAAAAATCATATGAAAATGAGCAGAGAAAAGTAGTCATATTATACCTGATGCATACTGCTGTTATTTTCAGTTCTGAAGTACCTAGAAACATGCCTTTGGCTTAATTTTTAAGGTAAGAATTGTGCTGGACATGGGCTTCTGTGCTCTACAGAACCTGAGATGCAGGCGGCTGAATACATAGCTGGAAATGCAGATAAAAATTAAATTACCGTCTATTTCCAAAACTTCCTCCATGACGGCCTATATATTCAAGTGGGCCATCATGGAGGACTAGATGGAAACCGAATTACTGGTGAGTACTAATTCACCATTTCTCCAGTTCTGTAGATCAAAGAAACGCAAGGCTGAGGAGATCCAAAAGATAAGATTCTTATGTTTTATAACACAAAGTTTTAAGGTTCTATAAAATGGAAAAAAGGGGCATGTGAATTGACAGTCCCCTTGCAACTTCTAAACTTGGCTCATCTCAGGCAAATTACTCTTCTCAGCTTTTTAACATGGATAAACAGATAATATTTCACATAAAAGATGGAATTCTAAAAGAAAACCTCATACCCTACCCTAGAGGGCTAGTAGTTTAGTGGGGTAAAATCTGGTGACGCGTTCCCGTTTTTTAATGCATGTAAAAAATGTAATTACTCCCCTGGTGCTTCTTTCCTGTTTCCCTTCTCTGTTTATCCAGCCTCTTGTAAATGTAGAGACGTCAGCACCCAGGAATGGGTTGCCTTAGGTGCACTTGGGAAGTTGAGTATCGTGGTATTTTTGTCACACGCTTTGTTTCCCCCGGGGTAAATTGTTTTGTTTTACTATAGATTTGCCGCTGTACATTTCCCTGCTGATTATTGCAGAGTTGCTTTGGAAATCTTCATCTATATTTGTGAAAAGAATTGGTGCTGGATTCATCCACAGACCTAAACCAGTGGGCCCCGTAAAAGGGTAATCTAAGGATACATGGATACAAATAGTGCAAATGTTATGGAAGTGACATTAATTCTTTTGGGGCTCTGAATGCAAATGTGAACATGGACATACAAGCCTATGGTCATCAATATAACTATGGTGCTGTTAATCTTCACTAGTAGGAGAATCTGCTTTAGTTCTTTGCTTTGTCAGATAACTAGGTCACGGGATTACTGTCATGCCAAGATTTGTTTAACTTTAAAAAAAAATTTCCCCTCTCCCTCCTCCCTAGCAGGATTAGTTGGCAGAGAAAGTTTTTCACTACCCCTCCCTCTTTTCAGCTTGTCTACCAGAAAGTGATGCCGCCACCACATCTAACGGGACGTGTGTTTCCTTCTGCAGGTTTTCCTTGTTTGGCAGCAGCACAATGGACGGTGAGGACGTTGCAGCGTTGCGGGCAGAGCTCGATCGTGTGTCAGCAGAGCTGCACGAGACGACGGAAGAGAAGTTTCAGGCGGCTCAGTACGGCTTGGCTGTGTTAGAGGAGAACGCGGAGCTGAAGCAGAAGTATTGTGACCTCGAATCTGAATGCGATGCGCTGAAGCTGGAGGTTAAGCAGATGAAGGAGGTATGTGGGAGCTGGAGGAGGCAGGATCTTTTTATAAAGATGTATCTGGGGTATTGACTTGCCGTAAGAAAAAAAACAATAAGTCTTATGCATCTTATGGCTGCAACTGTGAACATGGACAACCCTGAAGAGAACAAAGTGATTCAAGAAGTTAGAGTGCGACTTCTCACTTTGTGGCATTCCTTTTTCAGTTTTCACCAATTTAAAAAAAAAAAGGAATTTCTTTTTTTAAAGTAAAGTCAAATATGAAAAACGCTACGTTTTGCGCATTTGAGGGTCATTAAAGAGTCTTTAGTTTCTCAAGTGACCGCACACTTTGTAGAGTTCTTCCTGCTGTTTTTCAGAAATGCTTATCTAAAAGTTTAAAGGTATTGTCCCAAGGTTTGGCGTTTATCTTGTGGCTAGGGGATACCTACCTGGTAAACTGCTGGGGACCCCCATGATTTGGTGAACAGAGCTCCTGTTCTCGGCAAGTGAAGGTCGGATTGCCTCTCCAGTCACTAGTCATAATGTGATCCCTGTTCTCCAGATTGTGGGGCCCACCAGTCAGACTATTGGTAGTCTTCCAGATGATCCCATATTCTGTGGATATGCGATGACTTCTAAACTTGGGAGAACCCCTTTAAAAAGCTGGTAGGCAAAGCTTCTCCCAACCACAATGTTGGAATTACAGAAGTGTTCTCTACCCCATTGTACTTGGTGTCAATAATGACATGTTAATCTAGTTCATTTACTTCTTCATTTGTGGAATATGGATGCCACTTGTGTACAGGTCTAGCCGTTCAGTTGATGTAGGTGGACAATTCTTGGAAAAGGCGTTGAGTGGGTACTCTAATATAGGGGGAAACCTTGAAGCTTTGAGGAAGTTGATGAAAGGGCAAAGAGTTGCATAATGTGTGATGGGAATGGACAAATGTTTAAGATAATCTCATGGCTTCTCCTGCTATGGGATTACTTGCAGTCCTGTGTTTGGAGCTGAGCCTTTTATAAGGAGCTAATGGTTTAATGGCCTATAGGCTTTATACATCTTCTCCGACTAGTATTCAGGTTATTCAGGAGCTGATGACCTTCTTACAATGAAGCTCTGGATGTAAACCACCCTATGAGTTTTGGATGAAAAGTTCTGTAAGACTTGATATGTGACTTGTTATATGTATATCTGTCAGGCGCTGGCAGAAGCCCATAGCAACCAGAAGAGAACTGCTGCCGATGGGGAAAATAGAGAAGAAATTCTGCTAAAGGAGACGGCCTCCAGAGAAGCCAAGCTCACGGGAAAGATTGATGAGCTGCAGAACGAAGTCCGGCAGATGAAATCTCTTATGACCAACACGTCCGCAGACAACGACCGCCTCACCCTCGTCATACAAAACCTGAAGAAGGTAATGTGATGTAGCTATTACACAATCGGTGAAAGGCTAAGGGCTCATTCACAAGGCCGTTCATGGGAACGTATTTGCAGTCTCATGTATATATCTCCCCATAGACGGCAATGGCGGCCCGGCGGCGGTACGGTGCCACACGCGTGGCACCGATCTGCGCTGTACACCGCAAAAACTTAGCCTGCTCTATCTTTTTGTCAGTGTGAAGCCGTGCGCTGCTGTTTCCTACTGACAGGTCACCTCCTCCTCACCTCCAGCAAATGGTGGTATGTCCGCACGGTGGGCATACCGCGTGTGAATGTACTCTTAGGATGCGTCGGATGAATAGTAGAGCCTGCAGAGAGGGTCACTGGACTACTGTTGAAAGTTAGTGCAATTCAGAAGACTAGTGAGACTTTTTCTTTTTTATGCTCGAAGTTATGTTTAATATTGCAAGGGATTGAGTAAGGATTGCAAAGGTTTCCTTCATTTGATCTGTACGTTGTGAGAATTGTAAAGTTTGTGCCACTCAGAGATCTTTGCTGTGCCTGGCACTGTCTATTTTCTCCTTGAAGGACAAGCTGTTCATTGTAGGATAAACACTGGAGAGTCTGTGTGCTGTATCTTGTTTGTTCATACAGGGAATGAAGAATTACAAAGAAAAGTCATCATTTTCACACTAAAGCACTAATAGTCCTATCTTCAAATTCCCTGCCTTAATTTTGTGACATGTCTCTATGGGTTATCATAAAAATATCTGGAAAAAAAGCTGTTGCTTAATTTCCTGTGCTATTATTATTATTTATTATTGGCTTGGGCATATACATCTTAAAGGGGTTATGGCTAAGTGGCTGTGGTGCTCCAGAATATCAAGACTGTCAATTGTTGGTGGCAAGTCGGGCCTCGACATTTTTATAGTCCTAGATGATAAAAATTAAAGGGAACTGTGGTGTTACAATCTTCAGGATTGTGGATGATTTGTTCATGTCGTGTTTTATAAAGCAGGAGGAGCTGAGCAGAATGTACGTAGTGTCCTATCTGCAGGCAGGAGGCGCAGAGCATACTAATATGAAGATTTGTGGGGAAAAGTAGTATAATTTCGCATTCATCTCTGATCATTATAAGCCTAGAAGTCCAGAAGGATCCTATGTACAATCTGCTTAGCTCATCCTGCTGTATAACATGCTGCAGAAGATAATAATGCATTTTCAAAATTACATGTTTTCTTTACACAAATTTGCATTATCTGCTAGTACCCATAAACATGAGGTACTCTCTTAGAGTATCCCCTTAGAGTTTGATACTCTCTTCTTTTGTCTACAGGATTGCTCCAATATAGACAGAAGGGACTGTAGAGAGGTTCCGGTGCCCTACAGGCTCCCTGAGAACTTGTGCAGGTGCAGGCCTCCCCTTTGTGTAGTAGAAGCTAAAAATAAAAGGAGTGTTTGTTTTTAGTGATCCATGTCTGGTAGATTTTTGTGGCTTCTTTTACACTGGATACTTGTCCACTGGCTATTCTTGGTTTGTCTGCTAGGAATGTGTAATGATTGAGTTGCTTGGGTAACAAAGAACAAAAAAGTACATTTATGGCCAAAATATATCTATTTGTAGCTCTCATCTTGATTGAATGACCTCACTTATTATGTGAATAGTGGTGAAAGGGTTCTGTTACCATGTGAACGTAATGTGATGTGAACGGGACTTTTGTAGCTTCAATTGCGTTGAAGTAAAAAAAATTGGAGCAAGTTTAGGGCCTCGTGCACATGACTGTCCGCGGTGGGTTCCACCACCCTGTCCATTAGCTGTCCCATTCCTGTCTGTATTGCCGCTTGTGCCGTCCTCTTCTATTGTTTGCATCTTGTGAACAAAGTGGACCACAGGCCCGTCATTTACACCCTCCAAAGGGCACGCGTCTATGTGCATGTGGCCTAAAAGTTACATACTATATTTCCTTTGTAACCCATAGTATTTTCCTATAACTTCTGCAGGATTGCCATGACTCTGAGAAGGAGAAAGTTCAGTTGCGGGAAGAAATAAAACAATGTAAAATTAGGGAAATGAGGCACCTCCAAGACTTCTCTGAACTGGAAGAAGAAAATATTTCTCTGCTGAAACAAGTATCTGTTTTGAAGGAAAACCAGGTGAATATTCTCACAAAATCTGGGGGGGAGGCTTAGAGTGACTTGTAGACGGGGTATTTTGTTTTTTGTTTTTTTTATTATTCAAATGAAAGGAGAGGTTAATCTTTTGGTCATGGTCCAAACATAATCGCTCTTTAACTGTTCTGTAACAAACTGTGTGTCCATTACATGAGCAAGACTTGCCTATGCAGTCCTTTTATTAGTGTTTTCGGCATGAGAATGATTTACATGATGTTCCGAGTATTTTACTTTTTGTCAAACGATGGTTGCTACTTGTTTTCTATTTAGTTTCCCTGCTTCTGGCTTCTTATAAGGGGTTGGAAATCCCTTATACGAATTGCATAAAATAAGTGAGAGGCCATTCTTACTCTAGCATTGAACTTGGATTTCTGGCCTTTAGCCTTCTGGCACATTTTTTTGTTGACACATTTGGGACTGCTGCAAGATTGTCCTCAATATTGTCCAGTGATTGGTGGCAGCAGTCACAATATCAGACAGACAGATTACACAAATTACAAAAAATATTTCCCGCTTATCCCTGCAGCACACTTTGTTGTTCATTATAACTAAACTAAGCAAACAAAATCTGTGAGAAGGATTCAGCCTTTTCTTACAGCATTGGCTTATAAGCTCCATTTATCTCCTTAGGTGGATTATGAAGGCATCAAGCATGAACTGAAAAGAAGAGATGAAGAAATCGACATCTTGAATGGCCAGCTGGATGAACTTGTGCGGCTGAAGGATATCGCTGAGCGTCAGCTGGAGGAAGCCCTGGAGTCACTGAAAAGCGAACGGGAACAGAAGAATGAACTCCGAAGAGAGTTATCGGGTTACCTTAGCTATGACTCCATAGGGAATCTTCAGACAAACTTTGAAGACCACAACGATGAAGAGTTTGACAGTGGATATAACTCTGGTGGCCTGAACAAGTCAAATGGAGAAATCTTAATGTCCACACCCCGTAACAGTGACATCTTCCACCCCGGCCCTAAACTGGCATCAGATCTCTTCACTGAACTTAGTCTGACGGAAATTCAGAAACTAAAGCAGCAATTATTACAGGTATTTCTCATTCTCTCCTCCCTTGCCAAATGTACTGTGCTTCATGTTTTTAAGTGGAGGAAGGGTCTGTAGACGTCGTGTAAGAGTCGATGAGTATTGTATGTTGTTTATATCATTAGTTTTTTTTTTTTTTATATATATATACTTTTTTTTTTCTAATAAAGAGTTTTGCCGGTGTAAGTTTTCAGGTCTGTGGCTGTCGCTCATGAGGGTAGTGAAGTTTTCTGCCTTAAGGAAGTCAGGATCTCAGGATGTTTATGAGAAAGTGTCACATGTTAGTCATAAGTACTACATTATGTCTAGCAGCAACATGTTACACACACTTTACCATGGCTAAACTGGCTCAAGTTACAGAAGGTGACACATATATAATGTATAAAAATATTAGTCTTTTGCCAACACCCTTGTGTTTCTTTAGCCATGTACAGTCATTGTGTAATAAAAGCATAACCTGTTGTGTCACAGATGGCAGAGGCAGGATACTTTATGATGGCGTATGTTTGGCTTAGGCACCAATGCACATGCTGGTGTAATTTTTAGATCCGTAGCAAAGTGGTCACAAATAAATCCTGTTGATAATGGGGGTCAATTGGAGTCTGTACTTTTAATTGTAAGAACTGTTCTGCTAGTTGCGCCGATCTTTCTTTTATAATTTGGACAGAATTAACACTATTGGCATCTGAAATTGTTGCCTTGGCCCTTACATCCAGTTCAGCATTGGGGCAGGCCTCAGCCCGATTGCATATGCATTTTCAGTGAACCACATGCAACTAGTTACTGATTGCAGGCGTTTCACTGGAAACGCATATGCAATCGGTCTGAGGCCCGCCTCGGTGCACTAGCGTTGCGTTTGTAAACTAAGCTTAGCGGTACGTGTGACGGCACCCATTGTATTTAGAGCCTCAGAGGTGATAGTGTGCATAGCTTGTTCCCACTACAGCCTCTGGCTATACTGAATTGGAGGTAAGGACCCAAGTAAGTATAATGGTGATGCCACACATGGCGTTTTGAACCCATTTTTGGTCCGTTTTTAAGCAGTCTGTTAAACGCATCCGTTTTTTGAAAACGCATTTTTTTTTCACCATTTTTAATGAAGATAATTGGTAAAAGCTGTGAAAACCGGATGCGTTATGCGGTTTTTAATGGACTGCTTCAGAACGGACCAAAAACAGACCGGGTTCAAAATGCCATGTGTGGCATCACCTTAAGGCAGGTGGCACAACAATCATGTACCATGTTCTTGTTGGCTTTCAGACTGACCCCCTCGCAGTGCACGGACTCCTCATTATTACGGCCAGCACTGCTGTCCCGCAGAGAAGGGTCTCCCAGCATTACATATTTCTATAATGCAGGGACTCCTGTGGTGAGTCTGTGAAATGTGGCCAGAGCACGGTCATTGATTCACAGACAAAACCATTGTTGTGTGCCACTGGCTGGACTTTATTTTTACACCACTTTGTGGCCAATGGTGAGACGGCCAATTTTAACTAGGTAGCTGAGATTATCATGCCATGCAACCTGAATAAGGAATGATTGATGCACAATTCCCTTGTTCATAAACGGCCGAGAAGTTTTACATTAATTTCAAGCACAAGTTGTTCTTTTTAGTTGGATTTTGTTGACTCTGCATCATTTCCCTTACTAAAATGTATCAAGTGCCACTAGTTTCACGATAACATTCTCCTTTTTAGAGTACACCTGCAGAAAATTCTCAAAAATCTGCTTCTTAAAGCAAGCAGCTTGTTTACTAAGCTTTTCAGTTTAGTACCATAGACTTGCTGTGCATCACACCTCCGTTTCTAAGATTGCAGATCCCCTGCATGTCCACAGCAGAAAAGCAGAGAAAGTGACATGCTGCAGATTCTGAAATCTACACCTTACGGCAATATCTTTGTGGATAATTTTCACACAACATACTTCAAGATTGCATAGGTTGTGGGTGGATCTTCTGGTGCATCCACTTTGGCTGTGTTCCACCTGGATTGCATTGGAAAACCCTAATAGACGGAACAAGGAGGGGTTTGGCCTTAACGCATAGAAGTTTCAATAGTAATGCATGCAACAAGCACCATGGGGGAGATGCATTAAAGAGGAACTTTCACCCGAAAAAAAAAAACCTGCTCTAGTAAGCAGCCCCTAGTGAAACCCCATTATTAGCAGTGTTAAACTGCTAGCTTTATAGGAACCTTTCGATAAAGCTAGTGAACACTGCACTCTCATACCCGAGCTTATAGTGGTCTGGCGTATTCATGAGGAGGCGGTGACTGCTGCATGAAACCTGGCAGTCACTGTTGGCCTATGGCGTGGGAAGAGTGGTCCCTGTAAGAAGCGGCACCTCAGACTGCCCCATCTTGTTTTCAGGGTATGGCAGTGCATTGTTCGCTAGCTGCATCGGAAGGTTCTTATAAAGCTAGCAGTCTAATACTGCTAATAATGGAATAGTGCTAGGAGCTGCTTACTTAAGAAAGCAGTTCTAGGAGCTTTTTTTTTTTTTTTTTTCTGTATGGTGAAAGGTCCTCTTAAGGACTTATAGTCCTTTATAACCCCAGTCTTAAAACTCGCCCGTCCATCTGGCGCTGGTATATACTCTTAGTGAATATGAGGACAAATTCCACCAGATCCGATCTTTAGATCAGTTCTCATCTCCGCTCTCCCCGTGCCGTCTCCGCCCCTACGCTTCTATAGTGGCCTGTGGGTCTGAGAAACTCTGAAACCAGCAGGGAGAGGGAGATTCATGTGGTTATTTAGTTTTCTCATTAAGAAGCCATAAATAAATGTTTTTTTATATAAAACCGTGTTGAAATGCTTATGCAATTAGGCTGAACCCCTCCCCGTTCCAGAAGGAACATGTGAATGTAGCCTTAGGGTTTGTTTTGTAAAAATTTTTTTCTCCCCACGTATAGAATTTTTTTTTATAAATGGAACTCCTTTTAAAAGCAAAATGCCCCAAAAGATGGAATTTCAAAATAAAAACTGTACTTTCCCAGCTGTTTCTCCTTGGCAATCTATCGTTATAGCTTCCGTTCTTTAATATGGAGTAGGTAGTCCATGCTCACTACAGCTAATTGGCGAATGGACAGGGATGTTTGTTGGTCACTTTTACAGGAACATCGATGATTTGCCGTAGTGGTCATGTGCCGCCCAGGATATATTAAAAACCGGGAGCTGATCTGCTCGTTTATTTGGGGAGAAATTGGATACGTTTTGTCCTATGACAATTGGAGCTTTTAAAGAATAAGATTAAAAACCTGGACAACCCCAATAATGACCCACACATTTTATTTTCATGTCCGATGTCTTTAAAATGCATGAATAACTATTCAAAAAATCCTTCATGGCTAAACGTGTATGTCGGAAGATTGTTCTGCCTGTATTGTCCTATTCCAGCGACTGTGCAAACATGCTCATAGTGCTTCTCCTCTGAGCTTCAATATCTTGCTGTAAATATTGGTCTTCTCTTTGTTTCCTTGTACAAATAAGTAGTGATGGAAACCATACCATGGTGTGCACATACATTGCCTCCTGTGGGAGACCTGATGTAAGGTGCAGGTCCTCCCTGAGTCAATGTATACAGTGTCTGTACATGGCTAGCAGAGCTTCTGACACAAGATGACTAGAGATGAGCAGACGTGAGCCGCTGCTTCTCCTGTTCTTTATATTCTAACTGCAGAAACCAAATTCTGCAGCATCTTTCACAGTATACGTTGAACTCCTCTGTTGTTCTACCTTGAATGAGAATCTACACTTGTGCACTGTGCAGTATGTGCCATACTGTGTACCCCTAACTGGTAACTTTGAGACTATCTATTGTTAGTCTTTTCTGTCTTATGCTGTTCCTTTGTTATTCCTCAAATAAACCTAACTAAAAATCGAAATATCTATGGGGATGTAATTTACTATAACGTGTCTGGAGAAGGAAGAGGTTTATGCTAAATAACCTCTTAAGCCCGTTACCCATATGAGAGTTTGGTCCAATAACCTCACTCTGTGCACTTGCAGGACACTGAACGTACATGCTCAGTTCAGTTTGGTGATTCTAGGTCTGGTCTGGTAAATTGAAAGTGCATGGAGCGACACTGGCCCGGACTAAGCAAGTGGCCTGACAAAAACTGCTAGTCCTAAAGCCAGCTGATCTGAAAAAAAGACTAGTAAATAAGATTTATTAGTGCCAAATGTCTTTGGTTAAAAACACACTTTCCAAACCCCAATGCATTCAAAATCTCCTACATGCAGAATGTAAATCCTGAAGTTGGACCTGAAATTGAATCTCAATGTTTCACGGTTGTCATAATTTAATCTGTTTTTTTTATGCCAACTAAATTGTACTGCAGTGTTTTCCTTGCTTGTACCCTATCCTAACTATGATCTTTGCTGTTCTACAGGTTGATCGAGAAAAGACCAACATGGAGATAAACATGCAAGAAGTCCAGAGGAATTTGGATGAGATGAGCAAGGACTTGTGTCAGGAACGAAAGATAAATACTGAATTGGTGGAACAAATTAAGGTCCTCCAGAAAAGCAGTATTTCTAAACACCATTTTGATCATGGAGACGAAAAATCAAAATGTACTTGCGGACAAGAGGGGCTAGAAGTGTTAAAACTCGAGAAAGAGCTGAAGGAAGTCAAGCAGAAGTTTGATACATGTGAGAAGCGGTACCAACAAGAGAAACTGGAGTGGGAGCAGAACAAGCAGGTGGTGGCTGAGGAGCTCCATACTTCTCTGAAATCTGGAGACGATGATCGAGGACTCTTGTCTGTTCTCCAGGAGGACTTGAGGACTGCAAGGAGATTGTATTGTGACTTTCAGAGCAAGCTGAACTTGGCACAAGACGAGCTGTTGTCCTTCATAGAAGAGCTTGCCCATCTCTATAATCATGTCTGCATGCGTAACAACCTGACGCCCAACCGCGTCATGCTAGATTACTTCCGAGACGGCAAAGGCGCCAAGTTACACTTTAGAAAACGGAAATCTTCAGACTTTTTTGGTAAACTTCTGGTCAACTCTGACTTGGAGATATCTGACCTTCGCAGTGGCGAGCGCTCGCCCCTTAGCAGCCCCGATTCCTCCATTGGGTCAGATTTTGGGGACTCTAATAGAGAACCTCTGAGCATCACTCACCTCATTGCAATTGTCAAAGACCAGATCAAACCTCTGCAAGGTGCCCTGTCTGTATCTTGGCACCACACATCGCTTGAGACGCTCACGTCTGAGATGGACAAGGAGAAGGAAGTTCTGGTGGAAGAAATCATGAAGCTGAAAGCTCTGCTGAGCACTAAGCGAGAACAGATCGCTACTCTGAGGACTGTGCTGAAGGCTAATAAGCAGGTACATTTTGTCTTAATCAGGGCTCCTGGTTTTCTTATATTTATTTTTTAACTGTCCCCTTTATTCGTCTTGTCATTACTATTAGTGTTGTGTAAATAATTTTTATATATTTTTGATTATTTAATAAATTAAGAGAGTTCTCCTTTTAAGATTTGTGTTTTTTATTCCCTTCCTGCAAGGTTCCCTAGGTGTGTTTGTATGTGTGGGTAGAGCCTGCTTTGATGTGTAGAAGTAGATTTTTGTGGCTTTTGGTGGATATTCACACATGGCACATTTGCTATACATCCATTGTCTGACTATTCAGTGACAGAAATTCCTGCTGTAACTATGTCCTGTGTGAATATACTCTAGAGGTTTGCTATTCTATGTGTGTAGATCAGTCCACCATGCTTACTTATGTTCCCATGATTGCAATTATTTCAGGGGTTGTAGAAAGTGTTTTTTTTTTTTTTTTTTTTTTTTTTTTTTTTTTCTCCTCTCCTTCTTATACACAGGATAGGGCAGAACAAACTAATTGATTGGGAGTGCAACTGTGGGGAGACCTACTGGTCACAAGAATAGAAGTTCACCGATAACTAGAATGGGGGGTCTCGTTCTTGCCAATAGGAGCGGCAGATTGAGTTTGCTTGTTGCCGCTCCTTTCAGTACTATTGGAGAAATGGAAGTAGCTGACCACAGCGTTTGGGTATCTCTGGCACTTTCCTAGACAGCGGTACCTTGTGATTTGAGGGGGGGGGGGAGGGGGCAAGAATCTGACCCTCACAGATTGTTATCCTATGGATAGGGTATATCAATCAAACTTGGCACAACCCTATTTAAAGACCTGCATAACCTTAGCTGTCAAATACTGGAAGCTAAAATCTGGCGCCTTAGATGGGCCCCTCTGGTTGTATATTTACTGTCCCAGAATTGCATGCATAGACTTGCATGTTCTCTCTGTGTATGGATATGGTACACATGTAGCCCCAAATGTGCTTTATTCTTATATTTGACATTTACTCAGGAAAAGGGGGTCACAGAAACAGGGGGTCCATGGGAGTGATGGTATGTCATGGTTAATGTCAGCAATACACAGCATTGACAGTAGCCCTGCTCAAACAGGGAAGACTTGGGACTTGTGTTCTCATGAGCAATGTGCCCCCTGCATCAACTATCTTGTGGTTTAGTGAAAAGTTGAGACTTCGTATTATTCTTTCTTCTCTGTTCTATTACCTATTTTGCAGCTTTTGTTGCCGCAGATGTTCAAGAAACAAGTTTAAACAATTATCTGCAAAGTTAAAGGAGTTTTGTCATGCAAAACCATTTATCCACTAATCACCGTTTGATAAACTTGAACTGTTCTATATTTCTATTAGACATCTCTTCCATCCGATTCCTGAGCTCTTGTTCAGTCCCATTCGGTGTCGCGTAGGCACTTGCCGTCGCCTTTTCTGCTGAACTCCAGCAGTCGGACCCCCCTCCCCCAGTGATGGGACGTTTAACCCTATATACATAACCAAACCCCTTTTAAGCATCATTAAATTTGTTTGCATAATTATAGAAGTATATTTGGCAATGTTAAGGGTGGTTTTGCACAAAGTGGTCAATGTGCGGCAACCATCCGTCTGAGAACACTGTGCTCGCTAATTGGTTGATTGCCAGCCCCTTCTTGTAACGCAGTTTAAGCAAAGTCTACAATGGATACAACATTGATATCTATATCCGCATCACAGATGTACAGCGCCCATAAAGTGTGACCTTCCCCTAACCGGGGGCCTTGTAGGATAAGATTCATAACAAGGAATTTTACACCATGATGTAAACATTATAGATGACTAAAAACACAGGATGGGAATTTTGTGCACATCTAGTGACTAAAGTTTTTTGGACTGTGATAGCAATATGTAGTGGCATGTTAAGGGCTATTTGTAATCTTATTAAATTTTACCAATACAAAATGTCAGATCACTGCTGGTCCTATAGGAAGATGCATCTATCTACTTAACTATTACTCCGGTCGCTTATATAGGGCTGAACGAAATCTCCATCCCGGTGCTTTAACTGTGGGATTTTTTTTTTTTTTTTGTTTTTGTTCTCTAAATGCTCAGTGACCCTTAACTTGCTACTGATCAGACATATTTACAGTGAGTTCCCATCTGGCATTTGTGACATAGTGGACATGCATTATCTCATGCCACCTAATCCAGGCCTGTATAGTCTCCAGGATATAGATACATAGATTTACATAACAGCCATAGCAGTGAATGGGAGTTATGTCAATGGCACACATGAGCAAGCTCAGCATTTTCTGGTATCCTGTCCATCCCTGCAATCCAAGATGTCAGGAAGGTGTCAAACATCCTGAAAATATTCTATAAATATCTCCAATTGGAATTATTCTTTATAGTGCCTGCAGTATTCTGTTTAATGGTGGTGAATGGAAAAAAAAAAAGATGAAAACCATAAAGGTTTTGTTTCACTACGAAGACTAGGCATACACCACAAGAAATATATATTACCGAGACCTGGAGGGAAACATTGAAATATATGGTGGAGCTGAAAGTGTATGTTAATGATGTTAATGAGTTGATGAACCTGCTACATTGTTGTCTGCTGAATGTCCATTCGGCCAAGAGTTATCTGGTGCATACGGCTGATAAGAGGTGAATTAATCTCGAGTCTCTTCCCTGGTCTTCTGCTTCAGTGTATCAATGCAGATAAAGGTTCTCTATACATAGGCTTTGGAGGACTAGTCTGGATCCTCAGTCACACAGTTTGTATTTGAGTAAAAATATTGGATGGACCTTTGGCAGTTCTTGTCTGTATGATCTATCGACCGTGCAGAGGACAGGGCTCTGAGCATCAAGACTCTGCTTTCTGGTGCCAAACTGTTGTGGGACTCCTTGTATCATATAGCACTATGATGCTCTGAGTACTGTAGTCTACATGAAGGTCGGCCTGTGAAATCCAGCCGGCGCATGACCTTGAACTTTAGCCTTCACAAGCCATGTCAAAGGTTGAAGTTTTAATCCAAGTAAACCGGGAAGACGTTGAAAGCCATATTGCATCCGAAACAAAGTTTCTGCTGTATATGGGCAGCAGTGCTTATAAAGTACAAGTAGCATGTAAAGGCGACTTGACAGCACTTCTTCGAAACTTCTGTCAAACTTTCAAGTTGAAAGCCTCTCGGCGTCCATGGCTAAGGTTACACAGGGAATGTGGTAATAAGCTACTACATGACACCTAATCATCCTAAATGTGGTTGTATTATAATGTGACAGTCAACGTTTAACCCTTATGAATGTCTGTGTGGGTCGGTATTTATACACACAAGATGGAATAAGTGACCTGCGGAGCCATGTAGCTTTTTGGCCTATGATGAATTTAGTAGCTCAGTTGAAGGGTTATGGGAGAACACTACTTCTAAATATGTTGGTTAAACTGAAGTCCTCCTTTTTGCATGCATGTTTTGCCAGTACAGAATGCTTAAAGGAACGCTCCAGGCATTGATTAATGCATGGTGCAGGGCCTGAGTGCATCATATTCCTGGAACCTAGAGTTGTGTTCCTCCTATCAGGCCCAACACTAGGTATAATTTAATGAATCGGCTGTGACTGCAGTGTCCCTTTTAAAGCTTTTATGTCGGGAGTGTTGGGTGTTGACTTGGTTATTGATCCTATAAATCAGGGAGTCCATCATATAATATATGTTAAAGCTTCCTGACAATGCATCACATTCTGTAGAAAACTTGGTACTGTAGAGTCCCGTGTATGGACCTGCAGCCTTCTCAGGATTATTAAGGGAAATCCACCATGTAGTTATGACATTCTGTGGGAAAATCTCTTTGAAATAGCTAGGTCTAAGCTCCATCCACTTTTAACCTTGCCATCTTCTCCATCTTGTGGAAAAAGCAAGGACGGATCCCCTACTGATGGACATATGTCCATGCAAAGTCAATCTATTTGATTCAAAAAGTCCAACCAGATATATGGACGGGTTTTCAATCCTCCAGCAATGGCAGCAGAAAATTTGGATTGACCAATGATGTGACCGGCTCCCAGACAATTTACCTTTGAAATATTCTGTATATTTTACTGTTCTCCTCTAATGTGGATCTGACTTTTGTTCAGACAGCGGAGGTAGCCATGTCAAACCTGAAGAGCAAGTACGAGAATGAGAAGACGCTCGTGTCGGAGACCATGCTGAAGCTGAGGCACGAGTTAAAGGCCCTAAAGGAAGATGCTGCTACTTTCTCATCCATGCGCTCAGTGTTTGCCAGCAGGTACAGTATCGTTATCCGTGATTGTTTTGTATGATCTTACATTAGGTCAATGAATGTGTAAATTCTCCTATGGATGGGTCACTAATATCAGATTGGTTGGGGTACAGCACCCTGTAACATTTTGGCTTGAGTGCTGTGTGACCCCTTCAATCCTCTAAATGATAGGAGCCGATAGCTCTGATATAGGAAGCTTATCTTAAGCCTGTGCATAAGCTTATAAATTTCTGTCTTTTAGATGTGACCAGTATGTTAACCAGTTAGAGGACATGCAGCGCCAGCTTGTGGTAGCGGAGGATGAGAAGAAGACGTTGAATGCCTTGCTAAGAATGGCTATACAACAGAAATTGGCCCTCACCCAACGCTTAGAGGGACTGGAAGGAGCTCCCGATACCTCCAGATCAAGTCGTACAAAAACGGTGACAAAGTCAAAAACCCGACCTTCAAAATCAAAAGTGAACTGGTGAGTAATGTATAAGATGAGCAGCAGGATAGCCTGCACTGATGGGATGAATATGCTTCCCTCTGCTATGTAACATTGGGTTTAAGATATTGAGGGACCAGTTGGTGGTTGGTCGGATGGGTTATATATGTACAGCTGTTTTATCTTGTATACGAAAAATAACAAAATAAAAAATGTTTTGATCAGAAGTTATTGAGGAACCTTTCATCCGTCTAATCTGGAGCAACTTTTGAGGAAAAGTAGATTTGCTACAGGTCCAGCAGCTTTGACAGAACCTACAGTGATGGGGTTTAGCGACAGCCAATCCCGAGTGAGGGGAGTTATTCATATATTTGAAAAGGTCACATGTTTCCCAAGGGTGGGGGGGAAACTGCTCCTTTCCAGCCCCTCCCAATTGGCAACTGCCTAGTCACACAGCAGATGCTAATGAAAAGGTACAATATAACATATCTTATATTTCTGTAAAACCAATTTTTAATACAAAAACACTTTGCCAGTGTATGTACTATGCTCTGTGGGGACTGGGGGAGTGCTAAAAATGGCTCTCCTGGTGACAGGTTCCCTTTAAGAGCAGTTCTCGTCGCGCATGGGGGGAGCACTCTGAAGTCTATCATGACTGACCTTGATATGTAGAATCCCTTTAATTGCACAGATTACACTGTATTCTGATCCAGCACTATCAATCCACTAATGCTACTTTAATCATTATTATTTTTGTTTGTTTTTTTTCTTCACAGAAAGCAATAATTCCTCCATGGTCCTAACCTAAGATTCCTTCCTTCTCTACATCTCCCTGTATGTGACCACAAGAAGCCAACTCATTCCCGCTAAATGGAGGTTATACACAATACGAAACTGCACCAGCGTCCTGCACGAAGCACATGGGATCCCTTCACCTCTAACCAAATCCTAAATGCTAGTGGAAAACTCTTTGAGAGACTAAGATAATTTTTTTTAAAAAAACTTGAAATATTTTATTGGTCTAAAAAAGTAAAATATGTATATAAAGTTTTTATTTCGAAAAGTGCCTTCAAGTGGTTGAATGTCGACTAACTTATTTTAAAGTCTTAACAAAAACGGTCACTAATCCTCTGTCACTTTTGTCTTATTCTAGAATCAGATGTTTGCACATGTGGAGGCAGTGTTGGTAGTTACTGTAAATGATATTTAGAATTTTATAAATGTTATGTACAGATGTTGGCTTGATGGTATTGGGATTGGCTTTCCACCTGTAACATACTAATTGCCTATATGTGGGTCATTAATATGGAATTTTTCGGGGGGGGGGCGCTATACCCAAAACCTCCTCTGATCAGAAATGCTACGCACTGGATTGAGCCACAGGGAGACATCTCTGTCCATATACCATGCAGGATCCGATCCTATACACTGTAATGCTAACTGTGAACTATTGCTACACCTTGTACAGAACTTTCTGCTTCCTTGAAGCCTCAATTATGATCTATCCTATTAATCGGCAATTAATATGCTACGACTGATAAACTCGTTGAATGTAATTGACAACGTTGTGATGAACAATTCCTTCATGACAAATCTAAATCCTTTAGAACTTTACAACTTTAGAAGCCAGACTGGTCTGGAATGGATTCATACATTCATATAAAGTGAGCCATACACACTGGATTGGATTAGATGGAGAAGGCCTCCTGTCTCTACCATGGCAGCAGCTAACAATTAGACAATTGGATTATAACACAACCCTGCTTTATGCTAGAAAAGCCACTGCCAGAGGTGTTTGTGCCAAGAGTTAAAAGGTGAAGATGCTTGTGTCACATGCACACTTTGCTGTGCTTGGTATGCATGTGTATGGGGGGGACAGAGCCTACAGTCTTCCTTTCCAGTTTTCCTATTTTGTACTCTGTATTTGTGAACTCATGGCTCAATCACAACATCTCCATGGCATGAAGCAAGATAGGTGAGGCATAAAAGGTGTATGAAAGCTCCTCAGATATCAGGCTGTCCTGAAATAGATGATTGCAAAAAATGGAAGAGAGAATATTTAGTACTTTTTTTTTTTTTTTTTTTCTTGTTAAGACCAAACTGTAAAAATAAAGAGCTGATGCTTGTGACAATTGACAGTCAAGCAAATGTTCAATAAAATAATGTTTTTGGACTTTAAAATTCTGTTGTGTTACGTCCTTTTATACTGAGTGGTAATATATGGAACCTGTTTTAAGGGTTAAAAAATGTTGGCATCTAGAGATTATGATCTGACTTTTTTAGAGTATTTGGACTGAAAGCCCACACTGCAGTGACCAAACCTCTCAATAGCATAAAGAATCAAATGCTAGAGTCAAGCATCATGTTGTGTGGACAGAGGAGGAGTCTTCCACATTTCATTTTGGTCATAAAAAGCAAGTTTAATTTATTTGGGGAAACATGTTTGTTGACAAACTAAGGAAAGACTTCCTCCAACACCTTTCACGATTTCTTTATCCACTTTTTGGGTTCAGTGTCATGGTTTGGGGAATGTTTTCTGCAGCAGGAGTTGGTGAAGGTTCTGATACAGGCGGTCCCCAACTTAGACAACCCATAGTTACAGACGGACCGCTCTGACCTCTGAAGCTTTCTGAATGCTTTACTGTAGTCCCAGATTGCAATAATCAGCTGTACACTCACCGGCCACTTTATTAGGTACACCATGCTAGTAACGGGTTGGACCCCGTTTTGCCTTCAGAACTGCCTCAATTCTTCGTGGCATAGATTCAACAAGGTGCTGGAAGCTCCTCAGAGATTTTGGTCCATATTGACATGATGGCATCACACAGTTGCCGCAGATTTGTGGGCTGCACATCCATGATGCGAATCTCCCGTTCCACCACATCCCAAAGATGCTCTATTGGATTGAGATCTGGTGACTGTGGAGGCCATTTGTGTCCAGTGACCTCATTGTCATGTTCAAGAAACCAGTCTGAGATGATTCCAGCTTTATGACATGGCGCATTATCCTGCTGAAAGTAGCCATCAGATGTTACAGGGTACATTGTGCTCATAAAGGGATGGACATGGTCAGCAACAATACTCAGGTAGGCTGTGGCGTTGGTACCAAGGGGCCCAAAGAGTGCCAAGAAAATATCCCCCACACCATGACACCACCACCAGCCTGAACCCTTGATACAAGGCAGGATGGATCCATGCTTTCATGTTGTTGACGCCAAATTCTGACCCTACCATCCGAATGTCGCAGCAGAAATCGAGACTCATCAGACCAGGTAACGTTTTTCCAATCTTCTACTGTCCAATTTCGATGAGCTTGTGCAAATTGTAGCCTCAGTTTCCTGTTCTTAGCTGAAAGGAGTAGCACCCGGTGTGGTCTTCTGCTGCTGTAGCCCATCTGCCTCAAAGTTTGACGTACTGTACGTTCAGAGGTGCTTTTCTGCCTACCTTGGTTGTAACGGGTGGCAATTTGAGTCACTGTTGCCTTTCTATCAGCTCGAACCAGTCTGCCCATTCTCCTCTGGCATCAACAAGGCATTTCCGCCCACAGAACTGCCGCTCACTGGATGTTTTTCTTTTTCGGACAATTCTCTGTAAACCCTAGAGATGGTTGTGCGTGAAAATCCCAGTAGATCAGCAGTATCTGAAATACTCAGACCAGCCCTTCTGGCACCAACAACCATGCCACGTTCAAAGGCACTCAAATCACCTTTCTTCCCCATACTGATGCTCGGTTTGAACTGCAGGAGATGGTCTTGACCATGTCTACATGACTAAATGCACTGAGTTGCCGCCATGTGATTGGCTGATTAGAAATTAAGTGTTAACGAGCAGTTGGACAGGTGTACCTAATAAAGTGGCCGGTGAGTGTAAGGTGTCTGTAATGAAGCTTTATTGATAACTCTTGGTCCCATTACAGCAAAAAATGTTTAAACTCCCATTGTCACTGGGGCCAAAATTTATTTTTTCTGGATCTACAATTATGAAATATACAGTTCCAACTTGCATACAAATTCAACTTAAGAACAAACCTCCGGACCCTATCTTGTACGTAACCCGGGGACTGCCTGTACATACATTCCAACACCAAAACGGGTAAAGCGGTTCCTTGAAACAGAATCCTTGGTGACAAAGTTATGGCAAAGAAACCCACAACAGTCACAGAACTGTGGAAGAGACTGGGAGAAGAGTAGAGGAAAATCCCAGCAGAGCCGTGCATGAGATAGTGATGTCCTTTGGCCCGATGTGCTGAAGAGTTCACAGCAAAGGCCTCTCCATTCCTACTGTTGATACAAAAAATGTAATCAAATCTTTCTCTGTGCTACCTGTCTTCACACATTTTTGCAAAATAAAGTTTTTAATGGAATGTGTACCCCCTAAGACAAATCATCAAATTTTGATCTCGAGATACATTATCCTTGAAAAAAAATCAAGTGATCATAATAGGGGCACATTACTTAGCCGTCTGCTGGAGTTCACAGAAAGTGATTGTCGACAGTAATGCACTGTGCCGCTCACAAACGATCGTGTTCCCAATATCCTGCATGTGTCGCTGCCCCGCTCTTAGTCCGACAGAGTTGACCACCTTCTTCCCGGCGCTCAGTCCAAATCAGTCAGATTGTCTGGCATGCTGCTTAGATTCCAGCCCCTTCCTGTGTCCCCTACCGGATCTTTGTGCCTCACAGCCTTTGAAAAAGCTCCCTAGTGATATCCTGTGTCTACCGTGTGTCCTGCTCTGAGTTCCCGTGTTCTATGTTCCCATCTGCCTGGACCTCCATTGCTGACCCCGGATCGGACTTGACCACGGGCTAGTGACACCTGTGGAACAAACTGGTGGTACCCCACCGCGCAAGTCCAACCCGCTTTGCGGCGGGCTCTGGTGAAGCCAGGTGCCACTTAGATCCGGTCCCAGGTGTCGGCTAGTACCACTCTCCGGTGGTCCAGTGGGTTCACATTCCCGAATCCTGACATATATTCATAGTTATGTTATATTACTGTTTTTATTGCACTAAACTTCAGATCATCCACCAAAATCTTTTGATCATTAGGGAGACCACAATCTCTTTACAGCCCAGGGCCTGCGTCTTAAGTATGTTGCAATGGGTTGTAATAGGATAAGATGAGAAAATAATGTGCATGTGGATTCCAGTGGCATGATACAGTAGTTGTATACAATATAGAAGTTTTTACAGATACAACTACAGTGCATGTTGTGAGACACTGAAGGGGTTAACTGTGGATGGGCGTATGTTTCCCCTGGGTTTCCTACTATGCAAGGCCCTAATGCTGAGGTTGTGTTGTTCCAGCACCTTGGACACCAGGTGGAGGTAGCAGCCTAATCAGCCTGCATAAAGCTGCTGAGCAGAGCTGAGAGCGTTGTCTCTCTGAAAAGAGGCTGGAGAGCACACACAGCCCTGCCTCTGTGCCTCCAGAGTCTTGAACTGCATCACAAAAACCGTACCCCAGACTCTACTGGCCACATCTCCCACAATGTATATAGTCGGTGATGCTTCAGTAACTAACATCTGGACATTACTTGGTATACTGCATACAGGCAATTGCATTGTGAGTAGTCCCTGACCTATAGGATAAATATAGGGCTCTTTAAGCCTCCTACCTGGAATCTAATCCGGAAAAAATTGGACGCTTACAACTGCGTGACGATGGATAAATAGGCCACAGCAGCCTGTTTATTTAAATAACAATAAAATTAAAAACAGTATAATTAACTTTATTAACATGTACAAATAAAGTGCAATTAAACAGACGAAATACAAGGCCTAAGAGGGGGTGATTCGCAATGCTCATGCAAAGCGTTACTCGCTTACTCCCGCCGCACCGCGCTGGCTCGGGAGCTGACAAATATGTCGCAGGTAACCATTCCCTCTGTACCCACCTCGGGTGGGCCAGCTACCATACCCATCATTCTCCATTTCCACTTCTTGTTATGCGCACAGCTGCCTTATTCCCGCACTGCTGCGTGACAAGAAATTTTTTTTTAAGAAAAAGGAAAAAAAACAGGGAGGGCGGGCGGGAGGCGGGCATCTCGTTCCAGCGTCGGGGGTCCAAGAGGAAGTCGCCCCTGGTGAGCCCGCCTTTTATTCTTCCTTCCCCTCCCCTTTACTGACCTCACTTGCCTAACTCCCTTCCTGACGCCCCTAACCCCTCCTTACCATTATGCTGGCCCAATTTCCCACAAGTCAAGGCGGGCATACATTTACTAGGATGGATGTATATTATTAAATGGGGCAGGTGTTTATAGAGGGCTGATTGAATTACCTTGGAGTTGTATATTAATTTAATATGTTCTTTCCCCTTAGTCTGGTGATAGCAAGAACCACATACCATCAAGTGGCGGAAATAGTATAATCTGTGCACATGTTTGTATGTAATGCTATGTAACTAGAGGGTTAATTTATTCTGTTTATGTAACTTGAAAACATTTGGTTCATTCTGTGATATCTCAGGTGGTTGTAATGTTGGCAGCTCAGTAATTGTAAAATTGGACCAAGGTGATATAAAGACCTGGTTTGCTTGGATTGCAGAGTCAATAGTCGGAGGTCAGTCATAGTTCAGTATGGTGGCGAAAACCTATGGCCTTTTTGTGGGGACCCGGGCCCATCGCCCCAGAACACCAGACAAGACTCAAAGATCTCCTGCAGTTTCTAAGACAAATTAAAAGATGCTGCTTTCAGTCATAGTTTTGTTTACGTATTGGGAACTGTAGGAAGAGGGAGAGAGGAGACGCAATTAGGCACAGGGTTGTAGTATATTTTTGGAGGAAGCTCCTGCTGAGCCCCAGAGGGAAACTGGAGAGAAGCTTTATAAAATGATGGTGTTGCTTGTCACTCACGGAGGCCAATATGATTGAAGTGGAACAGGGCAATAGTTACTGCTTTAATGTTTGGTTGGGCACCAAGCGCATAGATAAGCGAGAGGGTTTTGGGGTTGAAGTTTGGGCACTCGGCCTCTAAACGCGTTTGAACCATCACTGGTTCGAGTAGTCATTGAGTTAGTCGTGGAGATAGTGGGGCACTTTTTATAAGGGTCCGAATCAAGTTTTTGGCCGGGTTTTCAGAATTTTACGATTTGCCAAATGCCCACGGGATGTTTGGCGAACTAGATCAGGATTGTGGCCATTGGCGTGCTTTAAGCGACAGAATGGGGGCATGGCCGTGGAAAAACCCGTCTGAAATTTGTCTCAAAATCAATATCACCATGCACCGGAATAGGTTGGTGAAACCAGCGGACCCTCGGGGAAGGCCTGAATCCTTGGCGGAGAATGCGTGCTGGGATGCAACAGTACTGGGTAAGTAAAATGGACCCCATTGAATGCTGCTAAAGACTCCATCCAGGCATTGCTAAGATGCGATGATGCAAGCAGAGCCTACACAGAAGCGGGCCAACGACAGACTTCCTACCCAACAGGAGAAACCAGGGGGACTATTACCCTACTTTTCCACTGATTAATGTCCATTCCTTGTGTTCTCATTATGTTGCTGCTGTCTTAGCAGTGGTTTCCTAGCAGCATATTTACATGGAAGTGCTGTGAATAAGTCTCCTCTTACCAGTGGTGTAGAGTTGGTCTGCATGCTAGACCTCTGGTGGCAGTGACCTGGTCTCTAATCTGTGTGCTGCTGTTGACCCCGTGATTTATGAGGTGCGTGGAGAGGTCTGCACGGAAACTGAACAAAATGGTTTCAAACATACAAAAGTCATGGCTGGGAAGCCAGTTTATAATGCAGTCCTCTTCCATGAGTGGAGCAGATTCCCCTGTACAGTACTAGATGCATTAATGTCCATGTGTCACTCTAACCTACTAGGTGTGAGACAGCTGTGAACCAAGTGGGGCTGTCTGGAGATGTGTTTTATATTTTAATCAGGTTGTAGCTCCTTTTAAAGATTTCCCTGAAATTTTCTGAACTGAATATAAGCAGTACGAATCTGGGCGTTGACTCTTGTTTGGGAGTAGGGTGGATTTAATTTTGTCTCAGGCGAAGAGAAAAACGCATAGAATCGGGCCCTCAGCTGTAGACAACTGTTGATGATATATGTAAAAGTTTCTATGTATGATGTCTGTACGTATCAACATACCAACGTGTATGTAATGATGTTTATGAACATCCTGCCAATGCAGTGGTTGACCTAGTGTTGCAAAATCAACAGTCCTTTAATAGGTTTCTCTATGAGCACTGATCAACTCAAGGGGCGTCAAGTTTCTCGAAATGGTTGCAGGTGATTACTTGTTCTTCAAATGAGATATTAATTAACAGTGTACCAATGCAATGCCAAGAAGAGTGTGGTTGGATAAACAAGCTTGCAACCTCACAAGGGGGGAGTTTATTAAAAACGCCTTGTGGCTGAAAAGAGTGCCTCCCTAGAGGAGAAGAGGAAAACACGCTTTTTGACATAAGTGTTAGACCAGGCCCCAAATAGATATCCAATCTTCTGCCCCATTGGCTGCTGAAGCATCCAACTATCCTCTCCAGCCTGAAGTGAGAAAAAGTAACTTTACCGTGCTGTGAGCACCTTCTTTTGGAAAACGACTCCCTCGAGCCATCTCAAAACCCAGTTGATTACTTCTTGTAATGTGGCCGTTGCCGATTAAATGAACTGAAAAGTTGAATGTTTAGATTCTCTGCCTCAGAGTGATCCCTGTGTTGGTAAGGGATGTTATCATCCAGGGCCCCGTTCACCACCATTAGGGATCCCAGATCACATTTGGGATTGCCCCCACGGAGAAGAAAACCACATATTTCACCCTCGCCTTCAATTTCTTGTACTCCAACTGCCAGAGAATGCCAGAACTGTGGTGGACGAGACCACTGTTCCCACCGTGACCACAGACCAGCGCCAAGGATGTTGCTCAGGGGCCAGCCCAATCACAGAAACCAGGGCCCTGGCTGTCCCCAAGCACACGAAAAAGGTTAGACCTGGTGGGGGATTGTTTTGCCAGGGCATCAAAAACAGGATACGTAATCTACTTCTGTGGTCTATACTTGGCAATTGAAATGTGTTGCTAACCCTGCTGATGACTTCTGGTTAAGGCCCCTAACTTTGATTGAACTTTGCTATTCAGACCTGCAGTGCCAGGCTGCGGGCGGCTGCTCCGCACTGGAAGTGTAACCTCCACAAAAACTGTATGGCGGGTAGAAATGTAACATGCAAAGATTATGGTGGGGAAACTTAGTTTGATGCGTAAGCTTGCTTCTAAGTGAGTGGCGCAAATCCTGCACAAGGGACTGTTTGTGGTGCAGGTAAAAAATTCAAGCCTTCAAACTCCTGGCAGGAAGAACGAACTTAAGCCCACGCCCTCTGGACGCCAAAAGTTTTTCACCACTCACTTCAGAGACCGGTCAATTTGAGATCTCCCAGTACTTTGGGCCGCGGGACGCGGCCATACCTCCCAACCCTCCCCCGATTTCGATGTTGTGTGATGACGAATCCCGGGTTTTAGGTCGGTCAGTCGTCACGGGCGAGCTGGGGAGAATGCACGGGTCCCCCCCCTCCCCCGGTTTGTTTGTCCCGCATCCTTCCTGGTCCGTATATAAAAGCTGAAGAAGCAGCTGGGCATCGGAGCCCAGGAAGGAGGAGGCAGTGATAAGCCCCTGCTACTCCTCACTGATGTTGTTTTTCTGCACAAGTCATGGTGAGGACGGTAGAGCCATGCAACCAAGATAGACCCGCACACTCACGTGAGTAATGCGGAAAAGCCTGGCAGAAGAATTGAAATTGCCTGCAGCGGCGGGAAGGGGGAACGGTAGAAGACAGGTAAGAAAACAGGATTTTTTTTAAATTGCCACCAGGACAGGGGGGGGCCTACAGGGAGAGACAAGACGGGAGTGAAGCGGGACGAGGGGATTCGATGGTAGATCAAAAGGGGGAGAGGGAGGAAAGCGAGGAGAGAAGGTGTGAGCGCCAGATGTACAAGGAAGAGATGGAGGATAAGGGGGGATCTGGAGGATGGATGTATGGAAGAAAGGAAGGGACGGAATGAAGGGGAAGGGAGTGAGGATGTGGGATGGATGGAGAAAGGATCAGCTGGGAGGATGGGGGAGGGAATAGGATGAGGAGGAGATGGGGGCGGGGTGGGACAAAGGAGGAGGAGGAGAGAGGAAAGGTGAAGACGGGGAATCCGAGGAGGAGGGGAGGAAACAAAGGAGGAGGATGGGGACCAAAGGACGGAGGCTGGGGAAAGTAAGAGGATGTGATTTGAGGGAGGAGGAGAAGGGGGAAAAAAGGAGGACGGGGATGCCGGGGGGACAGGACGGTGGAAGGATGGCTGTGAGCGACAGGAGGAAACAGGGAGGAAGATGGAGGAAAGGACGCCGGCCACAGGAGGAGGAAAGGATGGAAGACAGGAGGGCCAACGAGGAGGATTGGAAAGGACAGGATGGCCACAGGAGGAGGATGGAAAGACAGGAGGAGGCCAAAAGGAGGAGGAGGATCGGAAGACTAGGAGGACACACAAGGAGGAAGGAAGGGAAGGAATGAGACAGGGGGCACAGGAGAGGTGCGAAGACAGGGGGCCACAGGAGGGGGAGGGATGGAGGACATGAGCTTTTATAGGAGAAGGATGGAGAACAGGGGTTACAGGAGGAGACTGGAAGGACAGGGGGCCACCGATAGAGGAGAGAGGAGATAGAGAACAGGGACCACACCATGTGAGGAGGGGTAGGGGAAGGATTCAAAGGAGGATAATTAATTAATTAACGAGGGTTTTTATATGTTGCAGAGTTACATTAGGTGCAGTTAGAAGGTTAATGGGGCGGGGCATTTAACCATGTGGACCATCAAGGCAATATTATACTATGCTCTGTGGGTGCGGACTATGGGCACGTGGTTTAGAAAAAAGGGGGATGGGCTTTGGCTTGGTCCATTTCTCTCGGGTCAAAAGTTGTGAGGTATGGAAGGAAAGACGGTGAGGCTGATGGCCTGTCAACTACCAGTAGCCTGGTGTTGATGGAGCAAATGATCTTCTTGCATAGTAAGCGGTTCAGCTCCTCTATTAAAATGGCACTGGCCGCGGGGTGTTGTTTCATGCCGGCCCGTGTGTGAGACACACCTTGACGTGTTGAGCAATTATTTCTTTCTACCCTTTAACAGGGCCTGCGTGGATTGGCGCTGGAGTGGAAATGTGATCATGTTGCCTGGATGGGAAACCTGGCAGGCGGGGAGAACAAAATACCAAGAGGATGCGCCGAGAAACAGTAGCCTCCTGGGGGACGTCCTGCATTGCCTGAGAACATGGTGGTCACTGTGTCCAGCAAAATCAGGTCCACCTACCAACTATGCCAGATACAGTTCTCCAGCCGCAGTCACCATCATATATTTCCAGCCCGATCTGAATTCCTGTAGGTCGCGGTTACCATTGGTGAGTTTCCACCTGGTTGCAGCTCCGAGCTGTGGTCCAGGACCTCTGTTCTGGTAACCCATCGGGCCAGCTGTTGCAAAAGATCTCCGGCTACGTTCCGTAACATCCCATGCCTCTGCTGCAACGCCGGGCTTCGACAGCACCAGATGTACCGATGGGCCTGCACGTACCTGCTTCTGACCACCAGGCTGTCCCCAGCTGGTGTTACTTTTCACGGCACCAGAGAACAGGAACTCTTTTCCAGGTCTTCTGTCAAATGACAACGCACAGGCTGCTGCTCTGCTTGTTCCGGTGTGAATAATCTGAGATTGTTCAGACAAGGAATAATCCCTTCAATGGCGGTGCCTGTTGACATATGACTAGTATATTGATTAATTCCCAGTGTTGCTGAACCCAAAAAGCCAGAGGGGACATTTGAGGGACATTGCGTGATCCTCATCGCAGAAGAGATTCTTGCCCCCGTCCCCTTGATGTGCATACAAGATGGTGGCCCCTTTTCCCCAAAATGCAAGACTGCAAGGTTTACTATACTTGTTGTATTTCATATATGGAATATGACTATGCCACATAGGTGACGTGTCATCAGACACATTTCAGGCCTTGTGTTGCACTTACCTAAAAAAAACCGAAAAGGGTGAATAGCTACCAACCATATTTTTACTTGGGTATGTAAAAGGAAACTGGACTTTGTCTGGATTCCAAACCCTGACCTTTCCAGTAAATACCCAGGACCTCCATGTGCAGCTGTCATCAAACACCCTAGTATATGATACATGAGACAGACTAGGCACTTTTACTGAAGTGCACTGTATTCTGCCCTATCCAGGTAAATAGCAGCTGGGACCTCTGCGAGGCTGGGTTATCCACCCTTCCGGACCCAGTCTTGATTTCCCAGCCGGGTTCAATAGTCGGGGTGTGGGCGCTCGTTTAATTACCAAGGGGGTATGCAAACAACCCCTGCCAGACGGCAGGGTTAAACTAGGTTTCTAAACAAAACCCTTTCACGTGCTATAGTTTTTTAAAGAGTGAACACACCTTCATGGGGGGAACCTGAAACTGGATAATGGTAAGGTTAATGCAGCTGGTACATTCTCTGCCTGGGAAGGCATACTAATAATGTGACCAATCAGATGTTATTTACTTGTTGTAATGACAAGGGGAGAGCTGGTTGGATAACAAGGCTTGCAACTCCAAGGGGAGTTTTTTAAAAAAATTGCTTGTGGCTGGAAAGTTCCAGGGTCTTTCTGTTCTCCAGAGAGGGAGTACTCCTTAAGAGGAGAAGGAATGTAGGAAAGTCTAGTCCAGGAGAATTCCTGAGAAGTCACAAATGTCTATGGCATGCGCCCTACACATGTGGCTGTGTGGGAGACAGGCAAAAGCAGACCTCACCCATAGGAGTCGCCTTACAGGGATGCTGAAGAGGGCCATTTAACCAATCCGGGCTGAGGGCTATCTTAAAAAGCTGAGAGCATGCCTTGAATTACATCTATTAAAATCTAATCAACATCTCAAGCTAGTGAAGTTACTGCTATTTTGGTCGTGTCAAAGTTCCAAAAGGACGTAGTGTAATGTGTGTTACCAACATTTCCTCGAGGATCCCTGTGGCCAGGACGGTTCCACCCGGGTGGTGATCCATGCCTCCATCAGGTTGCTCCAGGGATGAAACGAAAAACTTTAGGGCCTCTCCAATACCATCTTGTACATCTACTGCTTGGAGACCTGCCAGGCTGTGGACGACCGGGTACCAAGCACCGACGGAGTGCTAAGGCCCGCACTCAGCCAGTCACCCGGTACTAGGGATCTGGCTTCCCCTCAAGCCACGAAAAGTCTGTACGTATACATCTGGACAAACACAGATACAAGTATATGGTGTTTGCGGGTTTGATGCCATGAGGTATTAAAACATTGTATTAACATTCATGCATGGGGAAAAAATGAAATGTCTTTTATTTTTACCCTATGTGACACGTAAAATCAGTGATTTTCAACCTTTTTGAGCCGCGGAACCTTTTACTTTAGAAAATCCTGGGGCACACCACCAACCCAAATAGCACAAAAGACACTAAAAACAGTCATATCTCTACATATAGTTAATAATATAGATTCTAAATTTATTTTACTCATTCAGGTGATTGAAAACCTGGGCTGTTTCGATAAACCACAGGAAGGTGGAAATGGAAAGACACACACGGAAGCTCTTCCTCAAGAAGTTCTCAGTTTCTCCCTGTTTTTAGTTTATGGTTGTGGATTATATGGGCTTCTATACTGCATATAAAGGGTACAATGAGAAGTACTAGGGCCATGAGGCCAGAGTACAAAGTGCCAGCTCATATACTCAGCATATGAGCTGGGTACTTGTAGTACTCCAGCCTCAATGGACTAAGTATTTTCTCATTGTACCATTTCTTCATTGTTATATGCAGTAGTATACTGCTGGAGTACTAAAAGTACAGCTCATATGCTGAGTATTCGCCAAAAGGTCATATACGCAGGCAAAAGCTCATATAGTCGACATTTATTGGTGGGCCATTACCGGGCGCGGGGGCAAAATGCCAGGTCTCTTCGATCAGCGATGATGCGCAGTACTAGTGACATCATTTTGTCGCGGCGAGGTTCAAAGCTTGCGCATGTGTTATTGTACACGTTCTCTACATTGTAAAGAGCCGTGACCTGACGCACGCTGCGCTATTGCCGGGAAACAAACACACAGGGGGACCAATAGTTTGGGGAACTTTCCCCGCGGCACACCCGACAATGGTTGCGGCACACTAGTGATGCACGGCACACAGGTTGAAAAATCACTGACGTAAAGAATAAGCTGGACATCAATTTAACACCCAGTCAGGACCAGTTGTTGCATGTCTATATGATCACTTCACCCCATTCCAAAAGCCTTTTTGCCACCCAGGAAAGAATATATTTAATTTGACACCATGTACCAGGACTGGAAACATATGTAAGTGGGAATTGCCAAAAAAATGCAAATTCAACCAATGAAAAGAAGAAAAGAAAGATTGAAAGAGGGAATCGTAGATTCTAATTATATAAATCTTATTGGCAATTAACAGAGGAACCATAACCATAACAGTTTGTATGATATCTAAAAATGGGAGTTTGTAGGCTCTGGAGGCCCCAAGCCAGTGATCCAGAGGAAGGCGAAAGAAGAGAAAAACCCCCAGAAATCTGTTCGTCAGAGGAGGAAAAAAATTCTTCTGACCCAAAAATGGCGATCGGTATAACCATGGATCACAACTATCCATCGCCTACTGCTGATCCTATCCAAAGTGACAATTCTTGTCGGCCCTGGGCCTTACAAAGTTTCGCTTAATTAAAATACCAATATAAGGATACATACACTAACCCATATTGCTCCCCGGGAGTGACAGTATACTATAGCCCCAGACCTCAAAATATCTTACAATTTTATCATCCAGACCTTACAGAAGTGTATGTCTAGATAGAGGAATCCTGACCCCTACATCTAGCGAGAGGGATGGGGTCACGACGCGGATCACAAGGACTTTGATAATGACATGAGGGCCCAGGTGGATGTTAGACTCACTGCTGTTATGTTATCAGCCTACATGACCACCATGGCCGATTGTGATGTTTAGTAGGCCACCGTTATTCATGTTCGCAAATCATAACATGACACAATGGCCAGGCGGATGTTTTCAGGCCAATAATGTCAGTTTGAAGATTGGTTAGGTCAGCTTGTAAGTCGTACTATGACCGTACCAACTTCATTCTCAGCAGGGAAGGATGAAGCGCATGAACCCTCTGTGCTGAGGTAGAGTTCGTCATTCTACCATCAATATCCTTTTAAAAAAGACCTGGAGGACAGATGACCACAGGAGGAGGCCTGGAAAGACATGAAGAGGCCTGAGGACAGGCGGAGGCTGGACGATGACAGGAGGCCTTAATATGAGGGAGACAGTGTATTGGATGTTGAATGCAATTACACTGTATACATCACTGAGACACAGTTGCCAGAGATTGCCCTCCACATCAGTGAGCGAGAAGGGGGTAATGAAGCAACTCACAAGGGGCTTTGATTATGACACAATGGCCCATGTTGATTGTAAATTAGGGAATCGTGTCATGTCTGTTAAGTCGTACTGTGACCCGACCCAACATCATTCTCAGGCACCGAGGGAAGGCGATGATGCACTCTTTGTGCTGCTAGAGTCGTCATGCGCAATCCTGACCCGTTAAAAATGGTTGGCGGACAGGAGGGCCTACAGGAGGAGGCTGGAGGACAGGATGCACAGGAGGAAAAGTGGTGGTCAGGTGGAGGCTGGGAGGACAGCAGTTGGAGGCTGGAGGACAGAAGGCGGGGGCCCACAGGGGGGGGGAGACTGCAGGACAAGGGGCACCAGAGGAGGCGGGAGTACAGGCGGATAAAGGAGAAGTGGAGGCTACAGGAGACTCAAGGGACAGTAGCCAAAATATGCGGGAGATGGAGGACAGGAGGAGCTAAATGGACAGGGGGGCCACAGAAAGATGCGGGAGGACAGGAGACTACATTAGGAGGCTTGGAGGCTACACGGAGGATGGAGGACAGGAAGCGCATATTGAGGAGACAGGGGCGGCGAAAGGAGGAGGTGAGGAAGGGAGAAACCTGGAGGGACCAGGGGAAACCAGGAGACTGCAGGAGACATTGGGGCGACAGATGGAAGGCAGGCGGGGAAAGGAGGGCGGCTGGATGTGAAAGGGCGGAAGATGAAGGAAAGAGGAGCTGGAGGTACAGCAATGATGCAGGAGACACAGGGGGGGGGGCCAAAAGTAGGGAGGCTGGGGACAGGGAGCACAGAAGGAGGCTGGCGGACAGGAGGCACCATATGAGGAGACAGGAGACGACGGAGGAAGGAGCAGCGGGGAGTACGAGGGAAGGATGGGGGACAAAAAGGGCGCGCCGGCTGGGTGGTACCAACACCATGACAGAAGAGGCTCAAAGAGAGGAGGTGGGAGGACAAGAGGAGGTTGGAGGTTTGCAGCCATTCGATCTTTTTCCAAGAAAGCAAAGTCTAGGGATTGGCCCGGCCTTCCATATACAATAGTAACATCTACTCAGGACGCTTACAGTCTAGTATATGCATGAAGGCTATAATTTCTTGTCATTCTCATCCAGCCACACAAACGATTACATTTCTAGATTAAAGGAAACCTCCTGGGTACCCTACGCACTGAGGTAATCAGAGGGGAGGAAGAGGGAAGGGTAGGGCGGAGGGGGAGAGTAGGTTGAGGGGCGATGTGTAGGCGGAGGGGAGGGGATGTAGGGGCGGGAAGCTCTTACTGGGGATGGGAAGATGTCTGGGTGTGTATGGGGGAGGGGTTGATGATGGCGAGGGAAGAAGTATGGTGGACGGGAAATGTTGACTAAGTTATGGCAGGAGGGCCGATCTGGCCGTCGGGTGAGTTATGGGCAGATGACGAGGACGGTGGAGACGTGGTTCTGGACCATACCATCATTCCATTCATTCTTGTTATGGCACAAGCGCCACCTTGTGCAATTATTTTCCCCCGAGACCCCCCCCAAAGGCCTTATCCCGCTGCTGCGTGACAAGAAATTTTTTTAAGAAAAAGGAAAAGACAAGGGAGGGCGGGCAGGCGGGCATCTCGTTCCAGCGTCGGGGGTCCAAGAGGAAGTCGCCCCTGGTGAGCCCTGCCTTTTATTCTTCCTTCCCCTCCCCTTTACTGACCTACTTGCCTAACTCCCTTCCTGACGCCCCTAACCCCTCCTTACCATTATATGCTGGCCCAATTTCCCACAGGTCAAGGCGGGCATACATTTACTAGGAGGATGTTATATTAAATTGGGGCAGGTCTGTATATAGAGGCTGAATTTGAATATATAGACCAGGGTTGCTTGGAATTGCAGGTCAATAGCGGAGGCAGTCCGCTAGTCAGTGGCTGAGCGAACCATGGACCTTTTATTGGGCCACGGGGCCATCGCCCCAGAACACAGACAAGACTCAAAGACTCTTCTGCGTCCAAGAACTTAAAAGATTGTGCTTCAGTCTGAAGGGTGCCCCCGACTGCATAAGGAGGCGCGCCACTGACTGGGGGAGTCCTCAGGTGTTGCAATTTATTACAGGGCGTTTGCACTTAAATAGGGGTGGTCTCTTGCTTCCTTTTCCCTCCCGCTGCATGCCTCAGCCCACCTACCAATAGCTGAGCCTTATAGCGGCAGGCCTGGGCTGGAATTCCTCTTGCCTCGCGCCATCTTCAAGTGATGAAGTTGTGTGCTGAGAGGTATCTGGCTTGTGTTCTGGTAACCTAGGTGGCCAGTCCAAGGCTGACATAATCGTGGGGTCGCCCCCTGCTTCCGATGAGTGTATGGCCTAAGCATATCAAGGAAGTGCGCCTTCAGCTCCCTCTCCTTCACTGCCCTGCTAGTCCCTCAGTCACATGATAGTCAGTCCATGTATGGGCACATCCGCGGACTGTTTAGCCCCCTTCCCCCAGTAATTTTCTGGCTGGCGGTCGCGCATATGTCGGCGACCGCTGGACATTTGTCCGCTCCGTGGACACGCTATGGTGTGGCGCCCCGCAGCACTGCCCTGATTTCATTAGAGGATTACCCATCCACGGGGATCCTCATAGCCTGTCTGCGTGCTTGAGGAGAGGCAAGAGCTATCGCACCTAGGTAGATGCCTGCTGTCCTGACATTCTTAGCAGTGGAGGCTAGGCTCTTCCCAACCTTTGTACTTTCCCAACAAGCCCCCTGCTGGTTCCAGTACCTAGCATACCACCACCCCACCCCACTGGGCGGCCTCAAGCTCCTGCTAGGTTGGGCGCCAGCGCAAGCAGTCCTTTTTCCCTCGCCCGCCGGTGGGATTCCCGCAGGGGCGGCGCGCGCAGCGGCGGATCTGCGGGGCAATTTTTGTAATTGGCATGTGTTCGCTCCTCTCTAATGGGAGAGGAGGTCTCAGGTCGTTCCGACGGGTCCGCGTCCCCCGTCTTCATCAGGACCGGTTCCTCGGATGCCGCAGGCGATGATGGTTACCGGAGCCGAGGACGACGTGGGAACGACCAGAGCCGTTTCTGCCAGGGAGAGACCAGCATGGTTCCACCGCCCGATAGCATCGGCCAACATCTCGACGCCCGTGGCTCCGCCCACAGGAGCTACAGTTTTGGGAGTATTATTGTTTCTCTCCCAAAAGGGAGTTTACCAGGTTATATCTCTCTGCGGTTGTTACATGGGTTTTGTGCTAGTATACCTAAGCTTCACATCGTGTATGAGATGATTTTACCTAGGAAATTAATAGTTACCGCAGGAGAAGGAGGAGATCATGTCTACATGTCTCTCATATATCTGCTCAGTTTCCTTCACAATGGTAGCTATGGCTGTGTAAGTGTGGCACATAACCTTACAGGATAGACTGGTTAATGTGCTGGGCAGCATTACCTGATGTAATGTGGATGTGGGAAACTCACCATACATTTACTAGGATGGATGTATATTATTAAATTGGGGCAGGTCTGTATATAGAGGCTGAATTTGAATTTACCCTTGGGAGTTGTGTATAATTTAATTATGTTCTTTCCTCTTTAGTCTGGTTGCATAGAACCACACTACCATCAGGTCAAGGCGGGCATACATTTACTAGGATGGATGTATATTATTAAACTGGGGCAGGTCTGTATATAGAGGCTGAATTTGAATTTACCCTTGGGAGTTGTATATAATTTAATTACCTTATATACTCGAGTATAAGCCTAGTTTTTCAGCACAAAAAATGTGCTGAAAACCCCAAACTCGGCTTATACGCGAGTCAAAAAAATTAATCAAAACTCGCCTTTCTGGCGGTACCCGTAGATCTTCTGTGTGATCCATCTGGTATTGTTGTGCTTCACGACGGGGAAGGGGGGGGGGCTATATACACTGGGGCAGGGGCTGGCTGGCTATATACACTTGGGCAGGGGCTGGCTGGCTACATAATGGAGAGGCTGTGACCAATGCATTTCCCACCCTCGGCTTATACTCGAGTCAATAGGTTTTCCCAGGTTTTTTTGGTAAAATTAGGGGCCTCGGCTTATACTCGGGTCGGCTTATACTCGAGTATATACGGTATGTTCTTTCCTCTTTAGTCTGGTTGCATAGAACCACACTACCATCAAGTGGCGGAAAGAGGTATACATCTGTGCAATGTTTGTATGTAATGCTATGTAACTAGAGGGTTAATTTATTCTGTTTATTGTAACTTGAAAACATTTGGTATCATTCCTGTGATATCTCAGGTTGTAATTGGTTGGCAGCTCAGTAATGTAACAATTGACCAAGGTGATATAAAGACCTGGTTTGCTTGGAATTGCAGAGTCAATAGTCGGAGGTCAGTCTAGTTCAGTGGTGGCGAACCTATGGCCCTTTCTGTGGGCACCCGGGCCATCGCCCCAGAACACCAGACAAGACTCAAAGAATCTTCCTGCAGTTCCAAGCAACTTAAAAGATGCTGCTTTAAGTCATATTTTGATACTTACTTTGCTACTTGGGACTGTAGGAAGAGGGAGAATTAGACAGGGTCGTATTATTTTTGGAGGAGCTCCTGCTGGCCCCAGAGGGAAACTGGAAAGAAGCTAAAATGATGGTGTTGCTGTCCTCAGGAGGCCAATATGATTGAAAGTTGTTGAACAGGGAGCAATAAGTTACTGCTTTAATTTTTGGTTGGCACCAAGCGATAAATAAGCGGGGTTTTGGGTTGAAGTTTGGGCACTCGGCCTCTAAAAGGTTCGACATCACTGGACTAGTTAGTCATGAGTTAGTCTGTGGAGATAGTGGGGCACTTTTACTAAGGGTCCGAATCACGTTTTTCGCCGGGTTTTCAGAATTTTTCCGATTTGCGCCAAATTGCCCCGGGATTTTGGCGCACTCGATCGGATTGTGACACATCGGCACCGGCTTTAACGCGACAGAAATCGGGGGCATGGCCGTCAGAAAACCCGTCTGAAATTGTGTCTCAAAATCAATCAATCACTCGGCGGAAGGCCTGAATCCTTGTCGGAGAATGCGCTGCTGGGATCGCAACAGTACTGGGTAAGTAAATTACCCCCATTGAATGCTGCTAAAGACTCCATCCAGGCATTGCTAAGATGCTGATGCAGCAGAGCCTACAGAGCCAACAGACAGACTTCCTACCCACAGGAGAAACCAGGGGGACTATCTACCATGCTTTCCACTGATCTAATGTCCATTCCTTGTGTTCTCTTCTGCTTGTTGCCTGTCCTTAGCAGTGGTTTCCTAGCAGCTTTTTTACCATGAAGGCTGCTGCATACAGTCTCCTCTTACCAGTTGTTGTAGAGATGTGTCTGCTGCTAGACCTCTGGGCGGCAGTGACCTGGTCTCTAATCTGAGCTGCTGTTACCCTGTGATTTCTGAGGCTGGTGGAGAAGGTCTGCACGGAACTGAACAAATCTGTTTCAACGATACAAAGTCATGGCTGGGAGCAGTTATAATGTAGTCCTCTTCCTGATGGAGCAGATCACCTGTACAGTACTAGATGCCACTAATGTCCTGTGTCACTGCCTAACCTACTAGTGTGTGAGACAGCTGTGAACCAGTGGGGCTGTCTGGAGATGTTGTTTATATATTTTAATCAGGTTGTAGTCTCTTTTTAAAGATTTCCCTGCAAATTTGCTGCACTGAATATAGCATACAATCTGGGGTTGACTTCTGTTTGGGAGTAGGGTGGATTTTAATTTTTTGCCTCAGGCAGAAAAAGCATAGAATCGGCCCTTCAGCTGTAGACAATGTTGATGATATATGTATATTCTATGTATGATGTCTTTCGTATCATACATACAAAGTGTATGTATGATGTTTATGCAACATCCCTGCCAATGCAGGGTTGACCTAGTGTTGCAAAATCAACACTCCTCTTTAATAGTGTTTTCTCTAGAGCCTGATCAACTCTAAAGGGGCGTCAAGTTTCTCCAAATGGTATTGCAGGTGATACATTTTCCTTCCAAGGAGATATTTAATTAAACAGTTGTACCAATGCAATGCAAGGAGAGTGCTGGTTGGATAACAAGCTTGCAACCTCACAAGGGGAGTTTATAAAACTCCCTGTGGCTGAAAAGAGTTCCCTCCCTAAGAGGAGAAGAGAGAAAACACGCTTGACATAAGTGTAGACCAGGCCCCAAATAGATATCCATCTTCTGCCCCATTGGCTGCTGAAGCATCCAACTATCCTCTCCAGCCTGAAGCTACCTTTACCTTGCTGTGAGCACCATGGAACGACGTCCAACCAGCCATCTCAACCCAGTTGATGTTACTGCTGTTGTGGCCGTTGCCGATAAATGAACTGAAAGTTGAATGCTTTAGATTCTCTGCCTCAGAGTGATCCCTGCGTAAGGCTGTTATCACCAAGGGCTCCCTGTTCACCACCATTAGGGATCCCATATCTACATTGGAGAAACCTACATATTCACCCTCTCCCTCAATTTCTTGTACTTCCAACTGCCAGAGACCTGCCAGACTGTGGACGAGACCCCTGTTCCCACCGTGACCACAGACCAGCGCAAGGCTGTGCTCAGCCAGCCACTCAGGAACCTAGGGCCCTGGCTGTCCCCAAGCCACGAAAAATGTTAGGACCTGGTGGGGGATGTTGCAAGTGGCATCACGAACAGGGTACATCTACTTCTGTGGCTTCTACTGGCATATTGAACTGTGTTGCCTAACCCTGCTGCTACTTCTGGTTAAGGCCCTACTGTGATTGAACTTTTGCTATTCAGACCTGCAGTGCCAGGCTGTGGGAGTGCTGCTCCAGCACTGGAAGTGTTAACCTCCACAGAAACTGCTACGCGGTAAGAAATGCATCATGCCAAAGATTATTGGTGGGAAATCTAGTCTGCATGCGCTAAGCTCCGCTTCTAAGTGAGTGGCGCAAATCCTGCATAAGGACTGTGTGGCGCAGGAAAAAATTCAAGCCTGTCAAAACTCCTGGCAGGAAGAACTTAATTCACGCCCTCTGGCGCAAAAGTTTTTCCCATTTCACCTCAGCGCCGGAATTGAGATCTCCAGTACTTTGTGGCCGGGGATGCGGCCATACCTCCCAACCCTCCCCGATTTCGAGGGGGGCAGGCGGGCATCTCGTTCCAGCGTTCCGGTCGGTTCCAAGAGGGAATCGCCCCCCTGGTGAGCTCCGTTTTTATTCTTCGTCCCCCACCCCTTTAATGACCTCACTTGCCTAACTCCCTCCTGACCCCCTAACCCCTCCTTACCAATTATGGCTGGCCACATTCCCACCTGTCACGGCGGCTACATTTACTAGGATGGATGTTATTATAAATTGGGGAGGGGGTCTGTATATAGAGGCTGAATTTGAAATATCTAGACCTGTTGGCTTGGAATTGGCAGAGTCAATAGTAGCGGGTCAGTTAGTTCAGTGGTGGCGAATCCTATGGCCCTTTTTGTGGGCACCCGGCCATCGCCCAGAACCACCAGAAAGACTCAAAGAATCTTCCTGCCATTTCCAAGCAACTTAAAAAGATGTTTTGCTTTCATCTGAAGGGGTGCCCCCGACTGCCATAAGGAGGGCGCCCACTACTGGGGTGTCCTAGTGTTTGGCAATTTATGCAGGGACGGTTTGCACTTTAAATAGGGGTGTATCTGCTTCCGTCTTCTCTCTCCCTGTGCTGCTCAGCCCCTCCCATTAGCGGCTTTATGGGCGCGCACTGGGCAGACTTCCTCTTGCCGCTCGCAATCTTCAGCTGAATGCAGTTGTGGTGAGCCGGTATCTGGCTTGTGTTTGGTACTTAGTGGCGCGGTTTGCTAAGGGCGGACCCCCCTTACCCTTCTTGAGGTGCTTTGCGCCGGCATATAAAGGAGAGTGTGGCTTTGCACTCCTCTCTCCTCACTGCCCACTGCTGGTCCCTCAGTCACTGATGTTCAGATCCACATGTATGGCAAATCCGCCGTAAGTTTAAGCCCCCTTTCCCCCCCAGTAATTTCTCTGCTGGCGGTCTGCGCCCATGATGGTGGCGAACGCTGGCCCATTTAGTCATTCCGTGCGCCAGCATGGGCTGGCACCGCAGACACTGACTGCTTCTTAAGAGATACCCCACATCCACGGGTCCTCCTAGTCCTGATCTTGGTGCCTGAGGAGAGCAAAAGCTCTCAGCACCTTATGTGATGCCTGACGCTGCACATTTATTTAGATGTGGGAGGCTAGTGTCCCCACCTGTACTTCCCAGCCCCCCTGTGGTCCAGCCCATAGCCACTACCCCCCCCCCCAGCCCACCCCTGTGGGCCTCCAGCTCCGGCTAGGTTTGTGGGCGCCAGCGCAGCAGGTCCTGTTTTCCCTCGCCGCGAACCCGGGATGCACGCAGCGTGCGGCGCCAGCCGCGCGCTCTGCGGTGCATTTTATTGTAATGCATGTGTTTCCTGCTCCCTCACGGGAGAGGAGGCAAGGTCGCCGTGGGTGGCGTCACCCGTCTTCATCGGCGGTTCCTGGATGCCGCGGCGATGACTGGTATCCGAGCCGAGGACACGTGGGAAGACCAGAGCGTTTTTCTGCCAGGGAGACCACCTGGTTCCACCGCGATCAGCATCGGCAACATCTCGACGCCCGTGCTCCGCCACAGGTGCTACAGTTTTTTGGCGAGTATTGTTTTCTCCACCTAAAAGGAGGTTTACCATTTATATCTCTCTGCTGTTACTCGTGTGCAGTATAATCCTCAGCTTCCACATCGTGTATGAGAGGATTTTTTTTACTCAGGAATTCTAGTTAACCGCAGGAGATTCCATGTTACATGTCTCCTCAATATGCTCCGTTTCCTTACACAGGTTACTATTGGCTGTGTTTAAGTGTGGGACACATAACCTTACAGGATATGACTGGTTAAGGTTTCTGGCAGCATTACCTGATGTAATGTGATGTGGGATAAAGTTATGTAAGAAGCTGCAATTCTCCTCACCATGTCTCTCGGAGTCTGCTCCCGAATATTCTATACACCCTGCAGCGATGCTGTGATATGTGTAAGATATACATCACAACCCTATAGACATGGCCTGCTTTTGGATGATTAACTTTATTTACTAGTTCAATTTGGACATGAAAGTGTTTTACGAGTGCAGACCGATGTTATGTCTATGGAGCGTTCTTTCATCTTGTGAATGCTGTATAATGGAGGGTAATTAACCATGTATATTACCCCCGGTCACCTCACACCACATACATGGCTGATATGTGGCTTATTGCTGGTCACTGGATATATGGTTGACCACACTTACCTCACACTCTGGACATGTCCCTGAGTGTTCATATCACTGCTTGTATTGAAGGTGAGGATCTCATATCACGATATATGTGGGGAGGTAGTTACTCATACGCTTGTCTTCATTTATGAGGGGTAGTTCATATGACTGATATATATGAGAGGGTGTGTAGTTACTCATACACTGTAATATCACTGTATATATTGAGGGTGTATTACCTCATACATTGTACATATCACTGATATATTAAGGTGTAGTTTACCTCATACATGTACATATCACTGATTTATGAGGGTTGTAGTTACCTCATACACTGTACATATCACTGATATATATGGGGGTTAGTTACCTCATACACTGTACATATCACTGATATATATGAGGACGTAGTTACCTCACACACTGTACATATCACTGGTATATATGAGTAGTACAATAACCACACTATCGATCGCTGATATATATGACGGTTGTATTACCTATACGCTGTACATATTCAGTTGTACTTCAGTGGTAGTGTTGCTGTTTATGAGGGTAGTTTCCTCACGCACAGTACACAGCACGATCTACATGAGGATATTTACCTGACACAGGACATGTCGCTGACGCTGTAATGTCGTGATATATATGAGGGTTGTAGTTACCCATACACGTAATATACTGATATATATGAGGGTGTAGTTACCTTCACACACTGTACATATCACTGATATATATGAGGAGGTAGTACCTCACACACGTACATATTCACTGGTATATATGAGGGTGTAGTTTCCTCATACACGGTACATATCACTGGGTATATGAGGTGTAGTTTCTCACGCTTTACAAGGCATGATCTACAGAGGGGTGTTTACTCGAACATTGGACCTCAGACGCTGGATATGTGCTGTTTTACATGTGGGTACTTACCTCATGTTATACATGTAATGTTACACAGGTTATTTGTACCTTCAATCACATGTGCACAGGCTACGGACTTACTAGTCCTATGGCGCTAACATGGTGACAATCACGAGACTCCGACTGGAGCTCTTTGGAAGGGGGTAGAAATCCTCCATTCTCTGCTGTTGGGGACGGTCACAGTGTATTTACTACATAGTAGAGGGGCTGCCTGGAGAGAGAGCACATGTAATAGTGCGGCCTCATCTGTGATACTGTACGAGTCTATTATTATCTCATCCAGTTCTCCTATCATGGTGTCCTACACTTTATGGCTACGATTGACCATGATAGGTGAGGCCCCCAATTCCTGGTCTATTGGTGGCCAGCATTGACCTGTACAGAGTAAATGGGGGGCTGGTTATGGGGAGTTTTTGGTGCTCTGAAAGTGACCTCCAATCACTACCTTTTGCTATATGTTCACCACATGCCGCATTTAGATGCTTGTTGTATTTGTGCATTTGTACGTGGCTTTGTCTAACTGATTTTTGTAGTTATTGGCGCAAACGTGTGGTGTTGTGAGTAGATATAGATATATAGATGTATATGCCTTAGTGGGTCTTATGTATTAGAGGAGTGCCCAGTATACTTCTGCACACTCATATATAATGTATGTTACATGAGTGGTGGATAGTACGAATTGTGGGGATACATGCCGCCTCAGCCTATATAGAGGAAGAAGAGGTTGTAATATTATGTAATATTATACAAGTTTTAAACCGCAAAAATAGCGGGGGGAATTAGCCCGACACATGGTCAGGGGCCATTTGGTTGCAGCTGCACATATTTCTGCAGATTAAACGGACCGATGGATATAGCCGGGTCCTTGTGCATTTTATATAGTGTCTACCTGTCCCCACCTATATTGTATACGAGAATTGTAGTTATTTACCAACATGCAGATAACAGGTAAATAATGGATATGACTATGGCCTGTATTGCTGTGCTTGTATATATCAGGTATGGATATGACTATGGCCTGTATTGCTGTGCTTGTATATATCAGGTATGGATATGACTATGGCCTGTATTGCTGTGCTTGTATATATCAGGTATGGATATGACTATAGCTGGATGCGTTCGTGTATATATCAGGTATGGATATGACTATGGCCGTAATGGTGCTTGATATATAACAGAAGGCGTGTCTGTCTGTTTCGTCCAGCAGGCATTGATAGCATTTAATCTATACTGTATTTACAACGTGGCCCTTTAGCGCTGTACATCTAGGCAAGGATTAGGAGTCGTCTCCTGTAAGGCCCTCTGGTCTTTTCAAGAGACATATCAGAGATTTCTTACAGATAAGCAGCCGTACTGTGTATCAGGGAGGGCCGTGCAGGGGGCCTGGAGCTGAGTAAAGTTGCAGGGTGTTCTTTGCTTGTTGAGTCCTTTAGGTGCCTGTTACATGGGCTACTTCCTCTGGGGTCTCACGGCTGGAGATGGTTTTAGTCCTGTAGGGTGGAGACTGAAATCTTCCCGTTGTAAGTTTTATGGAGGGGATCCTGGGTCTGCTTAGTGCAGGCTTCGGAGCTGTTTCCCCTTTGTTACTGTTACTGTGGCTTATGTCTTTCTTTGGTGCTGTTTTTGGTTTTGAGCGAGCCTATTCCTGTTGGGTGGGGGTCGGAGCTCCGAGTAGGAGTACGGAGCTCCTAGTGGCGGTAAAAGAGAATTGATGTGGATTTTTTCGGGAAGCGAAGTGGTGGTGTCGGGAGGTCCGGATGAACAAACCACTTCGGCAGCTTATGGTTTCCAAAGAAACGAACACAGATTGCGGGTTTGTTTAAATTTTGAGAATATTAAATAATAATATTGTGTGTATCAACAATAAATAGCTGTGACCTTTTCTGCCCAACAGGAAGCCTCGTGTCATCATTTTTTAGTATGCTTAGTTATAAATGGTTATGTGGGTTAATTACGGGTAGGATTATGTATCTTATCTAAAGTGGCCTAATGTGTAGTTAATGGGTAATGTTACCCTCCCAGTCTGAAGGGTTGCCCCGACTGCATAAGGAGGGCGCCCACTGACGGGGGTGTCCTAGTGTTGCAATTATTTACATTGGGACGTTTGCACTTTAAATAGGGGTGGTATCTGCTTCCTTCTCCTCCCGCTGCTGCTCAGCCCCTCCCATAGCTGAGCCTTTATAGGGCAGGCACTGGGCCTGGACTTCCTCTTGCCGCGCCATCTTCAAGCTGTCCCTCCTCCCTCCTACTGTACTGGTTTTTGTTTTTGATGATTTCGGTTTTCAGTGATCATCTCAAGTCCCAGCTGACGGAGAAAAGTGAATTGATGGGTTTTGCCCGGAAGTCGAAGTGCTGATTGGGAGTCCGTTGAGCAAACCGCTTCGGGCAGCTCTGGTTACAAGAGACGACGGAGATTGTGGTTAATTTGAGTATTAAGTAATAATGGTTTTCGTGTGATATCTCAAGTCACACTGGCGGAAAAAGAGAATTGATGGGGATTTTTTCGGAAAGTCGAAGTGGTGGTTCGGGAGTCCGGATGAACAAACCACTTCGGCAGCTATGGTTTCCAAAGAAACGAACACAGATTGCGGTTAATTTTGAGAATATTAAAATAATAATAATTGTGTTTATCAACAATAAATAGCTGTGACCTTTTCTGCCCAACAGGAAGCCTCGTGTCATCATTTTTATGTTATGCTTAGTTATTAAATGGTTTCGGGGGTAATGTACGGTAGGATTGTATCTTTACTAAGTGCCTATGTGTAGTTAAATGGGTATGTTACTAAACTCCCCCAGTCATATTTTGATACTTACTTTGCTACTTGGGACTGTAGGAAGAGGGAGAATTAGACAGGGTCGTATTATTTTTGGAGGAGCTCCTGCTGGCCCCAGAGGGAAACTGGAGAGAAGCTAAAATGATGGTGTTGCTGTCCTCAGGAGGCCAATATGATTGAAAGTTGTTGAACAGGGAGCAATAAGTTACTGCTTTAATTTTTGGTTGGCACCAAGCGATAAATAAGCGGGGTTTTGGGTTGAAGTTCTCTAAAAGGTTCGACATCACTGGTCTAGTTAGTCATGAGTTAGTCTGTGGAGATAGTGGGGCACTTTTACTAAGGGTCCGAATCACGTTTTTCGCCGGGTTTTCAGAATTTTTCCGATTTGCTCCAAATTGCCCCGGGATTTTGGCGCACTCGATCGGATTGTGACACATCGGCACCGGCTTTAACGCGACAGAAATCGGGGGCATGGCCGTCAGAAAACCCGTCTGAAATTGTGTCTCAAAATCAATCAATCACTCACATGCACCGGGAATAGGTTGGTGAACTCCAGCGGACCTCGGCGGAAGGCCTGAATCCTTGTCGGAGAATGCGCTGCTGGGATCGCAACAGTACTGGGTAAGTAAATTACCCCCATTGAATGCTGCTAAAGACTCCATCCAGGCATTGCTAAGATGCTGATGCAGCAGAGCCTACAGAGCCAACAGACAGACTTCCTACCCACAGGAGAAACCAGGGGGACTATCTACCATACTTTCCACTGATCTAATGTCCATTCCTTGTGTTCTCTTTGTTGTTGCCTGTCCTTAGCAGTGGTTTCCTAGCAGCTTTTTTACCATGAAGGCTGCTGCATACAGTCTCCTCTTACCAGTGTTGTAGAGATGTGTCTGTGCTAGACCTCTGGGCGGCAGTGACTGGTCTCTAATCTGAGCTGCTGTACCCTGTGATTTCTGAGGCTGGTGGAGAAGGTCTGCACAGACTGAACAAATTGTTTCAACGATACAAAGTCATGGCTGGGAGCAGTTATAATGTAGTCTTCCTGATGGAGCAGATCATCGTACAGTACTAGATGCCACTAATGTCCTGTGTCACTGCCTAACCTACTAGTGTGTGAGACAGCTGTGAACCAGTGGGGCTGTCTGGAGATGTTGTTTATATTTTAATCAGGTTGTAGTCTCTTTTTAAAGATTTCCCTGCAAATTTGCTGCACTGAATAGCATACAATCTGGGTTGACTTCTGTTTGGGAGTAGGGTGGATTTTAATTTTTTGCTCAGGCAGAAAAAGCATAGAATCGGCCCTTCAGCTGTAGACAATGTGTGATGATATATGTATATTCTATGTATGATGTCTTCGTATCATACATACAAAGTGTATGTATGATGTTTATGCAACATCCCTGCCAATGCAGGGTTGACCTGTGTTGCAAAATCAACACTCCTCTTTAATAGTGTTTTCTCAGAGCCTGATCAACTCTAAAGGGGCGTCAAGTTTCTCCAAATGGTATTGCAGGTATACATTTTCCTTCCAAGGAGATATTTAATTAAAACAGTTGTACCAATGCAATGCAAGAAGAGTGCTGGTTGGATAACAAGCTTGCAACCTCACAAGGGGAGTTTATAAAAACCCTTGTGCTGAAAAGAGCCCTCCCAAGAGGAGAAGAGAGAAACACGCTGACATAAGTGTAGACCAGGCCCCAAATAGAATCCATCTTCTGCCCCATTGGCTGCTGAAGCATCCAACTATCCTCTCCAGCCTGAAGCTACCTTTACCTTGCTGTGAGCATCTTATGGAACGACGGCCAACCAGCCATCTCAAACCAGTTGATGTTATTGCTGTTGTGGCCGTTGCCGATAAATGAACTGAAAAGTTGAATGCTTTAGATTCTCTGCCTCAGAGTGATCCCTGCGTAAGGCTGTTACACCAAGGGCTCCCTGTTCACCACCATTAGGGATCCCATATCTACATTGGAAGAAACCTACATATTCACCCTCTCCTCAATTTCTTGTACTTCCAACTGCCAGAGACCTGCCAGACTGTGGACGAGACCCCTGTTCCCACCGTGACCACAGACCAGCACAAGGCTGTGCTCAGCCAGACACTCAGGAACCTAGGGCCCTGGCTGTCCCCAAGCCACGAAAAATGTTAGGACCTGGTGGGGATGTTGCAAGTGGCATCACGAACAGGGTACATCTACTTCTGTGGCTTCTACTGGCATATTGAACTGTGTTGCCTAACTCCTGCTACTTCTGGTTAAGGCCCTACTGTGATGTAACTTTTGCTATTCAGACCTGCGTGCCAGGCTGTGGGAGTGCTGCTCCAGCACTGGAAGTGTTAACCTCCACAGAAACTGCTACGCGGTAAGAAATGCATCATGCCAAAGATTACTGGTGGGAAATCTAGTCTGCATGCGCTAAGCTCCGCTTCTAAGTGAGTGGGCAAATCCTGCACAAGGACTGTGTGGCGCAGGAAAAATTCAAGCCTGTCAAAACTCCTGGCAGGAAGAACTTAAGTCACGCCCTCTAGTGCAAAAGTTTTTCCCACTTCACCTCAGCGCCGGAATTGAGATCTCCAGTACTTTGTGGCCGGGGACGCGACCATACCTCCCAACCCTCCCCGATTTCGACGTGACAGTCCCGGTTTTTAGGCTCTGTCCCGTCGTCACGAGCGGCTGGGAGAATGTCACGGGTCCCCCCCTCTCCCCCGTTTGTCCCGCCTCCTCCTGGTCCTGTATATAAAAGCTGAAGAGCAGCTGAGGCATCGGAGCCAGGAGGAGGCAGGATCAGCCCCTGCTACCTCCACACATGATGTTTTCTGCAGAAGTCATGTGAGGAGGTAGCTCTGCCCCCAGCTAGCCCCGCCCCTCTGTGAGTCATCGGGCCTGGGAGAAGAAATGCCTGCAGCGGGGGAACGAAGAAAGGTAAGAAACAGGGTTTTTTTAAATGCCACCAACCAGGGGGCTACAGGGAGAGAAAGCTGTAGGTCAGGGGGAGGATAGAGAACAGTGGGAGCTGGAGGACAGGAGGAGGCTGTGGAGGGGACGGACCTGAGGTGCTGAGGAACAGGAGGAGGCTGCTGGACGACAGGAAGTGGCTGCTGAAGGGGACGGGAGGAGGCTGCTGGAGGAGACAGGACGCTGAGGCCGCTGGGGGGCACAGGAGGAGGCTAGAGGACAGGGGAGCTGGGAAGAGAAGGATGGAGACACAGGAGGAGGATGGAGGACAGTAGGAGGATGCTGGAGGAGGAGGCTGGGGAACAGGAGGGGAAGGAGGCTGCAGGACAGGAGGAGTATAGAGGCTGGAGGACAGGAGGAGAGGAGGACAGGAGTCCACAGGAGGAGGATGGAGGACATGAGGCCACAGGAGGAGGATGGAGGACAGGAGGCCACAGGAGGAGGATGGAAGACAGGAGGGCCCAGGAGGAGGATGGAAGACAGGGGCCACAGGAGGAGGATGAGACAGGGGGCCACAGGAGGAGGATGGAAGACATGGGGCCACAGGAGGAGGATGAGACAGGGGGCAGAGGGATGGAAGCAGGGGGCCACAGGAGGAGGATGGAAGACAGGGGCCACAGGAGGAGGATGGAAGACAGGGGGCCACAGGAGGAGGATGGAAGACAGGGGGCCACAGGAGGAGGATGGAAGACAGGGGGCCACAGGAGGAGGATGGAAGACAGGGGGCCACAGGAGGAAGATGGAGGACAGGGGGCCACAGGAGGAAGATGGAGGACAGGGGGCCACAGGAGAGGATGGAGGACATGAGCTATAGAAGGAGGATGGAGAACAGGGGATACAGGAGGAGACTGGAGGACAGGGGACCACAGATAGAGGAGGATAGAGGAAACAGGGGACACAGAGTTGTGCATTAGGTGCAGTTATGCAGGTTAATGGGGGGGGGGGGCATTTAACCATGTGGGGACCATCAAGGTCAATATTTATACTATGCTTGTGGGTGGGACTATGGGCGTGGTTTAGAAAAAGGGGGATGGCTTTTGGCTTTGACCTCTTTCTCTCGGTCAAAAGTTGTGAGGTATGGAAGAAAGAACAGGAGGCTGGCCTGTCAACTACGAGTAGCTGGGTGATGGAGAAAACTGATCTTCTTGCATTGTAAGTGCTTCAGCTTCCTCTATGAAAATGGCACTGGCCGAGGAGTGTTTCATGCCGGCCTGTGGCAAACCTGTGACTGTGTGAGCAAGTATTCTCTCCCTTTAACAGGGCCTGCGTGGCTGCTAGAGCGGAATGTGCTCATGTTGCCTGGAACCCTGAGCCATGCTGGGGCAACAAAATACAAGAGGATGCCGAGAAACAGTGCTCCTGGGGGGAGTCCTGCATTTCCTGAGAAACCTGGTGGTCACTGTGTCCAGCAAATCGGGTCCCCTACCCTATTGCAGTATACGTCTCCAGCCGCAGTCACCTTCACTATAGTTCCAGCCACGATCTGATTCCTGTAGGTCGGGTTACCATTGGTGAGTTTTCACCTGGTGCAGCTCCGAGCTGTGGTCCAGTGACCTCTGTTCCTGTTACCCATCCGGGGCCAGCTGTTGCAAAAGATCCTTCAGCTACTGTTCCAGTAACATCCATGCCTGCTGCAACGCCGGCTCCGACAGATGTACCGATTGGGCCTGCAGTACCTGCTTCTGACACCAGGTGTCCCCAGCTGGTGCTACTTTTCACGTACCCAGGAACAGGAACTCTTTTCCAGTCTTCTGTCAATGACAACGCACAGGCTGCTGCTATTCCTGTGGAAGAATCGGCGATTGTTCCAGACAAGGAATAATCCCTTCAAGGGCTGTAGCCATTTTGTACATATGACTATGATATTGATTCATTCCCAGTTGGGCTGAACCCATAAAGCAAGAGACATTGCTGGACTTCTCCCCAGTTGTGCTTGAAAGCACCCGTCTCTGCTGAAAGCAAAATACAACTACCTCTAAGGACTGTGATCCTCATCGCAGAGGAGATTCTTTGCCCCTGTCCCCTTGATGTGAATACAGATGGTGCCCCTTTTTCCCCAAAATGGACTATTAATGCTAATATGCATAAATTGCCTTCCTCGGAAGAAAAATGACTCATATTCTTGCTACTAAAAGTAGTAATATTGTAATGTTATGTAACATTTTATAAGCCATGTAACCATTGTTCCTGTTAATGCCAATGTGATGTTTGCACCAGTATAGTATTTATACTATGTATTTAGTTTACACTAACCTTTTACAAGGCTTTGCAGCTGTGGAAAGACTGTATCGGACCGTCTATATGTCTGTATCTCTTTATGCCTGTATACCCGCAGGCTTAAGCCTAAAATCAGAGCTTTCTACTTGTAAGGCCTTTGTAAACCGTGGATCTTTAGGGGACCAGGGTTGTCTAGATGTATCACACTAGGGCAAGACCGCAAGACTGCAGGTATACTGTTTTGTATTTCATATATGAATATGACTATGCCACCTAGGTGACGTGTCATCAGACACATTTCAGGCCTTGTGTTCGCCTTACCTAAGAAAACCGAAGGGCGAATAGCTACCAACCATATTTTACTTGTGTATGTAAAAGAAAATGTACTTTGTCTGATTCCAACCCCTGCTCCAGTAACCCAGACCATGGGCAGCTTGTCTTCCAAGCACCCTAGTATATGATACAATGAGACAGACTAGGCACTTTACTGAAGTGTACTTTATTCTGCCCTTCCAGGTAAACAGCATGCTTGGACCATCTGGAGGCTGTGTTATCCCCTTCCGGCCCCAGTCTTTATTCCCAGCAGGTTCATAGCCGCGCTGTGGGTGGCTCGTTTAATTACCAAGGGGGTATGCAACACCCCTGTTTCTTTAAAGAGTCTGAACAACTCACTGGGGGGACCCCATGAACTGGATAATGGTAATGCAGCTGGTAATTCTCTGCCTGGGAAGGCATACTAATAATGTTGACCAATCAGATGTGATGTACTTGTTGTAATGCAAGGGGAGAGCTGGTTGGATAACAAGCTTGCCACCTCACAAGGGGAGTTTAAAAAATTGCTTGTGGCTGGAAAGTTCCAGGTTTGTCTCCAGAGAGAGTCCTCCCTAAGAGGAGAAGGAAGTCAGTCCAGGAGAATTCCCTGAGAAGCACAAGTGTCTATGGCATGCTGCCCTGACACATTTGGCCTGTGTGGAGATCAGGCCCAAGCAGACCTCCACCCATAGGAGTCTGCCTTACCATGCGGCTGAAGAAGCCATTTAACCACTCCGGGCTGAGGCTATCTTACCAGGCTGAGAGCATTCCTTTGGAATGAAATCTAATCAACCATCTCAATCCAGTTGAAGTTACTGCTATTTTGGTCATTGTCAAAGTTCCAAAAGGACTGTAAGTGTAATGCTTTACCAACATTTCCTCTGAGTGATCCCTGTGCCAGGCTGTTACCACCACGGGTGATCCCATACCTGCATCAGGGTTGCTCCAGGGAGAAACCTACAACTTCAGCCTCTCCATCCATTTCTTGTACATTCTACCTGCTGGAGACCTGCCAGGCTGTGGACGAGGTACCAAGCACCGCAAGCATCGACGAGTGCTAGGCCGCACTCAGCCAGCCACTCGGGTACCTAGGGTTCCGGCTCCCCAAAGCCACGAAAAATCTGTACGTATACATATGGACAAACCATATACAAGTATATGGTGTTTGCGTTGTGCCATGAGGTAAAACATTGTATATACCATTCTGCATGGGAAATGTCTTTTTATCTTTTACCCTATGTACACGTAATAACTGGACATCCAATTTAACCCCTTCAGGACCAGTTTTTGCATTTCTATCTTATCACTTCCTCCATTCCAAAAGCCTTTTTTCCCCCTTAAAGAATATATTCTATATTCTACACCATGTACCAGGAAGCTGGAAAAATATGTAGTGGAATTGCCAAAAATGCAAATTCACCATTAAAGATAAAGAAAAGATTGCAGAGACATCGTAGATTCTGATTATAAATCTTTTATTGGCAATAAACAGAGGAACCATAACCATAACAGTTTGTATTATACTAAAATAATGGGAGTTGTGGCCTCTGGAGGCCCCAAACCAGTGATCCAGAGGAAGGCGAAGAAAAACCCCCAGTGCTTCAGAGGGGAAAAAAATTCCTTCCTGACCCCAAATATGGCGATCGGTTATTACCCTGGATCACAACTATCCATCTGCCTACTGCTGACCTATCCCAAAAGCTGACAATCTATTGTCGGCCCTGGGGCTTACAAAGTTCATTAATTAAAATACCAATTATAAGATACATACACTAACCATATGCTCCCGGGAGCTGACGGTCTACTATTATGCCCCAGACCTCAAATATCTTACAATTTCTCATCCAGACCTACAGAGTGTATAGTCTAGATAGAGGAATCCTGCCCCCTACATCTAGCGAGAGGGAATGGGGTCACGAAGTGACTCACAACGACTTTGATCATGACATGATGGCCCCAGGTTGATGTTAGTAGACCACTGTGTCATGTTCTCAGCCTACATGACACCATGGCCGATGTTGATGTTATTAAGGCCACCGTATCATGTTCGCAACCTACATGACACAATGGCCGATGCGGATGTTTTCAGGCAATAATGTCATGTTTGAAGCATGTGTTAGTTCACGCTTGTAAGTCGTACTATGACCGCACCCAACTTCATTATCAGCAGGGAAGGTGAAGCTGCACTGCACCCTCTGTGCTGATGCTAGAGTCGTCATTCTACCATCGTATCCTTTTAAAAAAGACTGGAGGACAGATGACCACAGGAGGAGGCTGGAAGACAGGAAGAGGCCTGAGGACAGGAGGAGGCTGGAAGACAGGAGGCCTTAATATGAGGGAGACAGTGTATTGGATTTGAATGCAATACACTGTATACATACTGAGAACACAGTGCAGCGCTGCCCCCTACATCTAGTGAGCGAGAATGGGGTCATGAAGCAACTCACAAGGGCTTTGATTATGACACAATGGCCCATGTTGATGTAATTAGGGAATCGTGTCATGTTGTAAGTCGTACTGTGACCGCACCCAACATCATTATCAGCAGGGAAGGCGAAGCTGCACTCTTTGCTGCTGCCAGAGTCGTCATGCAGCCATCCTACCCGTTTAAAAATGGTTGGAGGACAGGAGGCTACAGGAGGAGGCTGGAGGACAGGAGGCCACAGGAGGAAGCTGGTGGTCAGGTGGAGGCTGGAGGACAGGAGGAGCCTGGAGGACAGTAGGAGGCTGGAGGACAGTAGGAGGCTGGAGGACAGAAGGCGGGGGCCACAGGAGGAGACTGCAGGACAAGGGGCCACCAGAGGAGGCTAGAGTACAGGAGGCTACAGGAGAAAGCTGGAGGCTACAGGAGACTCGAGGACAGGAGGCCAAAATATGAGGGAGATAGGAGGACAGGATGAGGCTAATGGACAGGGGGCCACAGAAAGATGCTGGAGAACAGGAGACTACATTAGGAGGCTGGAGGCTACAGGAGGATGGAGGACAGGAAGCCACAATATGAGGGAGACAGGGGGCGACAGGAGGAGGTTGGAGGAAGGGAGAGACCTGGAGGACAGGGGAAACCTAGAGACTGCAGGAGAAGATTGGGGGACAAGAGGAGGCTGGGGGACAGGAGGAGGCTGGATGAAAGGAGGAAGCTGAAGGACAAGAGGAGGCTGGAGGCTACAGGCAATGATGCAGGATGACACGGGGGGGGCAAAAGTAGGAGGCTGGGGGACAGGGAGTCACAGAAGGAGGCTGGAGGACAGGATGCCACAATATGAGGAAGACAGGAGGAGACTGGAGGACAGGAGCAGACTGGGGTACGAGAGGAGGCTGGGGGACAAAAGGGGGCTGGGTGCCAAAGGAAGAAGAGGCTCAAAGACAGGAGGAGGCTGGAGGGAAGAAGAGGCTCAAAGACAGGAGGAGGCTGGAGGACAAGAGGAGGTTGGAGGTTGCAGCCATCGTATCCTTTTCAAAAAAGCAAAGTCCAGGTGATTGGCCCCGGCCTTCCACTACTACATATAGTAACCATCTACTCCAAGGAGCTTACAAAGTGTCTGTCACCTCATGAGGGGGAGTTGATAAAACCCCTTGTGGGTGGGAGGACATGGTCAGTCCTTGGTCTGAGTATTCCAGAAGCAGTCAGAGTTCAGCACCTGTCAGTGGTCCAGACCAGGCCTGCTGCCTGACACCGTGACCGGTCCCAAGAGACCAGGCCTTAAAGGAAACCTACCACTTGAAATGGCAGGTTTAAGAAGAAAACACCGAGCAAAAAACCCTGAGCTGGTGCCGGAGCTTATTTTTGTTAGTGTTTTAAACCGCTGTATCGCGGTTGAAAACACTTTTTAAACTTTATAGCCGGCGCAGGGAGGTACACGCTCGGCGCTTACCATGCGCACGGCTCTCCTTCACTTCCTATGTAGCCTCGCGCACGGTCGCGCGCATGGTAAGCGCCGAGCGCATACCTCTCTGCGCCGGCTATAAACTATAAAAAGTGTTTTAAACCGCGATACAGCGGTTTAAAACACTAACAAAAATAAGCTCCGGCACCAGCTCACCAGCTGGTGCTCGGTGTTTTCTTCTTAAACCTGCCATTTCAAGTGGTAGGTTTCCTTTAAGGCCTGGTCTCTTGGGACCGGTCACGGTGTCAGGCAGCAGGCCTGGTCTGGACCACTGACAGGTGCTGAACTCTGACTGCTTCTGGAATACTCAGACCAAGGACTGACCATGTCCTCCCACCCACAAGGGGTTTTATCACAGGAGGAGGATGGAAGACAGGGGGCCACAGGAGGAGGATGGAAGACATGGGGCCACAGGAGGAGGATGGAAGACAGGGGGCCACAGGAGGAGGATGGAAGACAGGGGGCCACAGGAGGAAGATGGAGGACAGGGGGCCACAGGAGAAGGATGGAGGACATGAGCTATAGGAGAAGGATGGAGAACAGGGGATACAGGAGGAGACTGGAGGACAGGGGGCCACAGATAGAGGAGGATAGAGAACAGGGACCACACCATGTGAGGAGGGGTAGGGGAAGGATTCAAGGGAGGATAAAATTAACGAGGGGTTTTATATGTTGCAGAGTTGCATTAGGTGCAGTTATGCAGGTTAATGGGGGGGGGGCATTTAACCATGTGGGGACCATCAAGGTCAATATTATACTATGCTTGTGGGTGGGACTATGGGCGTGGTTTAGAAAAAGGGGGATGGGCTTTTGGCTTTTGACCCTCTTTCTCTCGGTCAAAAGTTGTGAGGTATGGAAGAAAGAACAGGAGGCTGGCCTGTCAACTACGAGTAGCTGGGTGATGGAGAACTGATCTTCTTGCATTGTAAGCTGCTTCAGCTTCCTCTATGAAAATGGCACTGGCCGAGGAGTGTTTCATGCCGGCCCTGTGGCACAACCTGTGACTGTGTGAGCAAGTATTCTTCTCCCTTTAACAGGGCCTGCGTGGCTGCTAGAGCGGAATGTGCTCATGTTGCCTGGAACCCTGAGCCATGCTGGGGCGACAAAATACAAGAGGATGCCCGAGAAACAGTGCCTCCTGGGGGACGTCCTGCATTTCCTGAGAACCTGGTGGTCACTGTGTCCAGCAAAATCGGGTCCCCTACCACTATTGCCAGTATACTGTCTCCAGCCGCAGTCACCATCACTATAGTTCCAGCCACGCATCTGATTCCTGTAGTCACTATAGTTCCAGCCACGCATCTGATTCCTGTAGGTCGGGTTACCATTGGTGAGTTTTCACCTGGTGCAGCTCTCGGGTTACCATTGGTGAGTTTTCACCTGGTGCAGCTCCGAGCTGTGGTCCAGTGACCTCTGTTCCTGTTACCCATCCGGGGCCAGGACGTGACAGTCCCGGTTTTAGGCTCTGTCCCGTCGTCACGAGCGGCTGGGAGAATGTCACGGGTCCCCCCCTCTCCCCGGTTTTGTCCGCCTCCTCCTGGTCCGTATATAAAAGCTGAAGAGCAGCTGAGGCATCGGAGCCAGGAGGAGGCAGGATCAGCCCTGCTACCTCCTCACATGATGTTTTCTGCAAGTCATGTGAGGAGTAGCTCTGCCCCCAGCTAGCCCCGCCCCTCTGTGAGTCATTCGGGCCTGGGAGAAAAGAAATGCCTGCAGCGGGGGGGGAACGAAGAAGAAGGTAAGAAACAGGGTTTTTTTAAATGCCACCAGACAGGGGGGCTACAGAAGGAGAGAGAAGCTGTAGGTCAGGGGGAGGATAGAGAACAGTGGGAGCTGGAGGACAGGAGGAGGCTGCTGGAGGGGACAGGACGCTGAGGCTGCTGAGGAACAGGAGGAGGCTGCTGGACGACAGGAAGTGGTTGCTGAAGGGGACGGGAGGAGGCTGCTGGAGGAGACAGGACGCTGAGGCCGCTGGGGGGCACAGGAGGAGGCTAGAGGACAGGGGAGCTGGGAAGAGAAGGATGGAGGACACAGGAGGAGGATGGAGGACAGTAGGAGGATGCTGGAGGAGGAGGCTGGGGAACAGGAGGGGAAGGAGGCTGCAGGACAGGAGGAGTATAGAGGCTGGAGGACAGGAGGACGAGGAGGACAGGAGTCCACAGGAGGGGATGGAGGACATGAGGCCACAGGAGGAGGATGGAGGACAGGAGGCCACAGGAGGAGGATGGAAGACAGGAGGCCACAGGAGGAGGATGGAAGACAGGGGGCCACAGGAGGAGGATGGAAGACAGGGGGCCACAGGAGGAGGATGGAAGACATGGGGCCACAGGAGGAGGATGGACAGGGGGAGAGGGGATGGAAGCAGGGGGCCACAGGAGGAGGATGGAAGACAGGGGCCACAGGAGGAGGATGGAAGACAGGGGGCCAGGAGAGGATGGAAGACGGGGGCCACAGGAGGAGGATGGAAGACAGGGGGCCACAGGAGGAGGATGGAAGACAGGGGGCCACAGGAGGAGATGGAGGACAGGGGGCCACAGGAGGAAGATGGAGGACAGGGGGCCACAGGAGAGGATGGAGGACATGGCATAGGAGAAGGATGGAGAACAGGAGGATACAGGAGGAGACTGGAGGACAGGGGGCCACAGATAGAGGAGGATAGAGAAACAGGGGACACAGAGTTGGCATTAGGTGCAGTTATGCAGGTTAATGGGGGGGGGGGGCATTTAACCATGTGGGGACCATCAAGGTCAATATTATACTATGCTTGTGGGTGGGACTATGGGCGTGGTTTAGAAAAAGGGGGATGGCTTTTGGCTTTTGACCTCTTTCTCTCGGTCAAAAGTTGTGAGGTATGGAAGAAAGAACGGAGGCTGGCCTGTCAACTACAGTAGCTGGGTGATGGAGAACTGATCTTCTTGCATTGTAAGCTGCTTCAGCTTCCTCTATGAAATGGCACTGGCCGAGGAGTGTTTCATGCGGCCCTGTGGCAAACCTGTGACTGTGTGAGCAAGTATCTCTCCTTTAACAGGGCCTGCGTGGCTGCTAGAGCGGAATGTGCTCATGTTGCCTGGAACCCTGAGCCATGCTGGGGCACAAAATACAGAGGATGCCGAGAAACAGTGCTCTGGGGGGACGTCCTGCATTTCCTGAGAACCTGGGGTCACTGTGTCCAGCAAAATCGGGTCCCCTACCACTATTGCCAGTATACTGTCTCCAGCCGCAGTCACCATCACTATAGTTCCAGCCACGCATCTGATTCCTGTAGGTCGGGTTACCATTGGTGAGTTTTCACCTGGTGCAGCTCCGAGCTGTGGTCCAGTGACCTCTGTTCCTGTTACCCATCCGGGGCCAGCTGTTGCAAAAGATCCTCCAGCTACTGTTCCAGTAACATCCATGCCTGCTGCAACGCCGGCTGCGACAGATGTACCGATTGGGCCGCAGTACCTGTTCTGACACCAGGTGTCCCCAGCTGGTGCTACTTTTCACGCACCCAGGAACAGGAAATCTTTTCCAGTCTTCTGTCAATGACAACGCACAGGCTGCTGTGCTTTCCTGTGGAAGAATCCGATTGTTCCAGACAAGGGATAATCCCTTCAAGGGCTGTAGCCATTGTACATATGAATATATATTGATTAATTCCCAGTTGGGTGAACCCATAAAGCAGAGACATTGTGCCATTGAGCACGCTTGCTGGAACTACTTGCTGTGATCCTCATCGCAGAAGAGATTCTTTGCCCCTGTCCCCTTGATGTGAATACAGATGGTGCCCCTTTTTCCCCAAAATGGACTATTAATGCTAATATGCATAAATTGCTTCTCGAGAAAAATGACTCATATTCTTGCTAATAAAAGTAGTAATATTGTAATGTTATGTAACATTTTATAAGCCATGTAACCATTGTTCCTGTTAATGCCAATGTGATGTTTGCACCAGTATAGTATTTATACTATGTATTTAGTTTACACTAACCTTTTACAAGGCTTTGCAGCTGTGGAAAGAATTATCGGACCGTCTATATGTCTGTATCTCTTTATGCCGTATACCCGCAGGTTAGCCTAAAATCAGAGCTTTCTACTTGTGTGGCCTTTTTAAACCGTGGATCTTTAGGGGACCAGGGTTGTTAGATGTATCACACTAGGGTAAGACCGCAAGACTGCAGGTATACGTTTTGTATTTCATTATGAATATGACTATTCCACCTAGGTGACGGTGTCATCAGACACATTTCAGGCCTGTGTTCGCCTTACCTAAGAAAACCGAAGGGCGAATAGCTACCAACCATATTTTACTTGTGTATGTAAAAGAAAATGTACTTTGTTGATTCCAACCCCTGCTCCAGTAACCAGACCATGGGCAGCTTGTCTTCCAAGCACCCTAGTATATGATACAATGAGACAGATAGGCACTTTAATGAAGTGTACTTTATTTGCCCTTCCAGGTAAACAGCATGCTTGGACCATCTGGAGGCTGTGTTATCCCCTTCCGGCCCCGTCTTATTCCCAGCAGGTTCATAGCCGCGCTGGGGTGGCTCGTTTAATTACCAAGGGGGTATGCAACACCCCTGTTCTTTAAAGAGTCTGAACAACTCACTGGGGGGACCCCATGAACTGGATAATGGTAATGCAGCTGGTAATTCTCTGCCTGGGAAGGCATACTAATAATGTTGACCAATCAGATGTGATGTACTTGTTGTAATGCAAGGGGGAGTGGTTGGATAACAAGCTTGCCACCTCACAAGGGGAGTTTAAAAAATGCTTGTGGCTGGAAAGTTCCAGGTTTGTCTCCAGAGAGAGTCCTCCCTAAGAGGAGAAGGAAGTCAGTCCAGGAGAATTCCCTGAGAAGCACAAGTGTCTATGGCATGCTGCCCTGACACATTTGGCCTGTGTGGAGATCGGCCCAAGCAGACCTCCACCCATAGGAGTCTGCCTTACCATGCGGCTGGAAGAAGCCATTTAACCACTCGGGCTGAGGCTATCTTCACCAGGCTGAGAGCATTCCTTTGGAATTAAATCTAATCAACCATCTCATCCAGTTGAAGTTACTGCTATTTTGGTCAGTGTCAAAGTTCCAAAAGGACTGTAAGTGTAATGCTTTACCAACATTTCCTCTGAGTGTCCCTGTGCCAGGCTGTTACCACCACGGGTGATCCCATACCGCATCAGGGTTGCTCCAGGGAGAAACCTACAACTTGCCTTCCATCCATTTCTTGTACATTCTACCTGCTGGAGACCTGCCAGGCTGGTGGACGAGATGGGTACCAAGCCCGCAAGCATCGACGAGTGCTACGGCCGCAATCAGCCAGCCACTCGGGTACCTAGGGCTCTCGGCTCCCCCAAGCCACGAAAAATGTACGTATACATTGGACAAACCATATACAAGTATATGGTGTTTGCGTGTGCCATGAGGTAAAACATGTATATACCATTCTGCATGGGAAATGTCTTTTTATCTTTTACCCTATGTACACGTAATAAAGGACATCCAATTTAACCCCTTCAGGACCAGTGTTTTGCATTCTATCTTATCACTTCCCCATTCCAAAAGCTTTTTTCCCCCTTAAGAATATATTCTAATTCTACACCATGTACCAGGAAGCTGGAAAAATATGTAGTGGAATTGCCAAAAATGCTAATTCACCATTAAAGATAAAGAAAAGATTGCAAGAGACATCGTAGATCTGATTATAAATCTTTTATTGGCAATAAACAGAGGAACCATAACCATAACAGTTTGTATTATACTAAAATAATGGGAGTTGGGGCCTCTGGAGGCCCCAAACAGTGGATCCAGAGGAAGGCGGGAGAAAAACCCCCAGTGCTTCAGAGGGGAAAAAAATTCCTTCCTGACCCCAAATATGGCGATCGGTTATTACCCTGGATCACAAATATCCATCTGCTACGCTGGACCTATCCAAAAGCTGACAATCTATTGTCGGCCCTGGGGCTTACAAAGTTCATTAATTAAAATACCAATTATAAGATACATACACAACCATATGCTCCGGGAGCTGACAGTAATTATGCCCCAGACCTCAAATATCTTACAATTTCTATCCAGACCTACAGAGTGTATAGTCTAGATAGAGGAATCCTGCCCCTACATCTAGCGAGAGGGAATTGGTCACAAAGGACTCACAAGGACTTTGATCATGACATGATGGCCAGGTTGATGAGTAGACCACTGTGTCATGTTCTCAGCCTACATGACACCATGGCCGATGTTGATGTATTAAGGCCACCGTATCATGTTCGCAAACTACATGACACAATGGCCGATGCGGATGTTTCAGGCAATAATGTCATGTTTGAAGAATGTGTTAGTTACGCTTGTAAGTGTACTATGACCGCACCCAACTTCATTATCAGCAGGGAAGGTGAAGCTGCACTGCACCCTCTGTGTGATGCTAGAGTCGTCATTCTACCATCGTATCTTTTAAAAAAGACTGGAGGACAGATGACCACAGGAGGAGGCTGGAAGACAGGAAGAGGCGAGGGACAGGAGGAGGCTGGAAGACAGGAGGCCTTAATATGAGGGAGACAGTGTATTGGATTTGAATGCAATACACTGTATACATACTGAGAACACAGTGCAGCGCTGCCCCCTACAATCTAGTGAGCGAGAATGGGGTCATGAAGCAACTCACAAGGGCTTTGATTATGACACAATGGCCCGATGTTGTATGTAATTAGGGAATCGTGTCATGTTTGTAAGTCGTACTGTGACCGACCCCCCAACATCATTATCAGCAGGGAAGGCGAGAAGCTGCACTCTTTGCTGCCAGAGTCGTATGCAGCCATCCTACCCGTTTAAAAATGGTTGGAGGACAGGAGGCTACAGGAGGAGGCTGGAGGAGGACGGAGGCCCAAGGAGGAAGCTGGTGGTCAGGGAGGCTGGAGGACGAGGAGCTGGAGGACAGTAGGAGGCTGGAGGACAGTAGGAGGTGGAGGACAGAAGGCGGGGGGGCCACAGGAGGGATGCAGGAGGCAAGGGGCACCCAGAGGAGGCGTGGAGTACAGGAGGGTAACAGGAGAAAGCTGGAGGCTACAGGAGACTCGAGGACAGGAGGCCAAAAATGAGGGGATAGGAGGACAGGATGAGGCTAATGGACAGGGGGCCACAGAAAGATGCTGGAGGACAGGAGACTACAATAGGAGGCTGGAGTACAGGAGGATGGAGGACAGGAAGCCACAATATGAGGGAGACAGGGGGGCGACAGGAGGAGGTTGGAGGAAGGAGAGAGAGACCTGGAGGGACAGGGGAACCTAGAGACTGCAGGAGAAGATTGGGGGAAAGAGGAGGCTGGGGGGAGACAGGAGGGAGGCTGGATGAAAAGGAGGAAGCTGAAGGACAAGAGGAGGCTTGGGCTAACAGGCAATGATGCAGGATGAACGGGGGGGGGGAAAAGTAGGAGGCTGGGGGACAGGAGTCACAGAAGGAGGCTGAGGACAGGAGAGCCACAAATGAGGGACAGGGGGACTGGAGGACAGGAGCAGACTGGGGTACGAGAGGAGGCTGGGGGACAAAAGGGGGCTGGGTGCCAAAGGAAGAAGAGGCTCAAAGACAGGAGGAGGCTGGAGGACAAGAGGAGGTTGGAGGTTGCAGCCATCGTATCCTTTTCAAAAAAGCAAAGTCCAGGTGATTGGCCCCGGCCTTCCACTACTACATATAGTAACCATCTACTCCAAGGAGCTTACAGTCTAGTATATTGCTGAAGGCTTACAATCTTGTCATTACTCATCCAGCCACACAAAGCTTACATTCTAGATAAAGGAAACCTCTCTGTGTAAACCTCAGCAATGATGTTAATGAGAAGATGTAATGGCCGGAGGGAAGATGGTTACTGGGCCGGAGGGGAGATGTTACTGGCCGGAGGGGAGATGTTACTGGCAGGAGGGAAGATGTTACTGGCCTGATGTTACTGGCCGGAGGGAAGACGTTACTGGCCTGATGTTACTGGCCGGAGGGCAGATGTTATTGGCCGGAGGGAAGACGTTACTGGTCGGAGGGAAGATGTTACTGGCCTGATGTTACTGGCCGGAGGGAAGAGTTCTGGCCGGAGGGGTGATGTTATTGGCCAGAGGGACGATGTTACCGGTCGGAGAGGAGATGTTTCTGGCCGGTAGGTGATGTTACTGGCCGGAGGGGAGATGTTAATGGCCGGAGGGAGATGTTATTGGCGAGGGGAGATGTTATGGCCGGAGGGAGAGTACTGGACGGAGGAAAGATGGTACTGGCCTGATGTTACTGGCTGGAGGGGAGATGTTACTGGCCGGAGAGGTGATGTTACTGGCCGGAGGGTTAGATGTTACTTGGATGGGGGGGTGATTGATGTTAATGGCTGGAGGGAGAAGATGTTAATGGCCTGATGTTTCTGGCGGAGGGGAGATGTTACTGGCCGGAGGGTAGATGTTACTGGGCGGCGGGTAGATGTTACTTGGATGGGGGTGTGATTGATGTTACTAGGCGGGGGGGCGTTATGTTACTGGTCCGGGGGGGAGGGGAGTGAGATTCATACTTCTGGTCAGAGGGGGGGATGTTACTGGCTGGAGGGGTAATGTTCCGGCCGGAGAGTGATGATGTGGTGATGTTACTGGGTGGGGGGTGATGATATATGGGCGGGTTTGGGGTATATTACTGGCAGGGGGTTTGAGTGTTACTGGGCGGGAGGTGTTAGTTGGTAGGGGGGCTTATTGATGTGACTAGCTGGGGGGATGTACTGGGAGGAGTGATGTTACAGGGCGGGGGGATGATGTTACTGGGGGAGGGGGGTTATGTTACTTGCTAGGGGGGATTGATTGATGTAAATGGTCAGGTTGGGTGATGGATGTACTAGGCGGGGGGTGATATTTCTCAGAAAGGGGAGTGTGATTGATGGTACTGTATGTATATGAAATACTGGGGGATTGGCGGCTGTATGTTAGATAGTATACTGGTGGGCGTTGGCGGATTGTACGTGACAGTCCCGGTTTTTAGGCTCTGTCCCGTCGTCACGAGCGGCTGGGAGAATGTCACGGGTCCCCCCCTCTCCAAGGGGTTGCCGCCTCTTCCTGGTCCTGTATAAAAAGCTGAAAGCAGCTGAGGCATCGGAGCCAAGAGGAGGCAGGATCAGCCCTGCTACCTCCTCAAATGATGTTTTCTGCACAAGTCATGTGAGGAGGTAGCTCTGCCCCCAGCTAGCCCGCCCCCTCTGAGTCATTCGAGCCGCCGAGAGAAGAAATGCTGCAGCGGGGACGGGGGAACGAAGAAAGGTAAGAAACAGGGTTTTTTTAAATGCCACCAACCAGGGGGCTACAGGGAGAGAAAGCTGTAGGTCAGGGGGAGGATAGAGAACAGTGGGAGCTGGAGGACAGGAGGAGGCTGCTGGAGGGGACAGGAGCTGAGCGCGAGGGACAGGAGGAGGCTGCTGACGACAGGAAGTGGCTGCTGGAGGAGACAGGACGCTGAGGCTGCTGGGGGACAGGATGCTGAGGCGCGGGGGGGCACAGGAGGAGGCTAGAGGACAGGGGAGCTGGGAAGAGAAGGATGGAGGACACAGGAGGAGGATGGAGGACAGTAGGAGGATGCTGGAGGAGGAGGCTGGGGAACAGGAGGGGAAGGAGGCTGCAGGACAGGAGGATGGAAGACAGGGGGCCACAGGAGGAGGATGGAAGACAGGGGGCCACAGGAGGAGGATGGAAGACAGGGGGCCACAGGAGGAGGATGGAAGACAGGGGGCCACAGGAGGAAGATGGAGGACAGGGGGCCACAGGAGAAGGATGGAGGACATGAGCTATAGGAGAAGGATGGAGAACAGGGGATACAGGAGGAGACTGGAGGACAGGGGGCCACAGATAGAGGAGGATAGAGAACAGGGACCACACCATGTGAGGAGGGGTAGGGGAAGGATTCAAGGGAGGATAAAATTAACGAGGGGTTTTATATGTTGCAGAGTTGCATTAGGTGCAGTTATGCAGGTTAATGGGGGGGGGGCATTTAACCATGTGGGGACCATCAAGGTCAATATTATACTATGCTTGTGGGTGGGACTATGGGCGTGGTTTAGAAAAAGGGGGATGGACTTTTGGCTTTTGACCCTCTTTCTCTCGGTCAAAAGTTGTGAGGTATGGAAGAAAGAACAGGAGGCTGGCCTGTCAACTACGAGTAGCTGGGTGATGGAGAACTGATCTTCTTGCATTGTAAGCTGCTTCAGCTTCCTCTATGAAAATGGCACTGGCCGAGGAGTGTTTCATGCCGGCCCTGTGGCACAACCTGTGACTGTGTGAGCAAGTATTCTTCTCCCTTTAACAGGGCCTGCGTGGCTGCTAGAGCGGAATGTGCTCATGTTGCCTGGAACCCTGAGCCATGCTGGGGCAACAAAATACAAGAGGATGCCCGAGAAACAGTGCCTCCTGGGGGACGTCCTGCATTTCCTGAGAACCTGGTGGTCACTGTGTCCAGCAAAATCGGGTCCCCTACCACTATTGCCAGTATACTGTCTCCAGCCGCAGTCACCATCACTATAGTTCCAGCCACGCATCTGATTCCTGTAGGAGGTTTTGTATTGTAGCGTGTGGAATGCTTATGGGGATATATCAGGTACACACGGGTTTTCTGCTGTAACTGATGGCTGCCAGACATACTATTGTCGTCACACGGAGACAATATGAATAGACCAAACAACTCAGGACGCCAGTTTTTCCCAGTTTCCTAATCCAGCGGCAGTTTTCCTCCACCACTACCCCTACCACCAGTCAGCATCAGGGGTACCCCACGTACCCCCGATTGGGTGCCGGTGTGTTCGCTTCGTTAACCTGCCCTCAGTCAGGTTACTTAGTGTTCTTAGTCTGAGTAGAGATCCCCCATCAAGACTGCTGATTCATTAGCACTTTACACAGCTTCCACGACCTGCCGGCACATTATAAAGTTGTCGTGTGATCAAACCTCTTCTGCGGACTGCAACTCCGACCAGCTCGTGCTTGTGCTAATGTTATGTACTGTTAACTGGCAGTGCCGTATTTTGCACTGACAGGTGTCAATGGGCTTTTACGTCCTGGTCTTTGGGAAATGAAGGTCCTTGTGCCAGTTCACTTCAAAGTCTGCCCGTGTCCTCACGATCCCCTTTATAATATCTGTCACGCCATTCCCCCTTAGTACCCAGTATAATCTTCCACCTACCTGAGCACTTCTTTACTCCTCCCTCCTCCACCCACCCGTTTAACCCCCCCCTTCCTATACTAGGCAAAGTTAATAGCTATTTTAGGTACCCCCCTTTCTTAGATATGGCACTAATCCATCTATCTTCCATATTTCTAATTCAATAACGTTTCTCGTTAGTGCACCCCTTGTAGTCTATTGTAATCTAGGTGTGTCCATCTTTTTTTTAAACTTCCCATTTGTTCAAATTTTCCTTCAAAACACTTTCCCACATATTGTTGTCATTTGTTTTTCCATTTGACTGGTGACATCTTTTATATCAGGCTTCTATGTATTGTACGGCCCCTTGCCCCCCTGTAGGTACTCCATTTTTCTTCTCTTACCTGGTCCCTCCCCGTCTACCAACTGTTTTGCACAGTATTCTGAATTTCCTCGACTTACCTTCTGTGTATTGTGTCTCATGTCTCATTTCGTACTCCTCCCTTGCTCTCATCTCTCCGCCGTGTATCCGTGGAATGGTTTAAGGAGGCGCTGCATGTTGTTCGCGCCCTGGGCACACACTCTTTATCACCCCCTCTTGTTGTTTTTATCAGTGTGCTGCTGTTGTCCTCTCATATCGTGCTTCCTTGTCCTTATATACAGCACAATTATTTGACACGGTGTTCTAGGATAGGTTACCACCTTGGTCAGCGCCGACAGCCTACCCATCCGTTTTTCTGTATTTTGTGTATCCGTTACTAGATCATACGTGTATAGGTATATTTTAAATACAAAAATTTCATGAAATATAGGAAGGAATCTGCACTGTACGTTTCCTCTTTTATAATATTTTCACATTTTTTTTTTTATAATTTTCTTATTTCATAGTTATTTGTAACTTATGGATCGTATTCCTTATTTTTTTAAAATTGTTAAGTCATTCTTTTCTTATTTCTTGGACCTAATGTATCATGATCCAACATGAATAATGACATACTCCATTTAGTACGCATTATAATTAAAGTCAGGTTAAGTGCTGATGAATTTCAGTGCTCGCTAACATAACAGGTAGGTAGGCGTCACAAGGTATAACTGTTAAAGACCTTAGATGACATCCCTATTCTCCGGATTGACGATAGCTGATTGCATAAAGATTCACGGAACATGGGGAGGAGTATATGGGAGGGGCCAGTTGCGCAGGCGAATCCCCCTGTTTTAGGTACCTATTAATTCAAGTTTATTCAAGTGGATTGTCGGAAAAAACCTTTGTTCTGCTTTATGCAAAGAATGTGAGAGTTAAATTGCTCTTTCCTTTTCTCTAATGTAGCAACTGTTCCGCTCTATTCTTCCCTTCGTGTTCAAGTTTCCCTTTTCACTTCTATTTTTTTGGCCCTGTTATTTACTTCACTTTAAGGTCTTCATACGCATGTGAATTTGAATGGCCAGAGCGGCCATCCCAGATTTTTTTGCGGTACTACTTTTTTTTTCTTAACTTCACGCTTTATTTCAGTTCGTATACATTCTTACATCCCCTTTTATTTTCTAGTGGCTCCTGTTCCTCTCCTTTTTTTTGGTCACCCTGCGTTCCACTCGTTTTTTTTCTTTTTTTTCCCTTGTGCCTTCATCTTAACTTTGGTATGTTGCCACCTCCTCAGCCCTTTTTCCCCGATTTTCCACATATGTCCCCCCCGGCTCCCCCTACTGCCCGGCCCACAGTATCACCCAATACATCACTTTTTTTCTCTGCCTTCCATTTCCCCCTCCCTCTCTCTCTTCCTATTCTTTTCCTGTCTTTCCTTTCTTCTCCTTCAATAAAAAACCCGGGTCAAACTTTTTTTCCTTTCTCTTTTAATCTCTATCCCCTATTCACTCCCCCCAATTTTTTCCCTCCCCCATCCTCCCCTTTTGTCCATTTAATCTATCTTTTCTCTCTTTTCTCTCCTTTTCTGAGTTTCCCCATCCACAATTCATTCATCAGCCCACTATTTACCCTTTTTTTTTTTCTTTTTTTTTTTCTTCACTTACCCCTTTTTCTCATTTTTTTAATTTTTCACTGTTTTTCTACTTTTCCCAAAATATTTTTTTCTTCTTCCATATTTTTCTCGGCACTCGATATCATAATATTATCCCTTTTCTTTTATTTCTTATTATCCACCTTATCTGTGAGTCTATTTATATTTTGTTCCCTACACTTATTCACCCACTTTCCCCCTTTTTCCCCACTTCACCACCTATTGCACTTTCTTCTTCAACATTTACCGTTGCTGTCCCCCCCTTCCTCGCCATACTCCACTCTGCTTTTCCTCTCTTTCTACGACCCCATTTATCCTTTCAGACATCCATCTATCAATAAGAGAGATTTTTCTATTATTCCCTTTATTCCAGCATCACTGTATTCTATCCGTTAGTACTTGCAATCGCCTTTCATATTCGAATCTTTCCCTCCAAACCCAGATTGCTACACACACCCGCTAGCTTTCCTACTATCTCCTTTTTACTGTGTTTCCCGTTTGGATTGTCACTTTTACACTCGGTATATGCAGTTTCCAGTAAAACCATCGATTCCTCCATCCTTATTTACCATCTCGATTATCCTCTAAAGTACCCTTCATATCTTTTTTGTTCAAATTTGTTCATAAATTGTTTGTACATTCACTCAACCAATTACTCATGGTTTTTCTTTTCTTACTCCAACGATTCACAATGTACCATTTTCCGAAATATTCAATACCACTCCCACCACCATTGTAGACACCCCACCACCATCCTTGAAGAATTTGAACCTAACATTATTGAATCTCCATTTTTTCAATGTTTTTTTTACTCCAATTTCTTACCACCGATCCTATTTCTCACATCTAACTTTTCGCGCCATATTCATCTACCAGGTCAAACTAGCCAGTTTTTCAACTTCCTTTTCCACCTTTCTATTTATCTTTTGTAAAATTTATCCCTATTTCCTTTTGTCTTATTGAAACTATTATCCACTTTCTTTTCCCTCTCTTTCTTATATACATACGTCTTCAGAATTTTACTGACTACTTTTTTCATATGATTCCTTTCACCTGTGGTTTAACTTGTTTCTCTGTCTCATCTTCCTTTACGTCTTCATTCCCCCGTGTTCTCCTTCTCTCTTGACTCTTGCCCCAACCTTCATTTCCGACGCGCCCACTACCCTCTCCCTTTGTTTCTTTTTTTCTCTTTTACTTCCCCCTCTCTTCCATTCCCTATTTTTTTCTCTTTTCACACGCCTCCCCCTTATCTCCTGCCTTTTGCGTACACTACTTCATCACCCTCGTTTCGTCCCCTAACAACCCCCTCCGCTGTCACTAATTCCCTCAAATCCCCTGTTCTCCCATCTTTAGTTCTCCTTTTTCTCCGCGTCTATCGAATTGTCTTGACCGCTGTACATGACTAAATGACTGAGTTGCCGCCATGTGATGGCTGATTAGAAATTAATAAGTTAACGTGAGTTGGACAGGTGTACCTAATAAGTGGCCGGTGAGTGTAAGGTGTCTGTAAGAAGCTTTATTGATAACTTTGGCCATTACAGCAAAAAATGTTTAAACTCCCATTGTCACTGGGGCCAAAATTTTTTTTTCGGATCTACATTATAAAAATATACGTCCAACTGCATACAAATTCAACTAAAAAACCTCCGGACCCATCTGTACGTAACCCGGGGACTGCTCTTACATACATTCCAACACCACAAACGGGTTAAAGTGATTCCTTGAAACAGAGATCCTTGGTGACACAAGTTATGGCAAAGAAACCCACAACAGTCACAGAACTGTGGAAGAGACTGGAGAAGAGTAGAGGAAAATCCCAGCAGAGCCGTGCATGAGACTAGTGATGTCCTTTGGCCGCAGATGTGCTGAAGATGTCACAGCAAAGGCTCTCCAATTCCTACTGTTATACAGAAAATGGAATCATAATCTTTCTCTTGCTACCTGTTCATCACATTTTTTGCAAAATAAAGTTTTAATGGCATTGGTGTACCCCCTAAGACACAATCCATAAAATTTGATCTCGGAGATTACATATCTTTGAAAAAATCAAGTGATCATACATAGGGGCACATTACTAGCCGTGCTGTGGAGTCACGAAAGTGAATTGTCCGACAGTAATGCACTGTGCTCACAAAGATCGTGTTCCCAATATCCTGCATGTTGCTTCCCCGCTCTAGTCCACAGAGTTGTACCTCTTCCCGCGCTCAGTCCAAATCAGTCAGATTGTCTGGCCATGCTGCTTAGATTCCAGCCCCTTCCTGTGTCCCCTACCGGATCTTTGTGCCTCACAGCCTGAGAAAAGCTCCTAGTTGATTATCCTGTGTCTACTGTGTTTCCTGCTCTTGAGTTCCCGTTTTATGTTCCCATCTGCCTGACCCCCATTGCTTACCCCGGATCGGACTTGACACGGTCAGTGAACCTGGGAACAACTGGTGGTACCACCCGCAGCAAGTCCAACCCGCTTTGCGGCCTCTTTAAACCAGTGCCACTTATACCGCGTCCCAGGTGTCGGCTAGTACCACTCTCTCTGGTTCCTGGTTCACCCATTCAATCCTACAGATATGTCTATGTTATGTTTATTATATGTTTTATGCACTAAACTTCAGATCATACCAAAATCTTTTGATCATTAGGGAGACCACAATCTCTTTACAGCCGCACCTTCTCTTAAGTATGTTTTTGCAATGTGTGTAATAGGATAAAAAAATAATGTGCATTGTGATTCCCAGGTCATGATACCGTAGTTGTATACAATATAGAAGTTTCTACAATACAACTACAGTGCGTTTGTTAGAAGGTGAAGTTAATCTGTTCATGTATGTTTCCCTTTTTTTCCTACTATCACTTCCCTATGCTTATGTTTGTTTACCAGCCCTTTTGACACTGGTGAGGTCTACGCCCGAATCACCTCATAACTTCTGATCTTCTAACTTAGCGTTTTCTCTCTTAAGATTTACTGGAGCCCACATGACCCTACTCTCGTCTCGTCTTTAATCTGACACAAAACCCGTGCTACCCCAGCACTCTACTTTTCCAAATCTCCCACATTATTCTTCTTTGCTTCTCCGATCTTACAACCCCCCCCCCACCCCCCCCCCCAGACCCCCACGGGGCCCACACGCAAAACTCAATTAATCACTCAATGGGACTTTACTGTTTAAGTATACGACATACAGGCAATCATTGTGATTCGTCGACTAGTGTAGAATCTAGGCTCTTGAAGCCTTACGCTGAAAGTCTCCCAACCCCTCCGAGTACCCGGAAAAATTGGACGCTTACAACTGCGTGACGATGGATAAATAAGGCCACAGCAGCCTGTTTATTTAACATATAAAAAACAGTATATATTAACTTTATTAACATGTACAAATAAAGTGCAATTAAACAGACCGAAATGACAAGGCCTAAGAGGGGTGATTCGCAATGCTCATGCAAAAAGCGTTACATGCTTACTCCCGCCGCACCGCGCTGGCTCGGGAGCTGACAAATATGTCGCAGGTAACCATTCCCTCTGTACCCACCTCGGGTGGGCCAGCTCCCATCATACCCCCCGACTGTGACTGGTGGAAAACCTGGGCATCGCGGCAAAATTGCTACAGCCCACCCTTCCTCAGCAGCAACCGCGGAGACAAGTGAGTGTATGGCTTTCGCTTAGACGGTGGAGACGGGTCCAGAAAACGTCTCCTCAGATCATGCCGGTTAAATGGCCAAATTATTCCTGCGGAGGGGGGGCAGACATGGGGGGGAAGGAGAGGCTCTTAGGCCTTTGAGGGAGGAGCTGGAGGAGGTGGGCGAGGCGGGATGTTCGGTTGACATGGTGGACTGCGCTTGGAAAAGCACGGGATGGTGGTGGACAAAATGCTCGAAGCATTGTAAGCAAGCCCCGACATCACCGTGTTAGTTTCGCACTGTTCTAGGCCCTCAACATGCCTCTACCACGAGCACAGTAACTTCAGACCATGTGAACTAGGAGGTGTAGCCTTCCTATACGGCGTTCCCCATGAACCCTCCCTCTCAGCAGGTTGGTTGTTCACCCCAGCCCAGCGACCACGCCTCTGCTACCAACTCTGCAAGTAAGATTGGACGCCCACGTACTCAGACCCTAGTAATCAGACCCCAGCCCTCGCGATGTTAACATGTTTAAAATGAGAGTTACTTTTGTTTTTTTTTTTTTCAATTCTTTTGGTTATGTATTTTTGTGTGGGCTTTTTTGTGTTTTCTTTTTTGTATTTTTGTGTTTTTTAGTTTGTTTTTGAGTTTTTAAAACCAAACAATCCTATACTATGGCATGGCTTATATGTCTAGCCCCGATCAAGGAAGCCCCCACTACTATGCCAGATAGAGATAGACACTGAGTTATGTGCCTAATAGAAACACCCATACGGAATTGTCGCCACTTCGCGTCACTTGCTATGGATATGTGACGCCACCGTAAGCGCAGACCAGACACCTCAGAAACACAGGCCGGTCGCAAGTCTCACTACAAATTTGATCAGAATTGGCAAGTACAATGCATGCAGAAGACCAGAAGAAAAGAATACTACAGCACCAGCAGCAGGATCAACCAGGAAATCAAAGAAAAACCAAATATATATAGAAAGTAGTAGGCCTTCAAGAGCTGTGTAATTTCCTCATGGCTTATTTTCTAGCCAAGTATCAAAGGAAGCACACTACTATGCAAGATGATATTGACACTGAGTATTGCCTCATAGGAAATCCACCCCCGCATACTGAATTTTCCCACTCGCCTATTGCTCATGGATATGTGCGCCATCTAAGCGCCAGAAAACCGCGCGTCGCAAGTCGCACTCAAATTGCTCAGGTTGCACAGTACATGACATGCCAGAAACTACAGCACCAGCAGATCAACCAGAAATCAAATAATATAGAAACGCTACTGCTAGGCTTCAAGAAGCTGTTTGTATACCTCCTATGGCTGTTTACTAGACAAGTATCACAGAAGCCCACACTACTATGACCAGATGAGATGACACTGAGGTATATGCCTTAATAGAATCCAACCCCTACTGAATTTCCATTCGGCCTTTGACTATGGAGCTATGTTGCACGTCCAATAAATGCGCGAGGGAACACAGCGTCGAAAGTCTCACTACAAATTGCCAAATTGGAAATGTACATAGCACTGCAGAAACTACAGCCACCGCAGAATCAACCAGAAGATCAAATATATAGAACGCTACGGTTAGGCTTCAGAAAGCTAGTTTGTTATTCTCCTATGGCTATTTTCTAGACAAGTATCAAAGGAGCACCATACTTATGCAGATGAGATGACACTAGAGTTAGTGCCTAATAGAATCCAACCCCTACTGAATTTTACCCCATTCGGCATTTGCTATTGATATGTGCCACTATAGGCAGAACACAGCCGGTTCGCACAAGCTGCACTTACAAATTGCTCAAGAAATTGGCCAAGTACATGCACTGCAGAAACAGAAAGCTACAGCCACCAGCAGACAACCAGAAATCAAATATATATAGAACGCCTACGCTAGGCTTCAAGAAAGCTGTGATTCTCCTATGGTATTTTATAGCCAAGTATACAAAGGAGCACACATACTATGCCAGGCATGAGATGAACACTGAGTATGCCTAACTGAAATCCAACACTTACCTGAATTTTCCCACTTCGGTCTTTGCTTCAGCGAATGTGTGCCACTAAGAGCCTAAAAACAAGCGGGCTACAAGTCCACCTGTAATTCCTCACCAAATCCGTAGAATAGATGACAAATAAAATAAAAAAGTAGAACGTTATTGTAGCCCAAAAAGGGTGTTGCGGTTCTTTGAGAATCACTCCATGCCTCTAACAGTATAGTCTAAAGAACACCCTAACGCTTTCCCTGCCAGCAGCAGCTCTCTCCCCTAGCTGAGCATCCCGAGACAGAAGTGATCCAGAGCACGAGGGCCAGCGGCTAGTCTATCCCAGGGTCACCATGATCTGCGCCAAGCCAACCAAGTTGATCGACGTTGTAAGAGTACAAACGTCATGCTGGGGTGGGAGTGCAGAGTCTCCTGGCTTGTGATTGGCTCTGCTTTCTGCGCCGCCAAAAAAGGCAAAACGGCGGGGGAGATGCCATTTCTGAGCGGGGGCGAGAGTATTCGTTCCAGAAGTAACGAGACAGTTCGAGTACCCTAATGTACCCCTCGACGGAGCATCAAGCTCGGACGGCATGTTCCATCATCTCTAGTGAGGCTACAATATTAGCTGCAAAGCTATAGAAGAGGACACTCTAGTTTAGTGATGACTTGTATCCAATCATTACGATGTAGATGGTGCATGGGTCCTCCTCGGGTTCAACATTGCCACAGTGTTTAATACATATATATACCACTCACCGGCCACTTATTAGGTGACACCATGCTAGAACGGGTTGGACCCCCTTTTGCCTCTCAGAACTGCCTCAATTCTTGGCATAGATTCAACAAGGTGCTGAAGCCTTCTCAAGTTTTGGTCCATATTGACATGATGGCATCACACCGTTGCCGCAGATTTGTCGGCTGCACATCATATGCGAATCTCCGTTCCACCACTCCCAAAGATGCTCTATTGGATTGAGATCTGGTGACTGTGGAGGCCATTTGAGTCCAGGTGACCTCATTGTCATGTTCAGAAACCAGTCAGATGATTCCAGCTTTATGACCATAGCGCATTATCCTGCTGAAAGTAGCCATCAGATGTGTGGGTACATTGTGTCATAAAGGATGGACATGAGTCATCAACAATACTCAGGTCATGTGGCGTGCTTGCAACTGCTCAATTGGTACCAAGGGGCCCAAAGAGTGCCAGAAAATATTCCCCAACACCATGACACCCCACCACCAGCCTGAACCGTTGATACAAGGCAGGATGGATCCATGCTTTCATGTTGTTGACGCCAAATTCTGACCCTACCATCGAATGTGCAGCAGAAATCGAGCTCATCAGACCAGGCAAGTTTTTTCCAATCTTCTACTGTCCAATTTCGATGAGCTTGTCAAATTGTAGCCTCAGTTTCTGTTCTTAGCTATGAAAGGAGTAGCACCCTGTGTGTGTCCGTTTTTTCTGCTGTAGCCCTGCCTCAAAGTTCGACGTACTGTGTGTTCAGAGATGCTCTCTGCCACCTTGGTTGTGAACGGGTGGCGATTGAGTCATGCTGCCTTTCTATCAGCACTCCAACCAGTCTGCCATTCTCCTCGACTCTGGCATCAACAAGGCATTTCCGCCCACAGAACTGCCGCTCACTGGATGTTTTTTTTTTTCGCGACCATTCTCTGTAAACTAGAGATGGTTGTGTGAAATCCCAGTAGATCAGCAGTTTCTGAAATACTCAGCCAGCCCTTCTGGCACCACAACACCATGCCACGTTCAAAGGCCTCAAATCACCTTTCTTCCCATACTGATGAAGGAGATGTCTTGACCATGTTACATGACTAAATGCACTGAGTTGCCGCCATGTGATTGGCTGATTAGAAATTAAGTGTTTAACGTGAAGTTGGACAGGTGTACCTAATAAAGTGGCCGGTGAGTGTAAGGGTCGTAAGCTGTAATAGCTTTATGATAACTCTTGGCCCCATTACAGCAAAAAATGTTTAAACTCCCATTGTCATGGGGCCAAAAATTTTTTCTGGATCTACATTATAAAAATATACAGTTCCAACTGCATACAAATTAACAAACCTCCGGACCCCATCTGTACGTAACCCGAGGACTGCTGTACATACATCTCCAACACAACGAGGTGTACGTGATTCCTTGAAACAGAATCCTTGGTGACAAAGTTATGGCAAAGAAACCCACAACAGTCACAGAACTGTGGAAGAGAATGGGAGAAGAGTAGAGGAAAATCCCAGCAGAGCCGTGCATGAGACTAGTGATGTCCTTTGGCCGCAGATGTGCTGAAGATGTTCACAGCAAAGGCCTCTCCAATTCCTACTGTTTGATACAGAAAATGTAATCATAATCTTTCTCTGTGCTACCTGTTCATCACATTTTTTGCAAAATAAAGTTTTTAATGGCATTGTGTACCCCCTAAGACAAATCCATAAAATTTTGATCTCGGAGATTACATTATCTTTGAAAAAAATCAAGTGATCATACATAGGGGCACATTTACTTAGCCGTCTGCTGGAGTTCACAGAAAGTGAATTGTCCGACAGTAATGCACTGTGCTGCTCACAAAGATCGTGTTCCCAATATCCTGCATGTGTCGCTTCCCCGCTCTAGTCCGACAGAGTTGACCTTCTTCCCGGCGCTCAGTCCAAATCAGTCAGATTGTCTGGCCATGCTGCTTAGATTCCAGCCCCTTCCTGTGTCCCCTACCGGATCTTTGTGCCTCACAGCCTTAGAAAAAGCTCCCTAGTGATTATCCTGTGTCTACTGTGTGTTCCTGCTCTTGAGTTCCCAAGTTCTATGTTCCCATCTGCCTGGACCTCCCATTGCTGACCCCGGATCGGACTTGACCACGGGCTAGTGACACCTGTGGAACAACCTGGTGGTACCCCACCGCAGCAAGTCCAACCCGCTTTGCGGCGGGCTCTGGTGAAGACCAGGTGCCACTTAGACTCCGGTCCCAGGTGTCGGCTAGTACCACCTCTCGCGGTGGTCCAGTGGATTCACCCATTCCGAATCCTGACAGATATGTCATAGTTATGTTATATTACTGTTTTTATGCACTAAACTTCAGATCAACCAAAAATCTTTTGATCATTAGGGAGACCACAATCTCTTTACAGCCCAGGGCCTGCGTCTTCAATGTATGTTTGCAATGTGGTGTAATAGGATAAGATGAGAAAATAATGTGCATGTGGATTCCCAGTGGCATGATACAGTAGTTGTATACAATATAGAAGTTTCTACAGATACAACTACAGTGCATGTTGTGAGACACTGAAGGGGTTAACTGTGGATGGGCGGTATGTTTCCCCTGGGTTTTCCTACTATGCAAGGCCCTAATGCTGAGGTTGTGTTGTCCAGCACCTTGGACACAGGTGGAGGTAGCAGCCTAATCAGCCTGCATAAAGCTTCTGAGCAGAGCTGAGAGCGTTGTCTCTCTGAAAAGAGGCTGGAGAGCACACACAGCCCTGACCTCTGTGCCTGGTCTTGAACTGCATCACAAAACCCTGCTACCCCAGACTCTACTGGGCCAAATCTCCCACAATGTATATAGTCGGTGATGCTACAGTAGCTAATCACTCTGGACATTACTTGGTATACTGCATACAGGCAATTGCATTGTGAGTAGTCCCTGACCTATAGGATAAACATAGGCCTCCTTTGAAGCCTCCTACCTGATCTCCCAACCCCTCCGAGTACCCGGAAAAATTGGACGCTTACAACTGCGTGACGATGGATAATAAGGCCACAGCAGCCTGTTTATTTAACATATAAAAAACAGTATATATTAACTTTATTAACATGTACAAATAAAGTGCAATTAAACAGACCGAAATGACAAGGCCTAAGAGGGGTGATTCGCAATGCTCATGCAAAGCGTTACATGCTTACTCCCGCCGCACCGCGCTGGCTCGGGAGCTGACAAATATGTCGCAGGTAACCATTCCCTCTGTACCCACCTCGGGTGGGCCAGCTCCCATACCCATCATTCTCCATTTCCACTTCTTGTTATGCGCACAGCGCCACCTTTGTGCAAGTTATTTTCCCCCGAGACCCCCCCCCAAAGGCCTTATCCCCGCTGCTGCGTGACAAGAAATTTTTTTTAAGAAAAAGGAAAAGACAAGGGAGGGCGGGCAGGCGGGCATCTCGTTCCAGCGTCGGGGGTCCAAGAGGAAGTCGCCCCTGGTGAGCCCTGCCTTTTATTCTTCCTTCCCCCCCCCTTTACTGACCTCACTTGCCTAACTCCCTTCCTGACGCCCCTAACCCCTCCTTACCATATATGCTGGCCCAATTTCCCACAGGTCAAGGCGGGCATACATTTACTAGGATGGATGTATATTATTAAATTGGGGCAGGTCTGTATATAGAGGCTGAATTTGAATATATAGACCTGGTTTGCTTGGAATTGCAGAGTCAATAGTCGGAGGTCAGTTAGTTCAGTGGTGGCGAACCTATGGCCCTTTTTGTGGGCACCCGGGCCATCGCCCCAGAACACCAGACAAGACTCAAAGAATCTTCCTGCAGTTCCAGCAACTTAAAAGATGTGCTTCAGTCTGATAGGGGCCCCCGCACGCAAAGGAGGCGCGCCAACTGACGGGGGATGTCCTCAGGTGTTGCAATTTATACATGGGACGTTTGCACTTAAATAGGGGTGGTTCATTGCTTCCTTTTCCATCCGTGCCTGCATGCCTCAGGCCCACTCCAATAGCTGAGCCTTATAGCGGCAGGCCTAGGGCTGGAATTCCTCTTAGCCCGCGCCATCTTCAGCTGAATGCAGTTGTGGATGCTGAGCGGTATCTGGCTTGTGTTTGGTAACCTTAGGTGGCCAGTGCCTATGGCTGCTAATTCGTGGGTGCTTCGCCCCCCTGCCATATACTCGTGAGTGTTTGCGCCTAACTTATCAAGAAGGGCCTGCGCTCCCTCTCTTCACTGCCCCTGCTAGTCCCTCAGTCACTGATGTCAGTCCATGTATGGCACATCCGCGGACTTGTTTAAGCCCCCCTCTCCCCCAGTTAATTTTCTGGACTGGCGTGTCTAGCGCAATATGTCGGCGACCCGCTGGCACATTTCGTCCGCTCCGGGCACGCATGGTGTGGCGCCCTCGCAGCACTGCCCTGACTTTCTTAGAGGATTACCCATCACGGGGATCCTCATAGCCATGATTGCGTGCTTGAGGAGAGGCAAGAGCTCTCAGCAGCCTAGGTGATGCCTGCTGCTGCAACATCTTAGACGTGTGAGGTAGGCTCATTTCCAACCTGAACTTTCCCAACAAGCCCCCTCTGAGTCCCAGTCCATAGCATACCAACCCCCCACACCCACTGGGGGCCTCACAGCTACCTGCTAGGTTTGGGAGCGCCAGCGCAAGCCAGTCCTTTTTTCCCCGCCCGACCGGGGGGATTGCCGCAGGGGCGGCGGCGCAGCGGCGGTCGCGGGCAATTTTTGTATTGGCATGTAAGTTCCTCTCTCTAATGGGAGAGGAGGTTCATGGTCGTCCGTGGGTCCGGTCCCCCGTACTTCATCAGGACCGGTTCTCGGATTGCCGCGGCGATGATGGTTACCGGAGCCGAGGACGACGTGGGAACGACCAGAGCCGTTTCTGCCAGGGAGAGACCAGCATGGTTCCACCGCCCGATAGCATCGGCCAACATCTCGACGCCCGTGGCTCCGCCCACAGGAGCTACAGTTTTGGGAGTATTATTGTTTCTCTCCCAAAAGGGAGTTTACCAGGTTATATCTCTCTGCGGTTGTTACATGGGTTTTGTGCTAGTATACCTAAGCTTCACATCGTGTATGAGATGATTTTACCTAGGAAATTAATAGTTACCGCAGGAGAAGGAGGAGATCATGTCTACATGTCTCTCATATATCTGCTCAGTTTCCTTCACAATGGTAGCTATGGCTGTGTAAGTGTGGCACATAACCTTACAGGATAGACTGGTTAATGTGCTGGGCAGCATTACCTGATGTAATGTGGATGTGGGAAACTCACATTCTCCATTTCCACTTCTTGTTATGCGCACAGCGCCACCTTTGTGCGAATTATTTTCCCCCGAGACCCCCCCCCCCCCCCAAAGGCCTTATCCCCGCTGCTGCATGACAAGAAAAAAATTTTTAAGAAAAAGGAAAAAACAAGGGAGGGCGAGCGGGCATCTCGTTCCAGCGCCGGGGGTCCAAGAGGAAGTCGCCCCTGGTGAGCCCTGCCTTTTATTCTTCCTTCCCCTCCCCTTTACTGACCTCACTTGCCTAACTCCCTTCCTGACGCCCCTAACCCCTCCTTACCATTATGCTGGCCCAATTTCCCACAGGTCAAGGCGGGCATACATTTACTAGGATGGATGTATATTATTAAATTGGGGCAGGTCTGTATATAGAGGCTGAATTTGAATTTACCCTTGGGAGTTGTGTATAATTTAATTACCGTATATACTCGAGTATAAGCCGACCCGAGTATAAGCCGAGGCCCCTAATTTTACCACAAAAAAAGGGGAAAATCTATTGACTCGAGTATAAGCCGGGGGTGGGAAATGCATTGGTCACAGCCTCCCCAGTATATAGCCTGCCAGCCCCTGCCCCAGTGTATATAGCCTGCCAGCCCCTGCCCCAGTGTATATAGCCTGATCCTGTGGGCCATTGGGCAAAAAAACTCCCCCCCCCCCCCCCCATTGTGCAGCACAATACCATTGTAGCGGATGGATCGCACAGAAGATCTAAGGGGGCCACCGGAAAGGTGAAATTTGATTTATTTTTTTGACTCGAGTATAAGCCGAGTTTGGGTTTTTCAGCACATTTTTTGTGCTGAAAAACTAGGCTTATACTCGAGTATATAAGGTATGTTCTTTCCTCTTTAGTCTGGTTGCATAGAACCACACTACCATCCTTTCCTCTTTAGTCTGGTTGCATAGAACCACACTACCATCAAGTGGCGGAAATAGGTATACATCTGTGCAATGTTTGTATGTAATGCTATGTAACTAGAGGGTTAATTTATTCTGTTTATTGTAACTTGAAAACATTTGGTATCATTCCTGTGATATCTCAGGTTGTAATTGGTTGGCAGCTCAGTAATGTAACAATTGACCAAGGTGATATAAAGACCTGGTTTGCTTGGAATTGCAGAGTCAATAGTCGGAGGTCAGTATTCTCCATTTCCACTTCTTGTTATGCGCACAGCGCCACCTTTGTGCAAATTATTTTCCCCCGAGACACCCCCCCCCCCCCAAAGGTCTTATCCCCGCTGCTGCATGACAAGAAAAAAATTTTTAAGAAAAAGGAAAAAACAAGGGAGGGCGAGCGGGCATCTCGTTCCAGCGCCGGGGGTCCAAGAGGAAGTCGCCCCTGGTGAGCCCTGCCTTTTATTCTTCCTTCCCCTCCCCTTTACTGACCTCACTTGCCTAACTCCCTTCCTGACGCCCCTAACCCCTCCTTACCATTATGCTGGCCCAATTTCCCACAGGTCAAGGCGGGCATACTTTTACTAGGATGGATGTATATTATTAAACTGGGGCAGGTCTGTATATAGAGGCTGAATTTGAATTTACCCTTGGGAGTTGTGTATAATTTAATTACCGTATATACTCGAGTATAAGCCGACCCGAGTATAAGCCGAGGCCCCTAATTTTACCACAAAAAAAGGGGAAAATCTATTGACTCGAGTATAAGCCGGGGGTGGGAAATGCATTGGTCACAGCCTCCCCAGTATATAGCCTGCCAGCCCCTGCCCCAGTGTATATAGCCTGCCAGCCCCTGCCCCAGTGTATATAGCCTGATCCTGTGGGCCATTGGGCAAAAAAACTCCCCCCCCCCCCCCCCATTGTGCAGCACAATACCATTGTAGCGGATGGATCGCACAGAAGATCTAAGGGGGCCACCGGAAAGGTGAAATTTGATTTATTTTTTTGACTCGAGTATAAGCCGAGTTTGGGTTTTTCAGCACATTTTTTGTGCTGAAAAACTAGGCTTATACTCGAGTATATAAGGTATGTTCTTTCCTCTTTAGTCTGGTTGCATAGAACCACACTACCATCGCTGAATTTGAATTTACCCTTGGGAGTTGTGTATAATTTAATTATGTTCTTTCCTCTTTAGTCTGGTTGCATAGAACCACACTACCATCCTTTCCTCTTTAGTCTGGTTGCATAGAACCACACTACCATCAAGTGGCGGAAATAGGTATACATCTGTGCAATGTTTGTATGTAATGCTATGTAACTAGAGGGTTAATTTATTCTGTTTATTGTAAATTGAAAACATTTGGTATCATTCCTGTGATATCTCAGGTTGTAATTGGTTGGCAGCTCAGTAATGTAACAATTGACCAAGGTGATATAAAGACCTGGTTTGCTTGGAATTGCAGAGTCAATAGTCGGAGGTCAGTAAGACCTGGTTTGCTTGGAATTGCAGAGTCAATAGTCGGAGGTCAGTCTAGTTCAGTGGTGGCGAACCTATGGCCCTTTTTGTGGGCACCCGGGCTTTCTTGGCACTCTTTGGGCCCCTTGGTACCAATTGAGCATCGTTGCCTACCTGAGTATTGTTGCTGACCATGTCCATCCCTTTCAGCGGGAGCCATCATGTCAATATGGACCAAAATCTCTGAGGAATGCTTCCAGCAATTTGTTGAATCTATGCCACGAAGAATTGAGGCAGTTCTGAAGGCAAAAGGGGGTCCAACCTGTTACTAGCATGGTGTACCTAATAAAGTGGCCGGTGAGTGTATATTCTCTTTATAAAAATATTCAAATGAGCCAGAGGTGCTCCGGCCTAAGTCAACGGAGAACCTCTCGGCTCCGCCGCCTGATAATATATGCACGCTCCCTTCGTGTTCCTTGCAGCCTGGTCCCGTCCACTGATCATAACATCTGTGGTCTAAAATTAACCCCTCAAAATCAAGGGAGAAAAGGCGCTATAGAAATCACAAATAACTTGTCTAAAAAATCATAATCTTTATTAATAACAAAATTAATAATAAAATTAACAAACCATGAAAACAAATAGTAGCCTCAGTGTTATTTCGACGTGACAGTCCCGGTTTTTAGGCTCTGTCCCGTCGTCACGGGCGGCTGGGAGAATGTCACGGGTCCCCCCCTCTCCCCGGGTTTGTCCGGCCTCCTCCTGGTCCTGTATATAAAAGCTGAAGAGCAGCTGAGGCATCGGAGCCAAGAGGAGGCAGGATCAGCCCCTGCTACCTCCTCACATGATGTTTTCTGCACAAGTCATGTGAGGAGGTAGCTCTGCCCCCAGCTAGCCCCGCCCCCTCCGTGAGTCATTCGGAGCCCGAGAGAAGAAATGCCTGCAGCAGGGGAACGAAGAAAGGTAAGAAACAGGGGTTTTTTTTATGCCACCAGACAGGGGGCTACAGGGAGAGAAAGCTGTAGGTCAGGGGGAGGATAGAGTGGGAGCTGGAGGACAGGAGGAGGCTGCTGGAGGGGGCAGGACGCTGAGGCTGCTGAGGGACAGGAGGAGGCTGCTGGACGACAGGAAGTGGCTGCTGGAGGAGACAGGATGCTGAGGCTGCTGGGGGACAGGATGCTGAGGCTGCTGGGGGGCACAGGAGGAGGCTAGAGGACAGGGGAGCTGGGAAGAGGAGGATGGAGGACACAGGAGGAGGCTGGGGACAGTAGGAGGATGCTGGAGGAGGAGGCTGGGGAACAGGAGGGGAAGGAGGCTGCAGGACAGGAGGATGGAAGACAGGGGGCCACAGGAGGAGGATGGAAGACAGGGGGCCACAGGAGGAGGATGGAAGACAGGGGGCCGGCCACAGGAGGAGGATGGAAGACAGGGGGCCACAGGAGGAGGATGGAGGACAGGGGGCCACAGGAGGAGGATGGAGGACAGGGGGCCACAGGAGGAGGATGGAGAACAGGGGTTACAGGAGGAGACTGGAGGACAGGGGGCCACCGATAGAGGAGAATAGAGAACAGGGACCACACCATGTGAGGAGGAGTAGGGTAAGGATTCAATGGAGGATAAAATTAACGAGGGGTTTTATATGTTGCAGAGTTGCATTAGGTGCAGTTATGCAGGTTAATGGGGGGGGGGGGCATTTAACCATGTGGGGACCATCAAGGTCAATATTATACTATGCTTGTGGGTGGGACTGTGGGCGTGGTTTAGAAAAAGGGGGATGGGCTTTTTGCTTTTGTCCCTCTTTCTCTCGGTCAAAAGTTGTGAGGTATGGAAGAAAGAATGGGAGGCTGGCCTGTCAACTACCAGTAGCTGGGTGATGGAGAACTGATCTTCTTGCATCGTAAGCTGGTTCAGCTTCCTCTATGAAAATGGCACTGGCCGAGGAGTGTTTCATGCTGGCCCTGTGGCACAACCTGTGACTGTGTGAGCAAGTATTCTTCTCCCTTTAACAGGGCCTGCGTGGCTGCTAGAGCGGAATGTGCTCATGCTGCCTGGAACCCTGCGCCATGCTGGGACGACAAAATACAAGAGGATGCCCGAGAAGCAGTGCCTCCTGGGGGCCGTCCTGCATTGCCTGAGAACCTGGGGGTCACTGTGTCCAGCAAAATCGGGTCCCCTACCACTATTGCCAGTATACAGTCTCCAGCCGCAGTCACCTTCACTATAGTTCCAGCCACGCATCTGTTCCGTAGGTCGGGTGGGTTACCTTGGTGAGTTTCCACTGGTGCAGCTCCGAGCTGTGGTCCAGTGACCTCGTTCCTGTACCCATCCGGGGCAGCTGTTGCAAAAGATCCTCCGCTCTGTTCCAGTAACATCCATGCCTGCTGCAACGCCGGCTGCGACAGATGTACCGATTGGGCCTGCAGTACCTGCTTCTGACACCAGGTGTCCCCAGCTGGTGCTACTTTTCACGCACCAGGAACAGGAACTCTTTTCCAGTCTTCTGTCAATACAACGCACAGGCTGCTGCTTTCCTGTGGAAGAATCGCATTGTTCCAGACAAGGAATAATCCCTTCAAGTTTTGTACATATGACTATATATATTGATTATTCCCAGTTGGGTGAACCCATAAGCAGAGACATGTGACCATTGCTGAGCAGCTGCTGTGCCTCTGCTGATCCTCATGCAGGAGAGATTCTTTGCCCCTGTCCCCTTGATGTGAATACAGATGGTGCCCCCTTTTCCCCAAAATGGACTATTAATGCTAATATGCATAAATTGCCTTCCTCTGAAGAAAATGACTCATTTTTGCTACTAAAAGTGTAATATTGTAATGTTATGTAAACATTTTATAAGCCATGTAACCATGTTCCTGTAATGCCAATGTGATGTTTTGCACCAGTAGTATTTATACTATGTATTTAGTTTACACTAACCTTTACAAGGCTTTGCAGCTGTGGAAAGACTTATCGGACCCCGTTATATGTCTGTATCTCTTATGCCTGATACCCGCAGGCTAAGCCTAAAATCAGAGGCTTTCTACTGTGTGGCCTTTTAAACCGTGGATCTTTAGGGGACCAGGGTTGTCTAGATGTATCACACTAGGGTATAGACCGCAAGACTGCAGGTATACTGTTTTGTATTTCATATATGAATATGACTATGCACTACTGGTGACGTGTCATCAGACACATTTCAGGCCTGTGTTCGCCTTACCTAAGAAAAACCGAAGGGCGAATAGCTACCCACCATATTTACTTGTGTATGTAAAAGAAAATGTATTTGTCTGATTCCAACCCCTGCTCAGTAACCCAGACCATGGGCAGCTTGTCTCCAAGCACCCTAGTATATGATACAATGAGACAGATAGGCAATTTACTGAAGTGACTTTATTCTGCCTTCCAGGTAAACAGCTGCTTGGACCATCTGGAGGCTGTGGTTATCCCCTTCCGGCCCCGTCTTTATTCCCAGCAGGTTCATAGCCGCGCTGTGGGTGGCTCGTTTAATTACCAAGGGGGTATGCAACACCCCTGTTTCTTTAAAGAGTCTGAACAATCACTGGGGGGACCCCATGAACTGGAAATGGTAATGCAGCTGGTAATTTTGCCTGGGAAAGCATACTAATAATGTTGACCAATCAGATGTGATGTATTGTTTGTAATGCAAGGGGAGAGCTGGTTGGAATACAGCTTGCCACCTCACAAGGGGAGTTTAAAAAAATGCTTGTGGCTGGAAAGTTCCAGGTTGTCTCCAGAGAGAGTCCTCCCTAAGGGAGAAGGAGAAGTCAGTCCAGGAGAATTCCCGAGAAGCACAAGTGTCTGTGGCATGCTGCCCTGATACACTTAACCTGTGTGGAGATCAGGCCAAGCAGACCTCCACCCATAGGAGTCTGCCTTACCATCGCTGGCTGAAGAAGCCATTTAACCATCCGGGCTGAGGCTATCTCACCAGGCTGAGAGCATTCCTTTGGAATGAAATCTAATCAACCATCTCAATCCAGTTGAAGTTACTGCTATTTTGGTCATTGGCAAGGTTCCAAAAGGACTGTAAGTGTAATGCTTTACCAACATTTCCTCTGAGTGACCTGTGCCAGATGTTACCACCACGGGGATCCCATACCTGCATCAGGGTTGCTCCAGGGAGAAACCTACAAAATTCAGCCTCTCCATCCTTTTTGTTACATTCTACTGCTGGAGACCTGAGGCGGGGGAAAGGGACGAGTGCCCGTGTGGTACCAAGCACCGCAGCACACGAGTGCTAGCCGCATCAGCCAGCCACTCGGTACCTAGGGTTTCCTCCCAAGCCACGAAAAATCTGTACGTATACATGAAACCATATACAAGTATATGGTGTTTGCGTTGTGCCATGAGGTAAAACATTGTATATACCATTCTGCATGGGAAATGTCTTTTTATCTTTACCCTATGTACACGTAATAACTGGACATCCAATTTAACCCCTTCAGACCAGTTTTTGCATTTCTATCTATCACTTCCTCCATCCAAAAGCCTTTTTTCCCCCTTAAGAATATATTTATATTCTACACCATGTACCAGGAAGCTGGAAAAAATATGTAGTGGAATTGCCAAAAATGCTAATTCACCATTAAAGATAAAGAAAAGATTGCAAGAGACATCGTAGATCTGATTATAAATCTTTTATTGGCAATAAACAGAGGAACCATAACCATAACCGTTTGTATTATACTAAAAAAGGAGTGGGTTGTGGCCTCGGAGGCCCCAAACAGTGATCCAGAGGAAGGCGGAAGAAAAACCCCCAGTGCTTCGAGAGGGAAAAAAATTCCTTCCTGACCCAAATATGGCGATCGGTTATACCTGGATCACAACTATCCATCTGCCTACTGCTGACCTATCCAAAAGCTGACAATCTATTGTCGGCCCTGGGGCTACAAAGTTCATAATTAAAATACCAATTATAAGATACATACACTAACCATATGCTCCGGAGTGGACAGTCTACTTATGCCCCAGACCTCAATATCTACAATTTCTCATCCAGACCTACAGAGTGTATAGTCTAGATAGAGGAATCCTGCCCCCTACATCTAGCGAGAGGGAATGGGGTCACAAAGCGACCTACAGGACTTTGATCATGACATGATGGCCCCAGGTTGATGTTAATAGACCACTGTGTCATGTTCTAGCCTACATGACACCATGGCCGATGTTGATGTTATTAAGGCCACCGTATCATGTTCGCAACCTACATGACACAATGGCCGATGCGGATGTTTCAGGCCATAAGTCATGTTTGAAGCATGTGTTAGTTCACGCTGTAAGTCGTACTATGACCGCACCCAAATCATTATCAGCAGGGAAGGTGAAGCAAGCTGCATGACCCTCTGTGCTGATGCTAGAGTCGTCATTCTACATCGTATCCTTTTAAAAAAGACTGGAGGACAGATGACCACAGGAGGAGGCTGGAAGACAGGAAGAGGCCTGAGGACAGGAGGAGGCTGGAAGACAGGAGGCCTTAATATGAGGGAGACAGTGTATTGGATTTGAATGCAATAACTGTATACATACTGAGAACACAGTGCAGCGCTGCCCCCTACATCTAGTGAGCGAGAATGGGGTCATGAAGCAACTCACAAGGGCTTTGATTATGACACAATGGCCCATGTTGATGTAATTAGGGAATCGTGTCATTGTTGAAGTCGTACTGTGCCGCAACCAACATCATTATCAGCAGGAGGGAGAGGAAGCAGCTGCACTCTTTGCTTGCTGCCAGAGTCGTCATGCAGCCATCTACCCGTTTAAAAATGGTTGGAGGACAGGAGGCTACAGGAGGAGGCTGGGAGGACAGGAGGCCACAGGAGGAAGCTGGTGGTCAGTGGAGCTGGAGGACAGGAGGAGCTGGAGGACAGTAGGAGGCTGGAGGACAGTAGGAGGCTGGAGGACAGAAGCGGGGGGCCACAGGAGGGAGACTGCAGGACAAGGGCCACCAGAGGAGGCTGGAGTACAGGAGGCTACAGGAGAAAGCTGGAGGCTACAGGAGACTCGAGGACAGGAGGCCAAAATATGAGGGAGATAGGGGGACAGGATGAGGCTAATGGACAGGGGGCCACAGAAAGATGCTGGAGGAGATATAAGGGGACTACAGGAGGATGGAGGACAGGAAGCCACAATATGAGGGAGACGGGGGCGACAGGAGGAGGTTGGAGGAAGGGAGGAGAGACCTGGAGGACAGGGGAAACCTAGAGACTGCAGGAGGAGATTGGGGACAAGAGAGGAGGCTGGGGGACAGGAGGAGGCTGGATGAAGGAGGAAGCTGAAGGACAAGGAGAGGCTGGAGGGCTACAGGCAATGATGCAGGATGACACGGGGGGGGGCAAAAGTAGGAGGCTGGGGGACAGGAGTCACAGAAGGAGGCTGGGAGGACAGGAGGCCACAATATGAGGAAGACAGGAGGAGACTGGGGGGGACAGGAGCAGACTGGGGTCGAGGAGGAGGCTGGGGGACAAAAGGGGGGGGGTGCCAAAGGAAGAAGAGGCTCAAAGACAGGAGGAGGCTGGAGGACAAGAGGAGGTTGGAGGTTGCAGCCATCGTATCCTTTTCAAAAAAGCAAAGTCAGGTGATTGGCCCCGGCCTCCTCACTACTACATATAGTAACCATCTACTCCAAGGAGCTTACAGTCTAGTATATTGCCTGAAGGCTTACAATATCTTGTCATTACTCATCCAGCCACACAAAGCTTACATTCTAGATAAAGAAACCTCTCTGTGTAAACCTCAGCAATGATGTTAATGAAGATGTTAATGGCCGGAGGGAAGATGTTACTGGCCGGAGGGGAGATGTTACTGGCCGGAGGGGAGATGTTACTGGACGGAGGGGTGATGTCATTGGCCGGAGGGGGTGTGTATCATGGCGGAGGGTGATGTTACTGGCGGGGAAGTGTTACTGCTGATGTTACTGGCGGAGGGAAGAGTATGGACGATGTTACTGGCGGAGGGCAGATGTTATTGGCCGGAGGGAAGACGTTACTGGTCGGAGGGAAGATGTTACTGACCTGATGTTACTGGCCGGAGGGAAGACGTTTCTGGCCGGAGGGGGTGATGTTATGGCCAGAAGGGACGATGTTACCGGTCGGAGAGGAGATGTTTCTGGCCGGATAGGTGATGTTACTGGCCGGAGGGAGATGTTAAGGCCGGAGGGGAGATGTTATTGGCCGGAGGGGAGATGTTACTGGACGGAGGAAGAGGTACTGGCGATGTTACTGGCTGGAGGGGATGTGTATGGATGGGGGGAGAGGTGAGATGGTGAGTTATGGCGGAGGGTAGAGTAGATGTTACTTGGATGGGGGGGGTGATTGATGTTACTGGCTGGAGGGAAGATGTTATGGCCTGATTTCTGGCCGGAGGGGAGATGTTACTGGCCGGAGGGTAGATGTTACTGGGCGGCGGGTAGAGTAACGAGAGATGGGGGAGGGGAGCAGGCGGGGGGGGAGGAGGGGTCAATGTAGGAAGGTGGGGTTACCCCGTAGGTATTGTGTGACCTGTTGGCGAGTGAGGCGGGAAGTGTTGAGAGGCGCGGGGGAGTAATGAAGTATGGTCGAAGAGGGGGCGCGCATCGATGGGGAGTGCAATGGATGGAGGGGAACGTTGGAAGGATGAATCGGAATGGAGCAGAGGATTCTTACGAAAGGAGGGGAGGGAGGGTTAGGGGATTGGCGAAGGGGGGGGAGGGGTGAGAGTGGCGGACGGCTTGGGGCGGGGTGTAGACGGAATGGAAGGGGGGGAGGTTACAGGGAGAGTCGTGGACCCCGGGTGTGAAGGTGGTAGGGGGGATGAGGGATGGAGAATAGCTAGGAAGGGAGGGATTGAGAGGAGGGACTCTCCGGGGGGTGACAGGGCAGAGGGGCGGCGCGTTGTTGATGGAATGGGAGGGGGGTGAGGGGTTGATGGTACTTGATAGGGGGGGAGATGAGTGATTGTAAATGTCAACGGTTGGGTGATTGTACCTAGGAGGGGGGGGTTTGGTGTTGGTGGGGGGGATATGGGGTGATTGGTGGGTGTGATATTTTCTCAGAAGGGGGAGGTGAAGGTGATGATTGTTACTGTAATGAGATGAAATACTGGGGGATTGGCGGCTGTATGTAGATGTATTACTGGGGGGTTGGCGGCTGTATGTAGATGTATGTTAGAGTATTACTGGGAGGTTGGCGGGCGGCTGTGTGCCTGTATTAGATGTATATGGGGGGGGGGGAGGGGGAGGTGGGAGGCAGGCTGTATGTGAAGGCGGACTGGGGGCCGTTGGAGGCGGATGGCTGTGGGATGTGTAGTTATGATGGAGTACTGTAGGGTCGCACGGAGGATGTATGTAGATGTATTTAATGGGGAGTGTGTTGTGCGGCTTGTATTTAGATGTAATTACTGGGGTTGGCGGCTCGTTGGGCGGTTTGTCGATTGTATTAATGTGGGGTTGGCTCAGCTGTCAGCTGTAGGTAGATGATTACTGGGGTGTGGGCGCTGTATTGTAGATGTAGGAAAGGGGGGGGAGGAAGGTCGGGATGGATTGAGAAAAGGGATGCATCTAGGAAAGGGGTTCAGTACGCGCGGGAAGATGGGAGGTGAGGAAGGTCAGTAAAGGAGGGGGCTCAGGCGGGACTTCTATGGGGTTGGTGTGGAGTTGTGATTACGTAGAGGATGAGGTGGGGGTGGGGGCGGGTAAGCGGTAGCTGGAGATTGTGTGAAGTTGGTGTCGGAGAGGAGAGGGGTGTAGGGAGTACGACGGGTGAAATGGGCGGGAAGATAAGTAAAGAAGTTAATGGCAGGCAGGTTGGGTAGGTGATGCGCGAACCCGGGCATAGAGGGAAGATGGTAAGGTCGGCCGGAGGAAGAGGGGTACGGCAATGGACGGGAAGTATGGTACGGACGGAGGAGGATGGTAATGGCACGAAGGGAAAGATGGTCATGAACCGGAGGGAAAGATCGGGGGTACTGGCCCAGGGAGAGCAGATGTGTTTTACTGGCCGGAGGGGGCGATGTTACTGGCAGGTGCCAGGGAAGTTGTGAAGGACAGGAGGTATGATGTAATATGGAAGGAGCAGGAGCGCGATGAAGGACACACAATGGCAGGAGGGGTGATGTGAATGGGAAGGTGGTGAAAGATGAAGAGGGGTAGGGGCGGTGTGTGGTGATTGTAAGGCTAGGGGGGTTGATGGGAATGAATGAGGGGGTGGGGGATCAGGTATGGTAAAGGTGGGACTGGGGGGTTGGGGAGCCTGTGATGGAGATGTCACTAATGGGGGTTGGAGAAGATGTATGTATGATGTATTACTGGGTGGGGGGGGCTTTGTATTGAGATGATTACTGGAGGGAGCGGGTTGGCGGCTCGGATATACGGGCTATACGGATATATGTATTAGAGATGGGTTACTGGGGGGTGGTGGGCTGTAATGAGATGTGTAATGGGGGGGGTTGGTGGCTGTTTTGGATTTTTAGATTTAGTAAGGGGGGGTTGCCGGGCTATTTTCTTTGTATCAGTATTACCGGGGGATATCGGGAAAGCTGTGAATGTAGGTGATTACTGGGGGGGGGGCGGGGCGGATTGGTGGATTGTGAGGGGGAGTGGTGGCTGTATTGTAGATGCGAGATGTATTTACAGGGGGGGTGGGTTGGCGGCTGTCTGGAGATGTGATGAATGGGGGCCGATGTTAATGGCGGAGGGTGGGTGATATACTAGGCCTGGAGGGGGGAATAGGGAAAATATGACTGTCCTGGCCGGGAGGGAAGATTGGTCTGGCCGGAGGGAAAAGACGATGAGACTGGTGGTAATGGAAGGAGGGAAGGAGGGGAAGATGGCGTAATGGGAAAGAGGGAAGATGTGGAAGAATGGTAATGGCAGAGAGCCGATGTACTGGCCCGGGGATGGCCGATTGTGATGTTACGGCCGGAAGGGCCGATGTCTGAAGGAGGAGATGTGGAGTTACGGGAGGAGGGATGAATTTCGGAGGCGATGATGTCACTGGCCGGAGGGATGGATGATTGATGTCGCACTGGGAGGAGGGCAGGTCGCGGATAGGTTGGCCAGGGTGAGGTGATGTTAAATGTGTGAAGGTGGTGAAGCCGACTGAATTTGGAAAGGATAGGGTAGGGGTGTTGATGTTACAGGTAAGGGGGGTTGATTTGAGTGTCGTGTTTTGAAGGTGGAATTACTGGAGGGTTGGTGGTGTGTATGAGATGTTGTTAAATGGGGGGGTTGGGCCCCAGCTCAGTGTATGTAGATGTATATGGGGGGTGGTGATGTATGTAGGATTGATTACTGGATGGTGTTGGCGGGCTAATACGTAGATGTGTACTGGGGGGTTGGTGTGGGTGTATGGAGATGTAGTACGGGAGGGTTGGGGGCTGTAGTAGCGTGTTAATGGGGGTTGGTCTGGCTGTATTTTTAGGATGTATTACGGGGGGGTTGGCGGCTTCTTGGTATATAAGTTTACCTGGGGGGGGATTGGCAGCTGTATGTAGATGTAGGAATGGGGGGGGGAATGGGATTGGAAAATGTTATGGGGGGGATGTGCTGGAATGTATGTAGATGTTAGTCACAGGGGGGGTGGGGGCTGTAGGTGTAAGATGTTATTACTGGTGGGTTAGGGCTGTGCCTGTATGTAGATGGGTATTACTGTGGGGTTGCAGCTGTATGAGATGTATTACTTGTAGGGTTGGAGGCTGTATATAGATGTGTATTCAATGGGGCTGTTGGCGGCTTTTTTCCGGCCTTGTAATTGTAGAAGTATTATGTGGGGGCTTTGGCCGCTGTAGTAGATTGTATAGCTGTGGGTTGGCGGCCTGTAGGGATGTCTTTTACTGGAGGGTTGATTGCTGTATGTGGATGTATTACTGGGGGGCGACTGCTATGTAGAGGAAGTTACTGGGGGGTTTGGCTGCTGTATATACATGTATACTGGGGGTTGGTCCAGCCAGCTGTATGTTAGAGATATTACAGGGGGGGGTGTTGGAGTCAGGTATATAGAAGTTATTTAATGGGGGGGTTTTGGCGGCTGTATGTAGATTGTGTACGGGTTTGTGGCGGCGTATGTAGAGTGATACGGGGGGAGGGATGATGTTACTGGACAGAGGCACGAGAGACGGATGTTAATGACGAGGGAAGTATTGGGAATGGAGGAGGGTAGATTGTTATTGGAACATGAGCGGCAAGAGGTGTAATGGACTGGGCAGGGAGAGATTGTTATGGCCACGGAGGAGGGATAGATGTTACTGCGAAGGATGGGGGAAGATCGGAGAGATTTGGTAACTGGCCGGAGGAAAGATGGGGTAGGGAAGATGGTATTGGGCGGAGGGACGTTGTATGTTACTGGCCGGAGGGTCGATGTTACCTGGCCTCCGAAGGGATGGATGACTGTCACTGGGGGCGGAAGGGGTGATGTACTTTGGTAGGGTGGACTAATTGATGTTGGCTTGGCTGGGGGATGATTGTGTGATATATGGCAGGGTCGGTGTGTGATGTTACTAGGCAAGGGGGTGTGAGATGGCTGGGGAGGGTGACGGGTGAGGGGGGTGGTCGGATCCGGAGGGGGGAGGTGTCACTATAGTTCCAGCCACGCATCTGATTCCTGTAGGTCGGGTTACCATTGGTGAGTTTTCACCTGGTGCAGCTCCATGCCCACTCAGTATATAGATAGCCCCTGCACATGCCCACTCAGTACATAGAGAGCCACTGCACATGCCCACTCAGTATGTAGACAGCCCCTGCACATTCCCTCTCAGTATATGGATATCTCCTGCACGTGTCCACTCAGTATATAGAGAGCCCCTGCACGTGCCCACTCAGTATATAGATAGCCCCTGCACATGCCCACTCAGTATATATAGACAGCCCCTGCACATGCCCACTCAGTATATAGATAGCCCCTGCACGTGCCCACTCATAGCACCTGCACGAAGGTGTTAACGCCCTTAAGAAGTGGAAACAGGTGATCAGTGCTACCATTGTGCCCTAGATATGAGTATGCCTTGTGTAAAAGGAAAAGAATGGCATTGTACACACTGTTGTTATAAGCAGATGCCACAACCCTGCCAATGCATGGGATAGGAAGGTGTTTCGAACGTGTCCATCTCCATGTCAGTAGCTACCTGGTGAAACTGATCACCTTCCCTTCTTGCTGACTTACCTTCCTGATCCTCCTCCTTCCGCGCCACCTTGAGAATGAGCAGCTCAGGAGTTGTCCACCTGCATTATACCGCTGCCCCCTTTGACGTGCTCATCAGATATTATAGAATATCTGGACTACAACCTCTGACAATATACTAAGAGGTTCCGACTGGTGTAAATTCAGCTATAACTTGTGCCAGAATTCTTATTTGGTTACAGTAAACTTGACACTCCTCCCCCTCTTGTCCTCCCCTCTGCCCTCCTTCTCGAATTACGTTTCTGCTCCAGCTCCTCCCTCTTCCTAATTCTTTTCCCTGTCCCTTTTTATTTACTTTCCTGCCTTCTCATCCCCCACTCTTCACCCCTTTTTTTTCCCTTCTTGCTTGACTTACCTGTCTCCTCCCCCTCCCCCTTGTTCCCACCCCTTCCTTCTTGCTGACTTACCTTCTGATCCTCTCCCTTCAGCGGTTTCCTGAGAATATGAGCATCCATCTATTATACCCCGTGTCCATTGTGATGTCATCAATGCACAGTAATACATAATGATAGAATATATACACTGCACAAGCTCTGAACCTCTCACGTGTGTCATAGGCCATTGGTTACATTTGCATAAGTCCCAGCTCACTGTATATGCACTGCAAAAGTTATTTTTTGTAATTCCTGGGGTCCCCCTTTAATTCCTTATTTAACTCCTGTGGATTTTCCCTTCTGTAGATTTTATGTAAGAAACATAAAAAAAATCTCATAATTTCTTAAAGAATCTCCCATTATGATAGCAGCAGGGATGTGTGGTAGCTTTCGGATCCCCAGCAAATTTATTAGCACCGTTTTACTGTGGGCCAAATATGACAGAGGAATCTATGGGGTTTCCTAACAATCCTCTCCATATTCCCCAGATTGTCTCCATTGCAATCCTGGGGCTTCATCTAGACCCCATGGGCTGCCCTATACATATATAAATATATATAATATGTAATAAATGAGATTGGGTAAGGGATGTACCAATTTGACCCCATATCTATTCTACATAGGTGACAGATATTTATATCACTGTCTTTATAATCTGGAAAATAAACCAATGCAACATCTGTGGGTTAGAATGGTCACGGATTCCATTCACTAATTTGCTAGGGGGGCTGTTTGCAGAATGAGACTTTACTATTCTGCACTGCAGTGACTCCGCAAAAGTGACATGTGCCCAATAACCAAACCAAGTAGCTCTCCTTATACCGTCCCATCTGTGTTCTCCTGCAGAAGTAGAAAATTGGTGTGTATGCGGGACCCGCGGGTTTCCTGGGAATCTCCCCTCCAATCCTCCCCTCCTGTCCTTTCTTCGTACATTTCTAAACGCACTCAAACGCATGTTTTTTTGCATGTTTACCATGCTTTTTAAATCCATTTTTTCATTGCTGCTTACACTTCCAGATATGAAGAAAACAGTTTAAATAAATCTCACTCTGGTAAACATGCAAAAACACCTAAGCCTACAGTGCGTTTGAGAAAAAGGACAAGAAAAATACGTGTGACCGCACCCTAAGGCTTACACTATTTCATTCATCCAATAGAACTAATGGCTTCTGCTTACCTCTTGCGTTTTGTTGTTTCTCGTCCTTTGCTAGTTTGTTTGAGTTGCGTTTTTCGTGTGACTGCGCTTTGTTGGGCCGAGTCGTGTGAGAGTTGAGTCTTGTAGTCAGGATTTATGTTGTAATGATTTTTTCTTGACTTTGTCTTGTTATCATCTGTCCAATTATTATTAGGAAGAAGAAAAACAATTTATTAATTCCTTCACATCTCATTGTTCCACACCCCCTCATCCGGTGAGACTAGAACAAAACAGATCGGACCGGAGTAGGTTGATCCCATATCACTAAGAGGCCTGAGGTTCTTAGTGAATATCAGCACAGGGAGTTTTAACCTTTGGCATTTTATCCGCAGCTGTAATGAATTCCCCCCAATTGAATTGACAATTGATATAAATAGCGCCACAATAAGCGTTGTTTTAGATGGCAGTGATATAAGATTGTAGCGCGTAGGAGGCCGAGTGGGTGCCAAAATGTTAAAATCTGATATATTTTCCATCCACTTACCTGCCTGTTTCTATCCACACTTTCTTCCCTCCCCCTTTCTCTACTTACCTTTCTGCTCCCCCTCCTCCCTTGTTCCCCGCCCTCTTCCCTTCTTGCTGACTTACCTTCCTGATCCTCTCCCTTCAGCCGCCTCCTGAGAAATGAGCAGCTCACATCGAGTGTTGCCTCTATTTATACCCGTGCCCCATTGTGATGTCATAAATGCACTCAGATACCCAGATAATACAGTAATACATAATGATAGACATATACACTGCACAAGCTCTGAAGCCTCTCATTGTGAGGTCCATAGACCATGTCCCGCCCACTTGTATATGCAACTTCCAATGTTATTTTTGTTATCCTGGGGTCCCCTTTAATTCCTTGTATTAACTCCTGTGGATTTTCCTTTCTGTGGATTTTATGTAAGAAAACATAAAAAAAAATTATGGGGCACATTTACTTACGTTGACGCTGCTGATCCGGAATCTCAACAAGGATTCGGAGCTGCCGCGTTTCACTAAGATCGTGCGCCAATTTCCTGCATGTGTCGCTTCCCCCCGCGAGGTCCGCCGGAGTTCACCTTTCTTCTTCCCGATTGCATGTAGTGCTGATCTTGCGATCAATTTCATTTTTAAATTCCGCGGGTTGTCCGAATCAGTCGTGTCGTCCGATAGCCCAACCCCCGATTGTGTGTCGATAGTTAAATTGGATGTATATGTATTGCTTGGAAACAGGAAATAAGAAGAGCGGCCAGCCCTGTAATCATCAGCGTTATGAGGAAAGAAGTGGTAAAGAACCCCACCCCTGAGATTTTCCAAATAACCTTTGGAATAAATCCTATTTTTTTATCTTGAAAAGGAATGCCACCTGGGAATTTTTTTGGAAAACGTTATTAAGGCGACATCCATAACTAGAAAAATCATTCCAAATATTGTTTGTCAGATAAAGGACCCTATGTAAGAGACTGGTTTATCTATATACTTAAAAATGTTAGGTATGAAATGATGGGTTGCATATATATGAACCCAGGAAACGGGACTAGCACTACTCGAGTAAATGTTGTAATGGTCTAAGCCATACAAAAAACCAACCAAGCATAGAATCAAAAAACAAAGTTATATGACCAAAAAAAGTACACAATTTATTAATGCCTTAGGAAACCACAGCACAAACAGACATATTTAAAACCCTCTTAAAGTGTGAACAACACACAAAATACATCTAGACAGGAGGACCTAGCATATGATAGTGCTGGTCGTCCTGTGATATAGCAGCTCCCCTGCTGGAAGATAACCCCCTCCAACAGCATGCATGACAAAAAATGAAACAAGTGAGCTCAAGAGTGGACAAAATATAAACAATACAATAATATATATATATAATATCTGGACGTAATAGTGCCATTATGATCAATGCAAAACCAAAAGGCTATAAATCCTGTAAATATCTACCTGTAGTGACGAAGAGTCATGCAAAAAGGCGGGGTGGGGGCTGGGAAGAACCCCACCTGTATCCCACCAACTGGCTTCCTCAGGGATTGCATATCTATGTAATGTAGCTAATCACATACCCCTAATACATAGTTAGCCAGCACCTTCCCCCATGTATAGGTAGCCCGGCACAGCTCCCAGTATTTAGATAGCCCGGCACAAGTTGCCTTAAGAGTATTCTCATCAGGGCATTACATTTAATTAAATTCATTTGCCATTGTAAACATTTCTTCAATTGGATGTTAATAAAAAAAATGTTCCTGTGTGAAGATAATTTCTTAAATGTAGCCATGTTGTCCCTTGGAAACGAGATGGCTTCCTCGGATACGACCACGTCACACTCTGGCAGCAGTGGCCAGACTTGCGCTATAGAGTCCTGCCTGACCACCAGATTCAGCAATTATTACCACAGGACGGCTGTAGGACATGCAGTACTCCCGGACATTTTATATACAAAAACAATTTGTTTCTTTGTGCAGTCCCTCCAGTAGAGGTGGTCGTAACCAAGGAGTCAGTCTGGTTTATAAGGGACCATATCACTACATTATGAGAAATTATCTTCACACAGGAACATTTTTTTTAATACATCTAATTAAGAAATGTTTATGTATGTCAGATTAATGAAACTGAGTGTGAATGCCCAGACGAGAATACCCCTTTAATATAGGTAGCCCAGAACATGCCTCTAGTTATAAGTAGCTCAGCACATGGCACCCATAGATAAAAATGATATATCTATTTTTATGTTTTGGTAATGGCCAAAAAAAAAACCCCCACAATAAATCTCCTAAGAATTGATGATTTCATTTCCTCCACCAACAGAGAGTTAATAAAATCTCACCAATTAGCTGTGTGATGCCCGAATTATGTACCAGCAAAAGTGCACCCATGTGGCAAAAAAATAAGCCCCTATAGGTCCACATAAAATTATAGCCTCCTCCCATTCTATCCCGGCTATGTGCCATACAGCAGGTTACCCACCATATGGGGTTCAGTACACTCGGGAGAGGCCTCTCAATCAATAAAAGTTGAACAGGTCCACCTAAATATGGTGTTTGTGTGATTTTCCTAAAAAAGTGAAAAATGGCAACCAAATTCTGAGCCTCATAACATCAAAAGTAAGAATTAGAACTTTGAAAATAAAGAATTTTTCCAAATTTTTCCCAAATTTATTTCCCAAACTAAACTCATATAATTTTTTAACCTCTTCCACGTACTAGTACGGCGCGCGCCGGGGTCCCGGTCATGGAGAGGACTCGCGGGCATATTGCAGCAAAGGCTTACCGGTAAACCGCGATCGTGGCTACACCGATCGCGGGTGTTTTCACCTCGATCGCCGCCGGCAATGCTGCTCCCCGATGACGGTCACGGGAGCGCGATCTGTCGCCATGGTAACCTCGGTGTTCCGAATACCAGGCTACTTCTTTTTACCCATGGCATTACAGTGTGCTAATTGCACATTGTATGCATGGGGAGTAAAATCCACATATACTGCCTAAGTATATAGGGCAGTATATGATAGGATCGATCCGACTACCTAGGGTTAGAAAACCCTAGGGAGTCTGAAAAAATGTAAAACTGAAAATAAAAAAAAGTAAAAAAAAAAAAATTATAATAAAAAAACCTAAAATTAAAATCACCCCCCTTTCCCTAGAACTGATATAAAAATAAATAAACAGTAAAAATCATAAACACATTACATATCGCCGCATCCAAATGCCCGATCTATCAAAATATGATAATGTTTTTTCACTATGTTAACCCCGTAACGGAAAATAGCGTCCAAAGTCGAAAATGGCATTTTTTTGCCATTTTGAAAAACTATAAAAAAATTAATAAAAAGTGATCAAAAGGTCGCACAGTCCCAAAATTTAGTAATGAAAACGCCATCAAAATTCGCAAAAAATGACACTATCCCGCTCCGTTACACCAAAGTATAAAAAGTTATTGGCCCCAGAAGATGGCAAAATAAAAAAAAATATTTTGTACAGGAGGGTTTTAATTTTTTAATGTATGAAAACATTATAAAACCTATACAAATTTGGTATCCACGTGATCGTACCGACCCAAAGAATAAAGTAGACATGTCATTTGGACGCAGAGTGAAGCTGTAAAATCACAAGCCCACAAGAAACGTACACAAATGTGGTTTTTCACCATTTTCACTCATTTGGAATTTTTTCCCACTTCCCAGTACACGCCATAGAATTTAAATACCGTCACTATGAAGTGCAATTTCTTACGCAGATAAAATAAGCCATAACACAGCTCTTTATGTGGAAAATAAAAAAGTTATAGATTTTGTGAAGTTGGTGAGTGAAAAATGGAAGTGAAAAAACTAAAAAAGGCCAGTCTTTAAGGGTTAAACTAATTTGAAGTACAATGTGTCACGAGAAATAATATCAAAATCCCCTGAATGAAAAATAAGTAAGCTGACATGATTCATGTGCCAGGATTTCTCTCTATACTAGGAATTTTGGGGGCCCTGACAGAAGATTTTTGTGCCCCCCACTGACCTCCTCCCACATTTTTGTCCAAAAATTTTAAGGCCATGACGAGTTAGGCTCTTTTGACAGGACCCTACTCTACCGCACATGCCACTCAGATTATAGATAGCCCCTGCACATGCCCACTCAGTATATAGAGGCCCCTGCACGTGCCCACTCAGTATATAAGAGGCCTGCACATGCCCACTCAGTATATATAGAGCCCCTCGCACATGCCCACTCAGTATATAGAAGCCCTGCACATGCCCACTCAGTATATAGAAGCCCTCCACATGCCCACTCAGTAATAGAGAGCCACTGCACATGCCCATCATATGTAGACAGCCCCTGCACATTCCCTCCAGTATATGGATATCTCCTGCACGTGTCCACTCAGTATATAGAGAGCCCCTGCACGTGCCCACTCAGTATATAGATAGCCCCTGCACATGCCACTCAGTATATAGACACCTGCCCATGCCCTCTCAGTATATAGATAGCCCCTGCACGTGCCCACTCATAGCACCTGCACGAAGGTGTTTACACGCCCTTAAGAAGTGGAAACAGGTTGATCAGTGCTACCATTGTGCCCTAGATATGAGTATGCCTTGTGTAAAAGGAAAAGAATGGCATTGCCCACCTGTTGTATAAGCAGATGCCACAACACCTGCCAATGCTGGGATAGGAAGTTGTTCGAACGTGTCCATCTCCATTCAGTAGCTACCCTGGTGAAACTGATCACCTCCTAGGAGGTTCTTTTACATGGGAAACTTAGTGATTGTAGCTTTAGACTCTGCTTGGAAGGTTAGGAGTTATTGTTTCTAACCAATTGTATGCTCTGTAATTGCTGTGAAGGAAGAGTGTGCTAGTTGGACAATGTCTGTCCACCTCATGAGGGGGAGTTGATAAAACCCCTTGTGGGTGGGAGGACATGGTCAGTCCGTGTCTGAGTATTCCAAAGCATTCGAGTTCAGCACCTTGCGTGGTCCAGACCAGGCCTGCTGCCTGACACGTGACCGGTCCCAAGAGACCAGGCCTTAAAGAAAAACCTACCACTTGAAATGGCAGGTTTAAGAAGAAAACACCCGAGCAAAAAACCCTGAGCTGGTGCCGAAGCTTATTTTTGTTAGTGTTTTAAACCCTGTATCGCGGTTGAAAACACTTTTAACTTTATAGCCGGCGCAGGGAGGTACACGCTCGGCGCTTACCATGCGCACGGCTCTCCTTCACTTCCTATGTAGCCTCCGCGCAACGGTCGCGCGCATGGTAAGCGCTGAGCGCATACCTCTCTGCGCCGGCTATAAACTATAAAAAGTGTTTTAAACCGCGATACAGCGGTTAAACACTAACAAAAATAAGCTCCGGCACAGCCTCACCAGCTGGTGCTCGTGTTTTCTTCTTAATTCTTCTTAAACCTGCCATTTCAAGTGGTAGGTTTCCTTTAATGATAGAGATCCACCATCAAGACTCTGTTCCATCTTTACCAGCCCAGCCTGAAGCCATTATCCAGGTGGAGAGCAACCATCTTCCTGCGGACCTGGACTCCGACCAGCTCGCTGAATCTGCTGCTACTGTTTGTACTGTACTGGCTGTACTACTATTTTTGCACTGCAGGTGTCATGGGCTTTTACAGTCTGTCTTTAGTGAAAATGAGGTCCCTTGTGACAGGTTCCCTTTAAAGGTAGCCCAGCTAATGTCCCCTTGTATATAAGTATCCCATCACTTGTACCCAGTATAAATATTCACCTACCTGCACTTCTTGTAGCCTCCTCCTCACTCCCGTGCTTCTTCTCTTCCAGGGCAACGGCATCTGCCAGACTTTTTTTATGGCCCATGGGGTGCAAATGACGTCAAACAGAGGGCACAGGCAGTGGTCACATTACTGCTGATTGTTATTCAGGGCAGGGACAGGGCCCCCTAGGTACCCTGGTTTCGGCCCTGGTCACCAGCAAACTGTTACAGATCTGTCTAAATGACTCCTGTCTGCTAAGGTGACTGATCGCCTCCCTCGGATATTATAAAGAGGGATAGGGGCTGGTTTAGGTCGAGGATGCTTGTTAAGATGCCGTGGGCATTTAAACACTAGTGGGTGTTAGAGGTGGATGATTGTAGTCCTCTCTATACTTCCTTTACTACCTTGTGATATACAATTATGTCACAGGTCGTTAACAATTGTTAAGAAAAAAGAAAAAGTCTTTCTGTGTAACGTTTAGTTAACGTCTAAATGAACCAAAAATGACCATTATGAATGAATTCCATCATGTGACTCCTTTTCAGATATAAGATCTATAGTTGTGGGTAAAATGGGCCTTTATGGCAATGTATTGGATAATGTAGCAGGGTATTTTTCATTAATTTTTGGAAAATATGAATATATAGTTGTCTTAGTTCTGGACCTATATGTATCTGATCACATGAAATGACATCCTCCATGGAGGATGAGGAGAAGTAAAAGTCAATGGAGGCTGCTGTAATTTCATGTGCTCAGATACATACAGAGGTTAGGCGTTGCAAATATAACTGGTTAAAGGACCTTAGATGACATCACTCTTATCACATGACATGCTGAGTGAAAAGAGGCACGGAACATGGGGAGGAGTATATGGGAGGGGCCAGTTGAGCAGGACACACCCCCTCTGTTGGCAGGTAATATTACATAAAGTTGATTAAAGGGGATGTAAGGCGAAACTATTTTTAGCTAATAGAAGGGTGTCAGTTAGTTAATAGGGCTCTAAGGGAACCTGTCAATAGCTGTATAAAATGCGGTGACAGTTTCCCTTTAAATTCCTATTGGTGGCCTTGTCAGTACTAACCTTTAAGGTCTTTAAGACGCCAGGTACTATTGATTGCCAGAGCGCCGCACAGGACTGCTGTTTGAGGATCTACTCTTTTAGGAACATGTAAGAGGTTATGGACAGATTATTTAGCTTGACACCACCTATAGGGGGCGTAAGCACTGTAAGAGCCTAGGGCAACATCGGTCACGCCGGTTTTGTTTATTTTGGACCTTTACTCTATTCACCTGTTGTAATCGCCTGACCCTTTGGACCTCCATTGGGGCCCCAGACCAACCTGTAGCCCAATAATCATGGTTTGATCTGACCTTTACACATTGACATCACAGAGCTGCTTATATCAGGGCTGCTGAACGTCTGTGCTCTCTGTTCTGTCACTTTTCTCTCTCTGAATAGCTTCTCCACTGTCCCTCTTTTTGGCAGCCACTCTTTCAACTGGTTGACGCTTGGAATAGCTGCGGGTACAGCAGCTGCTCACAGGTGCTATATAAGACCACACAGTGCCAGTTCTGTGCCACGCTGTGAATAACTGCTGGTTTTAGTTTTGCTTTTAATAAACACTTTTTCTAATTTTTGGGTAAGGGGGCATCTGGTGAGAAGCTGTGCCCAAAAGGATCTTGGGTGGGCTTACAATATTTAGCTGCAAAACTATAGAAGAGGACACTCTAGTTTAGTTGATGACTTGTATCCAATCATTCTATGTAGATGGTGCATGGGTCCTCCTCGGGTTCAAACATTGCCACAGTTTAATACATATATATACCACTCACCGGCCACTTTATTAGGTACACCATGCTAGTAACGGGTTGGACCCCCTTTTGCCTTCAGAACTGCCTCAATTCTTCGTGGCATAGATTCAACAAGGTGCTGGAAGCATTCCTCAGAGATTTTGGTCCATATTGACATGATGGCATCACACAGTTGCCGCAGATTTGTCGGCTGCACATCCATGATGCGAATCTCCCGTTCCACCACATCCCAAAGATGCTCTATTGGATTGAGATCTGGTGACTGTGGAGGCCATTTGAGTCCAGTGACCTCATTGTCATGTTCAAGAAACCAGTCAGATGATTCCAGCTTTATGACATAGCGCATTATCCTGCTGAAAGTAGCCATCAGATGTTGGGTACATTGTGGTCATAAAGGGATGGACATGGTCATCAACAATACTCAGGTAGGCTGTGGCGTTGCAACGATGCTCAATTGGTACCAAGGGGCCCAAAGAGTGCCAAGAAAATATTCCCCACACCATGACACCACCACCACCAGCCTGAACCGTTGATACAAGGCAGGATGGATCCATGCTTTCATGTTGTTGACGCCAAATTCTGACCCTACCATCCGAATGTCGCAGCAGAAATCGAGACTCATCAGACCAGGCAACGTTTTTCCAATCTTCTACTGTCCAATTTCGATGAGCTTGTGCAAATTGTAGCCTCAGTTTCCTGTTCTTAGCTGAAAGGAGTAGCACCCGGTGTGGTCTTTTGCTGCTGTAGCCCATCTGCCTCAAAGTTCGACGTACTGTGTGTTCAGAGATGCTCTTCTGCCTACCTTGGTTGTAACGGGTGGCGATTTGAGTCACTGCTGCCTTTCTATCAGCTCCAACCAGTCTGCCCATTCTCCTCTGACCTCTGGCATCAACAAGGCATTTCCGCCCACAGAACTGCCGCTCACTGGATGTTTTTTCTTTTTCGGACCATTCTCTGTAAATCCTAGAGATGGTTGTGCGTGAAAATCCCAGTAGATCAGCAGTTTCTGAAATACTCAGACCAGCCCTTCTGGCACCAACAACCATGCCACGTTCAAAGGCCTCAAATCACCTTTCTTCCCCATACTGATGCTCGGTTTGAACTGCAGGAGATTGTCTTGACCATGTCTACATGACTAAATGCACTGAGTTGCCGCCATGTGATTGGCTGATTAGAAATTAAGTGTTAACGTGAAGTTGGACAGGTGTACCTAATAAAGTGGCCGGTGAGTGTAAGGTGTCTGTAATGAAGCTTTATTGATAACTCTTGGCCCCATTACAGCAAAAAATGTTTAAACTCCCATTGTCACTGGGGCCAAATTTTTTTTTTTCTGGATCTACAATTATAAAATATACAGTTCCAACTTGCATACAAATTCAACTTAAGAACAAACCTCCGGACCCCATCTTGTACGTAACCCGGGGACTGCCTGTACATACATTCCAACACCAAAACGGGTAAAGTGATTCCTTGAAACAGAATCCTTGGTGACAAAGTTATGGCAAAGAAACCCCCAACCCGTTACTAGCATGGTGTACCTAATAAAGTGGCCGGTGAGTGTGTATATATATATATATTTATATACATATGTCAGTATATAAGGGGATGCCAGCTTCCCAATACGTTACTTTGAGATGCTGTAAGTCTCTGTGTTGGTGATTATATGAGAATAAAATCCCTGTGAGTCATCTATAAGATTAATCATGGAATATAAAGCAATACAGCAACTTTCTAATATAAAAAGTTTCATAAGATTTTTGCTTAGTGAATGGGACAGTTTTTGTTGCTTCTCACAGCTGAGCGTTGGCTATAAGTGTATCTCTTCTAGACAACCTGCTGTGTTCCCAGCTGATCTATTTTAGGCTGTGTTGGGGGTTCCACACATATCTGGTAAATCAGTGACATATGCTGCACTTTTTGTTCTGTAAATTGGCATATTCCATAATTCCTCCTGCAACAGATTCCATTATAGTAATAAGAATCCGTTCTGCATCATTAATGTTTATGATGTGTCTGCTCTAGCAAACATGTGAACAGTTCCTTATCTATACTGGCTCAGTGTATAAAGCTATCAGGGATGCGTTTTAATTATGAATGTACAAGCAGTCCCCGACAAATTGAAACTTGCTGATCGATGGGAGTCTTAGTGATGAGACCCCCACAGATAAAAAAAAACGGGGTCCCGTTTGGGTGATGGGGTCCCACGTACCTCTGTTGAACCCCTTGTATGGAGGGACGAGGGGTCCAACGGAGGTTTGAGGGACGACATCGGACCCCTCATTTTCGTAATCTGTGGGGGTCTCAACCTCATCCTGTGGATAGGACCTAACTTCAATTCGTGGGAAAATCCCTTTAAGGATACCTGACTTACAGACGACCCCTCGTTATAGACGAACCTCTTTGCCTCTGCATGCTTTACTTTAGTCTCAGCACAAAATTATGAAAAATTGTCACAGGGACAAAAAAAAAAACCTAAAGAACTTATCTTGTATGTAACCTAGGGACTACCTGTATTTGGTTTAAAGAGGGTTTTCAAGACTGTATACAAATGTAGCAAATCTTCATTGCAAACTGAAAACACTGAAATATCCTAATCCAAGGTGTGTTTTAGGTACCGTATGTATGACCTGTGTAGTTGCAAAGGATGTATTGCAAGATATATCTTTATGTAGGGATAAGGGGCAGGTGGGATAAGGTGGCAGGGCAAGGGTCGTGGTTTATTATGCAAAAAAATTTGCCACTCTTTTTTGTCCTTCTTTCTTCAACCCAAATGGTTTGATTCACATACCCCCCTCTACATCTAAAACAAATCATACATCAAACTGGCGATCGCACCTCCTTTGTGAGACCATGTTACCATTTAATGTAGATTGCGCCTCCAGACTCTCTTGTAGTCAAGGAGATATGTCAGAATAACTGGATGGGACATGTCTTTAAAAATATGGGGGCGCCTTCACCTCCCACACTCCCCTGCCATGTTGCATGTCTTGTAATGATGTGTATTGGCGAGGGATTTCTTGATTTGTGAGAACTTTGCACACTACGGCTAAGTTGCTTGTTACTGTCTCCACTGGCCCTCAGGGTTCACACCCCACAAGTCCCCTCCATACTGTACCCTTGTTTAGCAGAAAGCAGACATATCATGTAATGTTGTTCTGTGCAGATCCTGTCCATGTTCTGTACAGACTGGTTATATGACAGGAGTCATCAGCATGACAGAAGCCAGTCACCATTAATAGAGGTGACACCTGCACGAATATAATTCAATAAACCCACAAATGATGCAAACAAGAGAGGGAGCAGGTGGTAGGAGGCGCCATTGTCACCAGATGGTCACGTGGTATGAGGTGCATGTGGCGACTTGTGTCATATTTGAAGAAAAATCTATGTAAAGAATATTAAAAAGTGAATATGGATATTGCAGGGCATTAGTCTGCTGCATTGTGCCATGCAAAAGTCCAAAAAGTTATGGCAGAATTACGAGCGTGAGTGTATGGGACAGGAGCGTCCTGCAGATGCTCTTTCCTGTATTCTTGTATTTATGCCATGGAGATAACTGCACTGTATAGTAATGGCTGGGAGAGGTTCAGACTTATAGGGGCAGTGCCCAGCTTAAACTGCATAAGCGGATGGTGCAGAGAGCTATTAGCTCTCTGCATCATCACTGTTCCCCTTTTCCCCACAGAGGAAGATAAGAGGAGGAGGGCTGCTGGGGATTGGGGTCAGGTGAGTATGTGGTGTTTTTTTTTTTTTTTAATTAATTTGAAACAAAGAAAAGAGGATGAGAAGGGTCGGCCACAATATGGGAAGGAGGGTATAAGAGGTGGCCCACAATATGGTGGGAAATGAGAGGGGCCCATAATATGGGTGGGTATGAGATGGAGCTTACAATATGAGGGCGTATGAGAGGGGGGCCACATTATGGGGGATATAAGAGGGGGAAAAATATGGGGCATATGAGAGAGGACTACGATATAAGGGAGAGATGAGAGGAACACAATATGAGGAGGAGATAAGGAGCCACAATATGAGGAGGAAATAAGAGGGTGCACAATATTACGGGGAGGGAGCTAAGGGCCACACTATGGAGAGGTAACAATATGAAGGAGAGATAAGACGCCACAATATGAGGGGAGAGATGAGGGACCAGAATATGAGGGGGAGATGAGGGGCCACAATATGAGGGGGAGATGAAGGGCCACAATATGAGGGGAAGGTGATGGGCCACAATAGGAGCTGGCAGAGGGATTCTTTGCTTTCAAAAGGTCCTACCCAATGCTGGACCTTACATCAATATTCACAAGATTGAATTATATTTTAGGCACATCTGGGGAATCTCCTCCCTGAGGTCTGATTTAACCTGGTTGTGTAAAGTCAAGGAGGCGGAGATTTTAACACTGAAGTCAAGCTCTCTCTTCCTCAGAAAGCCCCCTTTACTGTAATTGATGCTCCTGCATCCAAAGACATCACTAACCAGATCTCCTCCTGAAGTCGGATGCAAGATGTCAAGGAAAGGAGGCTTTCAGAGCTCCCACCCTGACTTCATTGTTGAACTGTCCGCATCCTTTACTTTATACAACCGATTTACATCTCACTTCAGTTGATTTTCTAGATGAAGCCACCGCATGAACGAAAAAAAAAAATTTGTGTTATGCTGTTTGACAATATACTGTTAGTGGTTTGGTAGGCCAATTGCTGATGACAGGTTCCCTTTAAGCTGTGTTCAGATTAAGAGGCCATTTAGTAAAAACAGTGCAGTCTGTACTAGGTGCACTTTGCTAAAGTAAGCAGCTCCTAGTGCTTAAACAAACGCTGCAGTGTTATAGTAATAGCGTTACCGGAAACCTATCTAACACTGCGGCGGAGTACAATGTAAATGCCGGACCGCTGTCCGATTTATTCATGAGGGGGCGGGGTTAGATAGCGTTACCGGAGGTTTTCGGTTGTTTAAGCACTAGGAGATACTTACTTTAGTAAGCAGCACCTAGTGCCCAATTTATGGGTGACAGTTCCTCTTTAAAGGGCACCTACCACCACGATTCTACCTATAAAGGTAGATCGGGTGGTATGTTGATGTAAGGGACGTGAGGAGAGCTCTTTTTAGAGCTAATCCTCACGTCCCCGCTAACTTTTAATAAACTTAATTCCCCTAATATGTAAATTTACATATTAGCCGGGCACGAGGCTACACAGCGCGGCTACTCCACGCCCCAGTAGCCACGTTACTCCTCCTACCCTGTGTGTTCGGTGTGCAGCTCCTCGTAGCTGCACGCCCTCGCCCAACATGCTGGCGTTATGCGCATGCGCAGAACGCAGGTCCGCGGCTGAGCAGCCACGGCTCCGAGGCCGGAGCTACTGCACATGCGCAGAACTCTGGCTTGTCGGATGCTGCGCGCGGCACACACAGGGTAGGAGGAGTAACGTGGCTACTGGGGCGTGGAGTAGCCGCGCTGTGTAGCCTTGTGCCCGGCTACTCCACGCCCCAGTAGCCGCATAAGTAAATTTACATATTAGTTCCATAAAGTTTATTAAAAGTTAGCGAGGACGTGAGGATTATCTCTAAAAAGAGATCTCCTCACGTCCCTTACATCCACCTACCACCCGATCTACCTTTATAGATAGAATCGTGGTGGTAGGTTCCCTTTAATGGAGACTGGAGCCCCTCAGGCTCATTTGCATAGTCTTTTATTTTGGTGGTACATGTCCTTTAAATACCTGTGGCAGCAGTTTGCACCTAAAAGAACATGCAAAGTCCAACAGAAAACTGGCCCCCAATGTATTTGCATTGCGTTTTTACTATCATTAATACTGATATGGTTTCGGGTACATTTTACCTGATGCATTTTCTCTGTCTTTCAAAATGCAATAAAAAACGCATTCTAGAAATGTGGCTTTGGAACCTACCGGTAATATTTCCATGTAGCGGTAGCCGGTAGGTGTGCCCCCAGCAGCCCTAGGCCCCCCAGTTCTGCCCTAGGGCTGCTGGGGTTCAGAGTCTTATGTCATAAAACATATAAACCCTCAACATATTTAGTTGTAGCAGCATTTAAAATTAAGGTAAAATGTAATTTGATGTGGTTGGTGATTGGCACAGCATTTAAAGGGAACCTACCACCATGAATCTACCTATCAAGGTAGATCGGGTGGTAGGTGGATCAATGGGACGTGAGGATAGCCCTTTTAAGGGCTAATCCTCACGTCCCCGCACTGTTTTGTGAACTTATATAAAAGGTTTATGCGGTACCTGAAGCTTAAAAAAATTACAATACATTTATTATCAGGAGTTTCCAATGTTTGGTGATTATTTTACTTTTGCTTGGTTTGAGGAATGTCAAGAAATAAGATTATGCTTTGATCTTGCTTGCTTATATTTAAAGTTAACTTAATTTCCAATGGAAAAATCTTGCAATTCATTCTATTACGTATTGTTGCATTTGTAAAGTCTTCAACCTTCAACATTTATTTATCTTTCATAGGGGGGTCTTCTTTTTGGTAAAGATGAGGTAATGTTTCATTATAAAGATCACTGCAATTAGATTTTTGTCTATCTACCTAATTCAAGAAATCAGCAGCGCTCCAAATTGTGTGAAAAGCAGCGTGTCATTTTATTCCTTAGTGTGACATTTCATGAGAAAGTCACCTTTTTAAAGCATGAGTGCGAGCAACCTGGAAACACATATTTAGAGGGAACCTACCACCACAAATCTACCTATAAAAGGTAGATCGGGTGGTAGGTGGATCAATAGGACGCGAGGATAGCCCTTTTAAGGGCTAATCCTCACGTCCCCGCACTGTTTTGTGAACTTATATAAAAGTTTTATGCTAATTTTGTTATGGGGCTACTGGGGCGTGGAGTAGCCGCAGCTGTGGCTACACGGCGCGGCTACTCCACGCCACAGTAGCCACTTTACCCCTCCTACCCACAATTTTCAGCGCGCAGCTCCTTGCAGCTGCGCGCCCTCGTCTGGCGATCCTGTCGTCTGCGCAGGCGCAGACGGATCGCCGGACAAAATTAGCATAAACCTTTTATATAAGTTCACAAAACAGTGCGGGGACATGAGGATTAGCCCTTAAAAGGGCTATCCTGACGTCCTATTGATCCACCTACCACCCGATCTACCTTTATAGGTAGATTCGTGGTGGTAGGTCCCCTTTAAGGTTTTATATAAGTTCACAAAACAGTGCGGGGACGTGAGGATTAGCCCTTAAAAGGGCTATCCTCACGTCCTATTGATCCACCTACCACCCGATCTACCTTTATAGGTAGATTCGTGGTGGTAGGTCCCCTTTAAAATGCAAATTGTGGGAGGTTTTTGTCCATTCTGCCACAGAAAGAGTTCATAAAAGTTTTTTTTTAATGAGGGCCCATCTGTGTTCTGGCTTCTGTTTTGCACTTTCCGTTTAAAAACAGATGAATAATGGATCCGTTTTTTTTCCTCACTGTCCATTAGTATCCATTTTCACATCTTCTGTTTGGATTCCATTATTTGTGTGGATCTTGGGAATAAAAAAAACAGTTGGCTATAAAAGAAAATGCTGTGAAGAATCAATTGATCATTTTGGGATGCAGTAATACCGAACATGTTTATTTTTATATCAGTTCTAGGGAAATGGGCCGATTTATACTTTTAGATTTTCTATTTATTCTTTTACTGTATTGGAACATTGGTTTTAGAACTTTTGGGCCTCCTGGGGTATTTGAACTCTGGGGAGTCTGATGACTCATACCATGTCCTGAAATGCTACTGTATTGCTGTATGTACCAAACCTATTTCCCATGATACCAAGGGTTACTATCTCCATCAGCAACTCCAAAACACATAGGGGCACATTTACTAAGGGCCTGATTCGCGTTTTCCCGACGTGTTACCCGAATATTTCTGATTTGCGCCGATTGTACCTGAATTGCCCCGGGATTTTGGCGCACGCGATCGGATTGTGGCGCATCGGCGCCAGCATGCGCGCGACGGAAATCGGGGAGCGTGGCCGAACGAAAACCCGACGTATTCGGAAAAACCGCCGCATTTAAAAACCGAAAAAGTGTCGCTTGGGGACCGCTTACCTTCACTTGGTCTGAGGTGGTGCATTCCGGCGCGATGAGATGACTTTCAATGCAGCAGCGCCACCTGGTGGACGGCGGAAGAACTACCTTCTTAAATCCCGGCCGGACCCAAATCCGGAGCAGAGAACGCGCCGCTGGATCGCGAATGGGCCAGGTAAGTAAATCTGCCCCATAGTGAGGATAGATTCATAGATTCCAATTTTGCCCTTGTTTTAAAATTGAATTTCAGCCACAAATTTTCAGTGAGTCTGTAATTGGGTTTGCAGGAAATCTCGAACAGAAATGCTCAAATGTAGTTGAATTGTTAGTTTCTATATGCAGAATCTTAAAACTTGTTCACATGCATAAGACATTGCCTGAAATCGCAATAAAATTTGCACATAATCCTCAGTGAGTGATATACAGGCAGTTATGTATAAGATAGGTTTGTTCTTAAGTTGAATTTGTATGTAAGTTAAAACTCTATATTTTATAATTGTAGCTCCAGACAAAATTTTTTTGCCCCAGTGAAAATTGGAGTTTCAAAATTTTTAGCTGTAACGCTTCACCAGAGGTCACAGAGGGCAGAGACCTGTCTTTAATTAGGGTTTGTCTGTAAGTCGGGTGTCCTTAAGTAGGGGACCGCCTGTATTCAGATCAGGATGCCAGAAATTATGTAATCATTGAGTCAGAGATAAGCAGTGCAGTGTTCCTCTGGAGCTGTATTACCATGCAACTAGAGCAAATATGTCAGCCTGGATTTTAGAAAAAAATTGCCAAAAATATGGTAACCAAAGGACCTTTATGACTTTACATCACTTTATTTAGTCCATTTGGCTTGAAACTATGTTGACTTAAAGATGCCCCAAATTTATGATCTGATGTTCTTCAGAACCTGTCGTTAGATGTTACTTCACCAACTTTTATACAGTGTAATTACAATAGCTTTTGTAACTTTAAAAATACGTTGAAAACATTCATCTATCACAGAATAACCACATTGGGGCACGTTTACTTACCCGGTCCCTCGGAGTTCCCAAAAGTGCGTTGTCCGACGACAATGCACTCTGCCACAATTCACTAAGATCGTGCACCCAATATCCTGCATGTGTCGGAACCTGACTGTAACGAAAACACAAAGTAACATTTTTTTTTAGCTGATCTGTAAAAGGTATCCGTTAAAAAAAACTGATATTTTGCTTTTAAAGTTTCTGTTCAGAAATTACAATCCGTTCTTTAAATAAATGGAAACTGCAAAACAGAAGCCAAAAGCAGGTGGCTACTGGGCCTCATGCGCCACAAATATGGCACTATTGATGAACGCAACCGGTTGTGTGAGGGCAAGTTAAATTTAAAAAGTTATGGACTTGTGAGAAGAAGGAAAAAAAATATTCAAAAAATTTAACATTTTGCTTGTTTTGTTCTGTATGTAATTAATGTGTTTATTTGCAACCCTGACTGGATTGTTCCTCTAAAATATAAAAAAAAAATCGATAAAATTTTATTGAAACAGAAAGTGTAAAGAAATGAGGTGAGAATTTTGCCTCAGCGTAAAGGAATTAACTTTTCCTCAGACTGACAATATGGCTTCTCCCCTATAAATGGAACATTCCTCATAGGGATGTAGGGGCGGTTCTCTCTAATATTAGGGTGTAATAGGGGTGCTCTTTCTCACGTAGCCTTTCTATGGGGCGTAACGACCAAGTCAAAGACAACAAAGCAGAGGGGAAGACGCGCCCCTTGTCAGTTACTTAATTTGTTATTGGCTCGTAACCCAGACCACGCCCAATGGTGGGAACTCTTAACCAATAGACGTGGCGGCGGGGGGAGTGGGTTTTTGGATCTTGTTGTTGTGTTTGGCGCAACGTGTGTCAGTGTCCGGAGATGGCGGCTGTGATGTACCGGCTCTTGTGCGGCTCCTCCCGGAGAGCGGCCTCGGCTGCATACTGCACGGCCAGGGATGGAGGCTCTGGCCCGGCGCCCGCCGCTGCAGCCCCACACGTGCAGTCCCCCCCGGCCTCGTCCTCTGCCGCCCCGGCTCAGCCTCACCTGCACCCACCCAATGCCCCCCGCCGCTTCTCGTCCTCCTCCGTAGTCCCGAAGATCGATAACAAGACTTTCTTGTGGAGCCGCTACGGGGAGATGAAGAAACTGGTGCAAGGTATACACTGCAGTCATGGACTACAACTCCCAGCAGCCCCTCATGGACTGAACTACTGAGGGCACGCTGGGACATGTAGTTTAATAAAGAACACCTCACTAACTACGTGCTTATGTACTTAAAGGGGGTCTCCATATATTATACATGCCAAGACAGGGGTGTGAAGGCTGCTCCAGGGGTGAGATTTGCTTTATGATTCCCAGATCGTGAAAACTTCTATAGGAGTCAATGAAAAGTCATATTTTAACTTACTAGAGTGAACCCCTGGGGGTATGTGCAGAACTTGGAGCTTTGACCCAAATAATATAAAGTGTTAACTTCACAAAGTTATTGTCATTGGAACTTTCTTATTCCATTTTCAGTTGTGATGTGGATTTCCCCTTTAAGTAGTAAATTGGCTTTTAATGATGTTTAACCTAATTGATAATTAGCGATGGACATGGGAGCCACCTGGGGTTAAAATTTTTGCTTGCTCAGCTAAAAAAAAAATTTTGTTGGGGTTGTGTCCCTGCACAAGCTATAAAATGTGCATAAGTGTAACTGCGGCAGGGTATACAATCCCACTTAATGGGATGTGTGTGGAATTTGGTCACCACTCTGTCAGAATCTGAGATTTTGGGAGTCATGAGTTGGCACACTTGTTGTGACCTCTCTGCATGACTTGTAATGTGTTTGGTTCTCTAGGCTGCCCGGGTTACATGGGGCACTGAGGGAGCTCTCTCCTCCATGTCCGGGTTGGTAATGTTTGTTTTCATTGGCATTGCTCTCATCCTAGAATCATCCACTGAATGTTACTAGTTTAGGGGGTCCCTGCACATGCTGATAAGGTAATTGGAAACCCCCAGTTGTCCATATTTGCATGTCCAGTGAGGTACCACATGCAATATGGAACGTATGCAAGTATTTTTGTAGCGATGGTTATGGAGGGTCCTGTCGCTGTTGCTCTTCCATCTAATTTATTGCATCCTCCAACCTGATTATAACTTTGCGGTTTGCGTTGGATCACTGCCAGTCCATGATGTGTCGCTGCTGGGAATCTCTCCATCAGATGTTTGCTGTGGAGTCTATTGAAATCTCTGCACGTCTTGCGCTTCCCCCTGTTATTTACAATGCTGCCCCCTCAACAGGTCACATACAGCTCCTGCTGAGGTCCCAAATTGGGGTCAGTCCCTTACTAGAACCTGTTTGACTGTTGGTCCTGTATGGTGGCTGTGAACATTTATAGACGTCCCATTGATCGCCCTCCACTGCTACGGTGTATATACTACACTGATCAATATCCACCCCATGTCTTTGTGTCTGATGCCTTTGTCTTCTCCAGCCTTGTTTGTGCGGGACTGTATTACCAGGGCTTTATGGGTGCCCCCCTGTGCAGCACCCATGCCTGTAGGGTGACCTAAAGGACAGATCATATGTCCTCACTAATGCACAGTGTGAACTTGGCCTTTGACCGCTGTGCTCCCTATGGATATGATGGGTTTATCCATCTTCTACTCTAGTCATCTCCTTCTGTTCCCCCTTCTGCCGCCTTCATGTGCAGATGTCTTGGAGATGCTTAACTGTAATGGATCTGTTCTGGAGGGTCTTTACACCTTATTTATGATCTATAACTCCATTTATATCTTGGGCATTTGGAATAGTAAATGGCTTCTATTGCCAGTTGAAATGTTGCATTGTATTTGGACAAATCTCCTAATTAATACTGTTGGTGACTTGTGCATGCTCCTGCAAAAGCTAGTTCACAACCTTGCACACACTTGCTAGTTTACTGTCCTGAAGAGAGAATTTTTTTTTAGGTGGAGGGGGCATAAATGATCCAAATGACCCCTCACCACCCTGAGTATCTTTTCTACTTAAATGTAGAAGATTGTTAGATAATTCCCAGTTTTAATCAAGCAGTGTTACTGGCCTGGATGCATCTGCTGAGTAGGTGGAACCCTGACCAGATAATTTATTCAGTAATAAATCTTGATGTGCTGCGGTGCCAGTAATGAATGCCCCTGTGCCCGCTGAGCCTAATCTCTTGTGTGGCAGGGGATGCTCAGGCTACGTTGCCTGCAGCACGTACAGGGCGGGACGGTCTGCATTCACATCCACAGGAGAAAGTCACTGATGGAGTCATTGTCTGCACCTTGATGGAGGTGTGCACTCACAGCAGGAACCTTCTTGTTACACTAACTAGTGCTCGTAATCCACATAATGACTGATACATCCGTATACAGCTTCTGTTTTATCACAATGTAACAAAATATACTTTACTGCTCCCACAGTATGATGTGCTGGGTACTGCTAGTCTCAGCATGCCCTGCACACTACAGGTTGGACTAGCGCTATAGATATCGGACATGAGTCTACCAGAGGGAAATCTTATTTGTGCATTGGCTCTGGGGGTCCCCAGTAGCCCCTCAAATTTTTTTTTTATTTTTACACAAAAAGGCTGCACGTGTTACATCAGAATCCAGTTAGCTGGAATATTGCAGTGCCTGACACGACCTATGGACAGGGCTGGCGCTGTTTTTGCAGCAAATAAACTGTTTTTCTAAACCTGGTTTCCACCCTGCATAAGCTATAGGGTCAGGGGTGCCTTAATATTAAAGGGGTACTTCAGGATTTATTGAGTGATGGTTTGTCCTAAGGGTGGGTGGTCGATATCGGATTCAGATTACTGGTAGGTGATTAAACTATTCAGTGAAAAGGAAAAATAAAACTCCAGTGTGGGACGGAGCTTTGTACTTTTAGTTTTTTAGCTTTTCTATATTTTCTTGTGGCTCTGTACAGTACAACTTGCATTAGCACAAAGCATTCTGGACCTCGCTCATAAGAGCTTACAATCTAAACAAATGACCAGGGTAGAATATTGTTGCTTTTTGGTAAACCCTCTTACTAGATCCTGCAGTGGTGATGTGGCAGTCCCCATAGACCAGCAGTGACGCAGTGCGATTCATATCTCTGCTGCCAGAATTCACAATTGCTGTTTACCCTCCAGCCAGTCCGCTGCTTATTTCCCTCCTTTATCATCTGTGGAAAGCTGGGTGAGATCTGCTGAAATGTAGATCTGCCGGCTCGGGCAGGGCGGGGGTGCTGTGACGTGTTCAGTGTGGGGGTGCTGCACAGTTAGCACATGTCCTATACGGAATCCTTCTCTCATGTTTACATTTTGCAGAGTATTTGTGCCGCAGTTTCATGGATATGTTCCATTTAGTAATATTTGGATAAAGGATACAAATATTATGTGTTTAATACACATCTTACAATGTTGCAACTGGGGCTAAATTTGTATACATAGATAATGGCTATTCCTGGTCCCTTTCATCCTAATTAACCTACTTATCCAGGCCCTTCTATAGATATTACAGGTCACTGACCATGACCACCTCCAGGCACTGCTATATATTTTGGGCACCACATGTTGCATGATTTTGTATCTTGTGTTTGTCATGTGTTGGGCTGACCCCAATATCCACAGTCTGGAGGGCACAGGACAAATATTTCATGCTCAGATGTATAGATAGTTGTTTATGTTGTGTGCTGGGGTAGCCACATGGTCCCCATTATACTGATCTCCGGCCCCCTCCCCCACCATGACCATGCAATTTTATTTTGAAGGGGGAGAATGGGATTTTGAAAAGTTCAAAGGAAATTCCTGCAGTTGAAATGTCCCATGGGATTATATAATTAGTATTGTGTAGTCTGTCCTATTCAGCCCGCTGCATTTTGTAGTGTTATGGATGCCCCATGTTCCCCCGGCCTTGAGGTTGGCCTCTTTCAAACCTGTATACAACACTGAGACCACTGCCTCCACTTTCAATATAGAAATTCTTTGTTCAACACTTTCCTATGTGGTTTTGATATCTAAATGACTGTTGTGGGTCTTCTCATATGTGGCTTCTCCCTTCTGTCCGCAGACCTCTTGCCCCCCGGGGTGTGTAACCTCCTGAATTCTTCCACTGTCTATGCAAACAATGAAGTTGCTCTTGGAGATATTGAAGTTTATGGCTTTGATTATGACTATACCCTGGCGCTATACTCCAGCGCACTGCACTCCATGATCTTCAACACTGCCCGGGACATTCTGGTGGAACAATACAAGGTAGGTCCACATCTGCTGAATGTTAGTCTGGAGTTCTGTAGAAGGACTTATGGAAAGATTCCCATGAAGGGTTTGTTCAATGGTCATCAACTTTGTCTGGCAATAATCACACGCCAGTGATGTGGACTGGACTCCATATTTCACTATGATGCTTGATATAACACCCTTGGTCCTGAGTTTTTTTCCATGAAATCCACCCAGCGCACCAAGGACCATCCATGGTCTTGTCTGGCTTTAGTCGTAATGATTAAGGATCTGTAACACCTACAATGTCTACTGATCTTCAGGCGCCAAAAGGATGGGATATGTTGAGATCCTTTTGTCCATACTTCAAGAGTAGTAAGGAGTCGCCCACCCCGTATGCTCTAGAACAGTGATGGCTAACCTATGGCACGGGTGCCAGAGGTGGCACTCGGAGCCCTTTCTGTGGGCACTCAGGCCTTCACCAGAGATGACTCCAGGTATCTTCCTGCAGTCCCAGACAGCCCAGGACTTGCTGTGCAGAGCTATTTTAAAGTGACAGCTCTACCTGGGACTATTTTCTGCTTTATTGGTGCCTCAGGTGCTCGTATCAATGAAAGCTGTGACAGAGAAGGGAGTATAAATCACAAATTACATTTCTGTGTTGGCACTTTGCGATAAATAAGCGGGTGTTTGTTGAAGTTTGGGCACTCGGTCTCCAAAAGGTTCGCCATCACTGCTTTAGAAGGTCCATTGGGTTGACCATAACATGGTTGATCAGCTCTTGTCCTCTATTGCGCAGTGACTTTACAGAAATTGTAGTTGTCCACAACTTTTGCTGTCAAACCACATTGGTTAGGACTTCCTCCAGAACCATTGTTCCAAGAAAGTTTTACAACAAAACTGCTTTCTGTGTGTAAGATCTTATTTTTCCCTCCTAGTACCCTGCTGGCATCCTGAAGTACGAATATCTGCCCAACTTTGCAGTCAGAGGTCTGCACTACGACATCAATAAGGTAATTGCTGTGGATCAGATTAACATAAGAGGAGCTCAGGATTTTGGAGAATTGGGTGGTTTACTCCTCCTGGGACTGTCTTTATTGTCTTTGGATATTATGGATGGCCTCTGTAGTGTCACCACAGGAGATGGAGAATTGGGTTTCCTGCCTGTAGATGTGGGGCTTGGAATTAATGTTAAACTGACTTGTAACATACCATGTTGTGGTTTATTGTACTTGACTCTACTTCTGTCTTGGCACAGGGGCTACTCATGAAGATAGACGCCTACCACTACATTGAGTTGGGCACCGTGTACAGGTAAGTGTATCTTCCAGTGTGTACCTTATATGGTGGATCCTTCAAATGCCATGACTTGATGTTGAAGTTTTGGGTGTCTATCAAGAAGCTTTCTTAGGATTTTTCGGAACGTATCTTTTTTGAATCTAGATTTTTATAAAAGAATTTTTCTATTTTTGTGTGGTGTGTTCACCTTAGATTTCATATTGTGACCTTAATCTGATCTGCCTCCCTCCCCATTCACTAGGGGCCTCAAGCCGGTCCCAGATGAGGAGGTGATTGAGCTGTACCAGGGAACACACCACATCCCACTTCACCAGGTCAGCGGGTTCTACGGCAAGGTAAGGATCCACCACATGTAGGCTGCTATGTTCACTTTGACTCTCCCCCATCCAGATCAATGGCCAAACATTTATCCCTGATGTTGGTGTTGACATTTGAGAACCTTAAAATTAAGGCTCAAGTCCAGAACATTTGGGTCACTCGCTTGTCAGTCTTGAGTTCCTCTAATGAATTGAATTCTGGAGGATCTTAACTTGGAGGCCTGCGGTTCTAGAAACTCAAGAAGGAATTGACAACTAGGTGCAACTAGTATGAAGAAGTCATTTGACAGCTGGTGGTGACAGATTGTTGGGACACATCCCATTGATGAATTGTATTCGCCAAGTTGTCAAATTAAAAAAAAAAATAAAAAATTCCTTGGTGAGATGTAGTAATCTACAGTTCTAATAAAAAGTTCAAGAATTGTTTAGTAAGCAGTCTTTCAAATTTCTATAATTTTAAGCCAACTTATCACGTTCAGTACTTCCCAATGGACGTTTATTGGTTATAATTACATCACATGCAGGTTTTTGTACATGTTTTAGTTTGTCAGTGGATTCTGACCTGACATCTCTTCTCCCAGGGTCCCGCTGTTAAACAATACATGGACATCTTCTCTCTGCCCGAGATGAACCTCCTGGCTGTGGCCAATGACTTTTTCCTCAGTAATGACATTGATTATGATCCTGTCCATCTCTACAAGGATGTCACAGTAAGTATTTAGGTTTTATAGCCATCATAGATCAAACAATTATGGGACTTCTGAGTTGGACAATTTGGACATCTAACCACTTTATGGACCAGTGGCTTACAGTATCAATCCTCTGTACCTGTAGTAATGTGTATAAACTTGGTGCAAAGTTCTCTGTCTAGTTTCAATAACCCACATGGAGAACTGAGTCTTTATTTGGCGCTTTGACCTGAGAAATATCACAAGTCTGATGGGAAACTAATCAAAGCATGCTACATGATTAGGTTCCATACCAGAACCTTCTCCAGGCGCACATACTTCTATATAGTGTGTGTGTGTGCATCTATAGTGTGTAATACACCCACTGTGCCAACAGCACCAGTCTCCTGTGCCTGATCTGTCTTTTCTAGGTATAAACCTTTTGTGAACAGACAGATATGCAAGTGTCCCACATCGCACTGATGGGTTCACTTTAACATATCATGTCAGGGTATGATACAAAAATTTTAAATTTTCAGTACAGCCATCTGTACTGCAATCCTGCAATTACTGGTATTAAATTGCAGGATTCTTAAAAAAAAAAAAGCTGCATTGCTAAGTTTCTGTAGAGGTGGCCTAAGGCAACTTCCACACATACTTTGCATCCGTATTACTGAGCGAGAATCCAGGATCTGACCTGAAACACAAGATTTAGAAATCACTATTTTTATATAATTTGACACTCCTGATTTTTATTTCTTTTTCCAAATGCTACATTTGTGAAGGGGTCTTTAAAATGTGTTTCTTTTCTCCTCTAATTCAGAAACTCCATTGTTCTGAAGTATCTTCACTGTAGAATTGTGTTTTCAGGGAAATTTAACCCACCCGTCTTCCCACAGGACAGATTTAAGAATCCCCCTCACAAAAAAAAATCTGCAGCCTTAAACCAGCATGAACTGGAAATGCAGAGCAGAGGTGGTGGAGGGATTAGAGGAAGCTTCTTGTACTTGTTTTGGTTTTCAGCGCCCCCTCCTCTCCCCCTGGTGTTTGTGTGGTTACTGTGCCTCAACCTGACAGGAACATTTTGTGCCAGAACGTGAGTGGAGTGATGTCAGCGCCACAGATGTTTATTATCGCACCCGAAAGAAGACTTTCTCGGTCGGGGAGGGGGCTGGGAACAAGGGCGGTGTGTGTGCTCCGATAAGCAGGGGATAAGCTTGTGCTAGCGTGGCGCCCCTGTGTGTGGGTTTTTGTATCTAGATAACCCATACACAGCAGAGATGGATAGCATAGATTTTACATGCCTGGGGGAGAGGTGTAGAGCCATTACCTGACCCTGCCCTCGCCTTACCTCAAGGATCTAGAGTTACCTCTTCACACCTGTCCGGGCTTCCAGTCTATTTGCCCTGTACACATCATAATGCAGCGCTCCAGGCTTAAGGAGCGCAACACAATGGATGAGGGTAATTGACAAAGATGTCATCTACACCCCTGGATTTGATTTATAGCTCTATGGCCATGTCCTAGGATCTGAGTGTTTTGTTCTTTACACTCCTCATTATGTCCCTCTGACTATTCTACTAATTGTCCCTAGAAGTAGTTGTGTGGTTTATCACGTTTTACACCAACACTTTGCTTTAGGGGCAGGTTTTCAGCTTTTACTTTTTGTGGCAAGAATGCACCAAAAGGAAACTTAAATTCCCCCTGTAGCACCCCAGAGAACCTAGATGGCACCCCTGGGATATGAGGAAGGAGGAAGCTGGTGTATTGCACTGTCCTCAAAGTGTAAGGAGAAGTTCACGCCTGCATTCGGTGAGATTTCAAAAATCCAGCAAATTTTAATGTGTCTTGATGCAGGTTTTTCACAAAAATTTAAGAAAAGGTTCAAAATAAAAGCACTTGCAAATCTGCATCAAACTCATTACCCATTACACAAATCTGCAAGTAACCCGCGCATAGAAAACATGTGATTCTTGTGCAGATTTACATACAATATTTCAGTATGGCAACGCTACATGAGCAGGTGGCCTAAGGGTGATGGCACATGTTGTGTGTTTGGCCCGTTTTTAAGCAGTCTGTCAAACGCATGTGTTAGAAAAACGCATGCGCTTTTGACAGGTTTGACCAATTATCTTAATTAAAACTGGTCAAAAATGCATGCGTTTTTTGACGGACTGCTTAAAAACGGGCCAAAAAACTTGTTCAAAACGCCACGTGTACCATCACCCTAAGGCTGCGGTCACACGTGCCATATAAACTGCATTTTGAAACTCAATGCAACAGCTAAGAGATTTGCAAAATAACATGTAAATGCCACATGTGAACCGGAGAGAGTAGGGATGTTACATTGGGGTGGGTGCTCATTGAGCTGACTATTGAGTCACCTGGGCAAGGTGGTGGTAAGATGCAGCTAGAAGAGTGCAGAGTCTGAAGAACAATGGATATGATATCCAATAATTAATTTCTGCTAGTCCCCTGCACTACTCGCTGGTCTTGCAAGGTTGCCCACAACCAGTGACTGGCTAAGAGGGCATTGTCCATGTGGCAAGAAGGATCAGAAAATGGAACCAGGGAGGACCCAAGTGGTATTGAAACTGGTGCCGTGAGGGTCGTGTCCCCCACCCCCTCCCTCCCCCTCTGAACACCCCTTTTAAAGCTTCTGACTGATGGAAAAATGCCCTTTAAGAAATTTGCTTAGAACAGACGTCCACAACTTATCATCCCTCAGCTGGATGTTTACATCCGCAAAATATACAAACAGGAAGCATCTTGGAAGGGACATGAAAGATTTTGCTGTGGTGTTTGGTCGTTGGGAAAGGGCCGGGTCTGTGGTTTGTATCTATAAGCGGCTGCAGAAGTTTATATACAGATTTCATGTAACGTCATTGGGGCCGTGCATATCCAGGAATTGACTGACTCTGGAATTGGATGAATTGAGGGTTTCCTTTCTACTTGTTATATCATGGACAACCTCGAAATTGCTCCTATTCGGGTGTATGGATTGTGCAGGGCAGGTCTTGCATGAAGTCTTAATGTACCACCAGGAATAAGGGTTGTAAACAAAGTACACTTGCTAGTGTGTCTCTCCTAGAACGATCTGCTCTTAGGTTTTTTTTTTTGTATTAAAACAGGAATAAAGGAACTTTTTGGATTATTTACCAGGGGGGCTGGAGGCTCCATTAACATCTATTGAGCTTGGAGCCCCTCGGGCTCATTTACATAATCCTAACAAAAAGGTTTAAAAATTAAAGATCAGATCCTGCCAGAGGGAGCACACAACTGCACGGAAGTGTACATGGTTTACAATCCTTGCGGTAGATTTCCTTTAAACCTTCCTCCTGTTTAGTCTATGGCCTTCTTATTAAACTGAGCTGTGCATGCATGTGTTTGAGGAGGTCAGGAGGAATAGCTGTTTGAAGAATCTGTGCTAGCAAACGGTTATATAATGTGATGGTCATGGTACACTAGGACTGGCAGAATGGCTTGTGTAATGTTCCTTTTACTGGCCAGGAAAGTAGTTGTGCTCACTAGGGGATAAATACAGGCCGGCAATGACTACTGCACCTTCTGAAATCTACCATCAAAATCCAGTATGTTAAACCAGGGACACTTACTCCTAGATCCAGGCACCGTGACTGTAACTTAATGATGCTAATGAGCCTGAAGGGCCTGTAGGTGTGTTGCCAGAGCTCCTCTGTGCTGCAGCATGATAAGATCACTGTCTGGCCCTCTTCATTCTGTAATCTCGCACTGTGGAAGGGGACATAATCGTCTGTGAAGCTATAGCACAGAGGGGCTCTGGTGATCTTGCATCTGGCATAAATGTAAAAGTTTCTTTTAGAAGGAAGGAGATCATGTATTACAAAGATTACCACAGTCATGCTTCCTGGACCTATAAGTAAGTGCACCTGGTTTTTCCATTATGGATTTTGATGGTAGTTTATTAAATTGGGAGAGGTGACGTCCCCTTTAATCTGCTTGGATATCCCAAACAAAACGCATGCCAAGCTCTGAAATATATTGCACTGTTATGCATATGATTTGCAGATGCAGAATATATGAGATCAGTCTGTATTGTACATGACACTGACTTTAAGACGCAGTTGGTTGCAATGAGCTCAAACCTTGTGTGAACATGGCTGTGAAGGTCTCTAAGACCCCCGCTGGCTGTCTACTTGCCTCCCTTCTGTGGCAGCACAAAAGGGACTATCGGCTGCTCTCCCCCCTTTCATCCATAGGAACTTTACTTGATTAGAAGAGCCAAAGATCTATGATGAAGCAATTGGGGAGGGTTAACTACAGACTAGACTAATTGATCCCAATTTTCCAGCAGTTCCCATGTAAGAATTCCCAAAGGCCACATCTGATTAAGTTTTTGAAGGGTTCCTATAGTCCAAACTTTATAAAATGCAAATTGTCCCTTATCAGCCATAAGGAAAGGATGTAAATTTTTGATGTGTATGGAGTCCGGTCACATGGATATCTACAGATCCTTGTACAATTCTCTTGCAGGACGCCATCCGTGATGTTCACATTAAGGGGTTTATGTACAAGTGGATCATGGAGGATCTCGGTAAGTTACTGTAATGTGAAGTTGCCCTAAATGATATACCTAATCTTTCCACTTGGGGAGTATTGGGTTGTGTCATCTACTGGATAGCGGAGCCAAGTATCTTCTCTGCTTCTGTAGCCCCTGAACAAGCTTGTTGTGACAAAGTTGATCCATGCCGGATTATCTGTTCTGATTTGTTGGAACAAACTTGTTCATGGGTTTTGGGGTTTCCAGCAGACTTCCCTAATGTTTGCCATTACCCAATAATCTTGTACCTTGTCATAATATCCCTTTATTCATACACAGCCTGGATTTCCTCCTGCTCTGGCCTTGTTTGTTCAGCCGGTCTGTATAAACAATTGCAGTGTACAGCATGGGGGGCCCATGACAGTAGCCTGAACCCCCTGAGGCAGGAGGTCAGCTTCATATGGATTTCAGCTACTAACCAAACTTTTAGGATCAAATAAATACTGCATTACCAACTTGTGTAGCCGAGTCGGCTCTGCTACATATGTTCTTGTTTCTGCAGCTCCTTCCCCTGTTTACTTGTACTCTGCAGGGTATTGTATGGATGATGGTCCAAAGGTGGGAGGGGTGTGGGGAAATGTCTGCTAAATACCTTTAAACAATATCCCCTTTCAGTGGCGCATGAACATCTACTCTTCTTGATCCTCACAAGGGTCGCTCCATACCCCGCAGGCTACACTTGTCATCAGCTCAGAGGGTCACTAATGCTCCCAGACGAAAAGTTTAGTTTTCCTGCATTCTTGAGTGTTTTCGGTATGTTCCCCCACTCCTTGTTCCATCACATGTCACTTGTGAGTGATGGCCTCATTGTATTCCCTGCAGGGAGTGAACCTCATGGAATGAGCTGCGAATTGTACCTAGAAATCTAACTTTCAGTCTGGGGACAAATATGGCGGCTATTACTGCTCCTCTTGAGGGGGGGGGGGGGTTACATACCATACCCAGATCACATATTTATGTATTTGGGTAGATTTACTGAACTCAAGAGTGACTCCTGTTGAAAGGCTTTTAATGTTAATTTTGTATTTGCCAGATTTGGAAAGTTTCTTTTGCAACTTTTCAGTGGAGGAATGATGCTTCCAGGAAATGTGCTTACAATGCTACATGGTGCAGTCATTTTATTTATATTTAATCTGAATTTATTTTAGAAAAATACATTGTTCGCGGGGACGAGACGTCATCGGTCCTGCACAGACTGGCCACTCACGGGAGGAAGCTCTTCCTCATCACAAACAGTCCTTTTAGTTTTGTGTAAGTAGTTGATGTTGAACTCTCATTCACAAAGCTGCTATGTCTTCCTGTTACCCCATATGTGTGCACACTTGGCACAGCTGAGAATGAATGTGTTCCCAAATGTGCCTGTCCTAACGAAATGCCATCCTTCACCATCTGACTTGTTTTTTTGGGTCATACGAAATCTTGACGTTTGTGCAAAACTTGGGCTGTGTTCACAAGTTGCTTTTTATGCCCTATAAACACACTTTCAATAGTCAGAAAACTAGAAAAACGGGGAAAAGAATAAAGACTAGAAATACCATTGAGTAGTAGTGAAAAAAGTGCACATGTTTATTAGTTACATTGTATTGAATAAAAACATATATCTAAAAACAAAAGTGAAACTGGCTGCAGGAGACAGAAGTTCATATAGGCCAGGAACCAGAGATACAGACAATGAATGTTACAAAATAAAGAGCATAATAGTAACAAGATTCCGTAGATGCATTATAGCAGTATATATGCCCAAATAAATTTAACAGCAGTGAAAACGTCATCAGGTGACTAAACTAGTCATTGGTGACTAAACACCGCTGAAAGTATCAGGTAATTCCAGTGACCAGGTAACTGAGTACAGACCTGATACTTTCAGCGGTGTTTAATGTATAGGGACAATGACTAGTTAGTCACGATGACGCAATTGGTATCAATAACATTTCACTGCGTAATTTATTTGCGGCAGATATAATGCTATAATGACATTACGGAATCTTGTTACTATTATGCTCTTTATTGTAACATTCAGTGTCTGTATCTTGGTTCCTGCCTATATGAACTTCTGTCTCCTGCAGCCGTTTCACTTTTGTTTTTAGATATATGTTTTTATTCAATACAATGTAACTAATAAACATGTGCACTTTTTTCACTACTACTCAATGGTATTTCTAGTCTTTATTCTTTTCCCCGTTTTTCTAGTTTTCTGATTTATATATGTTATATGTGGGGATAGAGCATATCTTCCTGGCGTATCTTTCGCACAGACAGGGATCCGTTGACACAATTTTATTATTCTTTTTCATAAACCGGATACACACTTTCAATAGTGTCTACATAAATGTGATGTAAAAATACTATAACACAATATTTAAGGGAATCTCCCACCAAAATCCATCATGATGATCCAGGGTCACTTACTCATGGAGCCAGGCACAGAGACTGTGATGATCTTCTGTCATTCATGGTCTCCTTCCTTCTAAAATCAACTTTTAAAATGCTAATAAGCCAGAAGGGCTCTGCGGGTGTTATAAGAGCCCATCTAGGCTTGAACACTGGGGAAGTGCTCCTTGAACACTGGGATTACAACATGCAGAGGGAAGGAAATGTTGAGGGGGAGACAGTGTAATTGAGTGAAGCTACAGCACAGAGGGCTCTAACGCCCCCAGGGCCCTTCTGACTCATTAGCATAATGTTAAGTTGATTTTTAGAATAAAGGAGGCAGGGATAACAAATGCAAGTAGAATACCATGGTCAGTGCCTGGATCTAAGAGTAGGTGTCCCTGGTTTATTATTGATTTTGATTGTAGATTTATTTCAAGACCATGTATATGCTGTGGGTTTTTTTTTTTTTTTTCCTCGAGCTGAATATTGAAATTTAAGAATTCAACTCTGGTTCCTCCTCAGAGACAAAGGGATGAAATACATGGTGGGACAGGACTGGAGGGACTTCTTCGATGTTGTGATTGTTCAAGCGGACAAACCCCATTTCTTCAATGACTGCATCAAGTAAGTTCCTGTTGGTTCTGGGGGTAGGTGAAGAGACGGGCACGTGGGAGCGAGGAGCTGATCTCTTACTAATCGGGTTTTACGAGTTGAAACGATGAATTCACTACAACAATTCCTGTTTGTATGATTGGTGAATGGAGCTGAAGTCTCCCTGGTCATATGATGGACGTACAGGTACCGGTCACGGTACACTTATCACAGCTACGAAGCGTGACCGTCTGTACACAGATCATGTGACCAAGAGAAGTTTCCTTACTATGGAAGTAAATGGAGGTCATCCATTTAATGGCTGCAAGCAGAGCTCCTGAACACTGGAGTATTAAAGTTTGAGTGGAAAAACTATGTATAATGGAAAGTGTTAGCCGGGCTGTATGATGGGTGCACCAGGGGTTAAGTCTCTGTACAGACGAAGTGCGTAAATCCTAAACTTCTTCCCCTTGTCTGATGCTGCCTTACTGTAACATCATGACTCACGGGTATGTGCCTGCTGTCTACCGATCTGTCCTGCAGGCATAGCGGATATCAGTACCAGTAGTTTGGGTCTGAGGTTGCATAAACTGCAGACGTGATGGTACAGTATTAACCCTCGGGTTATTGCATCAAATGTTGTGCAATGGCCGCACGACCTGTCTGTGCCCAGTATAATCCTATTAAATGATTACTCTGCCCGTGCCAGGCCTCCGCTCGCACTGGGCACACATTGGATCTTGGCAATCAATCTCTGTACAATCCTTATTACTGCCAGAAGACAATTGTCTGACTGTTAACTGGATTTAGCGCTGATCTCTGCCGGGATTAGGACGTGTTTCCTGCTCACATCTTCAGAGCTGGGAGTCTAGACAGCACGGGAAATGCTCACATCCAAGTATAGGGAGTGAATTTTGATTGGTTCTGGATATGATGCAGCCGATGTTTTCATTCAGAGCTAAAATTAACCTCCCCTATTGTGGTTTTATTTAGGCCTTTCCGAAAAGTTGATGGGAATGGAGATCTGAAGTGGGACCGGATTACTAAACTGGCGAAGGGGGAAGTCTACAAACAGGTACGGATCATCCTAAGGCAGACGTATGGCAAAATTACAGGGATTGTCATGTAAGGGGGGGATACATGCTGGTCAGCAGGGGTCCAGTCAAACATGAGTGGTGGTCTCTTGTACACCCACGTGCAGGGGCGCTCCATGTGCCGAGGAACTACAACTCCAGTCATGGACTCTAGTTCTTGACGGTTATGGCAGTGGTTGGAAATTTTACTAAACTTAACCTGGCACAACTGTATGCTACAGAGAAGCTCACTCGTACCAATCGCAGGCATACAATTCAATCTGACAAAAAAAAAAAGTTAAAGGGAATCTGTTGAAAATCGCAGGACTTGACCCTCCCCGTATTTGCTGATCTCTAAGAACTTATGGAATAAACATCTAAGGGCATCTACCGCCAGGATAAAGGACTGTATGCAAATGAGCCTGAGGGGCTCTAGGCTCCAAAGATGTTAATGGAGCCCCTCACGCTCATTTGCCTACAGTCTTTCATCTTGGTGGTAAATGTCCTTTAAGCGGATATTTTGCACCCACCAACTACTATGGGTGCAGTAATCCTTTAATAACCTATACCAGCAATGTGAAAGCTCCCATTCATCCAAGAATCTGGCTGTCACCTCCTAGCTCCATTGCATGAAGGTCTGACTGCTCTTCTGGAGTCCATAGGTCTCCATCCTGCTCCCCTTCACATGCAGCAGGAAAGGGTCGGCCCTGCATACGTGGAGGTGCTGCCGTCCATCCTGTAAATCTATGTATATTACAGGATATCTGATGTCTCATAGGATTAAGGAAGCCAAGAGGTTTTGGCTACCATCCAGGATCTCTATGCTGCTGTTTATTTTGTGAGGCTTCATGATGAGAAGCGGTTATGTCCCACCTACTCTGGAGCAGCCAGATAGGTCAATTTTCTGAAAGAAAAGCCAGCAACTGACTTTAAAGGACCTCTTCATCAGATTTACTGGTGGTAGCCTGTCTCTTGGTAGTATGTCTCTTGCTCAGTGCAGACATCACTTGGCTGCCTGCAAGTCTCAAGTGCATGAGAACTTTTTTTTTTTTTTTTTTGCTGCAGGTGTTCTTGCACATGTGATGTCACTGGGTGTCTGCATTGGACGAGAGGTGCATATTGAGTGACATGCAGAGCCAAAAGGTTCTTTGATGTCGGGTGGAGCACCTGTGGCTCATCTACATATTTTATAGTATATTCCTTAGGGGGTGCACAAACTTCTCCAGGGGAATGTGCATGTCACTGAGGACATCTATCTGCAAATCTGATGGTAGATGTCCTTTTAAATTGTAATTTCCAACCCTTTCAGAGGGCAAAATCAGCATTTAGTCTGTGATATCATAGTAATATCTTGTGTGCACTTACAACAGGTAACCTGTATTTATGGGGTCCTGGGCAGTTTTACTTGGAGTTACAGAGCAAAGGTTGATAACTTGTTTCTGTTCCTGATTTCTTCTGATTTGGTTTCTCCAGAATAATAAAATTTAGTGCCACTAAATATTCTTAAATGTCTAGTAAGACTCCATCCTCCCGTAAAATAAAAATTGTATGTATTGAATGGATTGTAGACGGATCATAAAACTGTAAGCTTGAGTCTGAGTTCTGGGAGCGGTGGGGCAGGGTATGGGCGCGCCTGTATTCAGGGGGGAGGGGCCCAGCCCCTTGTTTTGCTGACATGGTTGATGACTTTGGAATTTCTCATGCAGCTCAGGCTCCTCGTGGCCCCTGGGTCTACAGAACAGTCACTTTATTTACTGTAGCCTCCATCCGTCACATCACCGATGAGTGATTCTGTGTATGCAAATAAATGGGGTGATGTTTTCAGCACAGGGGGCTCCATTGTCACTGCTGTATTTGCCTTGTCACCACCTTTTTAGCTTTTCCCAGCGTTGCCCATGCAGTCTACGTGATCCCTATTGAGACGCACAGAACAAAAGGCTGTTATGTGTGAACTTGAGCTTTGCTGAGGATTGCAAAGCATCTACCCAGCCCTGACACTGCGGGATAAGGCACACGTCTAGTTTAGGAGGGGGGCAATAGATGGCCGTGTGCCCCCCTTGTGTTACAGCTTAATGTTTCCTCCAGCCGCCTTATCTTCATACACGCAGGATCTGGCCCTAGAACTGGACAGGCATGAAAGATATTCTGCAGATATTGAAGCGTTTTACAAAGTGCAGGAAGGAAACGCTTCAATGAGCATCTTGTGCAATAGTCGAGAGGATGCGGCCTCATGGGAAGTGCACGGAGCTGTCATGTACTGATCCAGCTACCACTCTGAACTCCATTCAGTACAGAGCAAAATTTATTTAATGGGCTTTGTTTTGGTACCAAAAAAAATTCTAGGTGTAATATTTTATTAAAAAAGTCAAGAGCAGTTAGTTACAAAAGCTTTCTTCTCTTTTCCGTCTTCCAGGGGAACTTGTTTGACTTCCTCCGGCTGACAGGCTGGCGCGGATCCAGGGTGCTGTATTTCGGAGACCACCTGTATAGTGACCTGGCGGTAGGTGGCTTTTCCCTTATAAGGTGGCGACTTTGTGAATGTTGCGTTGGTTATAAACTTTTTGTATGGTGACTTTGTTTCTTTGTAGGACCTGATGCTACGTCATGGATGGAGGACCGGAGCCATTGTGCCAGAACTAGAGACTGAAACCAAGATCGTCAATACCGAACAATACTCCCAGTCCTTGACCTGGATGCAGGCCCTTACTGGACTGCTGGAGCGCATGCAGGTGAGGGGCACTGGTATACAATCTAAGACCACCTCCATTTATGTACCACTACAGAGTTCACACAAAGGGGTAGTGCAGAGTTTGATTGTTGGGGATAACATGACTTTTGGGACCTCCACTGAAGCATGTCCCCTGCCGCTCCATTCAATACAATGGAATGTTGTTGTGTACAGCACTTGCTTAAGGGTCATGGATATTTCTGAGCGCTGTGCTCTTCAGTGATATGTTGGAAGTTGCTGAGCACACCACTACGCCGTTTCCATTTCACTCAAGCGAGTGCTGTGCGCAGCAATTTCCAGCATTCCCTAGTATTAAATGGAGCAACAGGATGTATGCTCTACCCATTGGGGAAATTGGGACCCCTATTTTCTATGAATTGGGGTTCCATTCTTTTCATAATTGTTCTCCCCATCCTGTGGAGAGGGTTTATAATAGGTTGTACTAAGTTCAATTGCTAAAGTAGAAAATGCATTGCATGGACTGGGTGCAACCCCATAGTGGTACACTGAATAGATTTTTGAAAGATCTACCATACGTTAAGAAATTTTGGTGTGTTTTGTCCCAGATAATCTGATATTCTCTGCATGTTGCATTTTGAGAAGTTTGGTTTGGACATTAAATGCGATAAAAATGATTATTTACATTGGAAATCTAGTCTTAAATTCCTTGTTCTTCTCTCCAGAGTTTCCATGATCTGGATTCTCAGCAGATCCTACGAGACTGGATGAAGGAGCGGCAGGAGCTCAGGTACTGACGACTAACAGCTATAGGATTTGTGTTGAAGCTTCAGTTAGAAATAAGTGAGCCTATAGGTTTAACCTCTCCCAGAGCACTTTTGGGCACATGGCCCCCTTTCCCTGCAATTTGGATGATATTGACTGATAAGAGAGCAGTAGATGATTTATGCTTTGTCCCTCTTTACTTTCAGAGCGGTGACCAAGAATCTCTTCAACCCGCAGTTTGGAAGCATCTTCCGCACCTGCCACAACCCCACCTACTTCTCCAGACGCTTGTGCCGCTTCTCGGACCTGTACATGGCCTCCATCAGCTGCCTCCTCAACTACGACCTAAACTACACCTTCTTCCCTCGGCGCACCCCGTTACAACACGAGGCGCCCCTCTGGATGGACCAGCTCTGCACTGGCTGCATGAAGACCCCCTTCCTGGAGGAAATGGCGCACATCCGCTAGACCCGGCAGCGCCCCGTCTAGTCTTGACCCTTGACTTTTTATAATTGAACTTGAGAGCGAACAATTTTTTTAAAGACAATTTTCTTTGATTCCAGTGCTTTTTGCACAGTGTACAGGGTCTTCTGGGAAAAAACATGGAAGGATTTTTTTTTTGTATGAATAAGTTGGGTAACAGGGTGTAATGAATTTTTTTAACATTTTCATTCCCACACTGAAGTGCATTGTTACAAGGCGCTTCGCCTCCTCCCCCCCCCCTCCTCCCCTCCAGGGGGCTGAAGACAGATCTGGATTTACAGCAATCTTCCCTCTGAGGAGCTGCACAAGTTTTATATGGAAGTGTGACATTTTTGGGAATCTGCCATCTGTCGTCCGGCATCTGCTTTTACTTCTGCCACCTCTTTGGGCCTCTCATCACTTTTGTAGGACTGCCAAATGCTGATCAATGAGAAATCCAGACATGGGGAGGGGGAGATATAGGGACATTGTATTGGGGATCCTATATATCTGTGGATCAAGAGACTTGTTTACATGACATTAAGGAACGATTTTTAGAGTTCAGGGGACAGACGCACAATTTTAATCTTTGGTTTTTATAAGAATGTATCAAAAAAGGAAGGAAAAAAAACCTACAAATATAGGTCATTCTACACCCATTTGTTGACCATATCTAAATTGGGTGATAAGTCCAGTAGCCAAGAGGGGTCACCCACAATCTGAAATGGTTGGGGCATTTATACCTTTCTTATTAACTAATCAGTTTTTTCTATTCAGGATTTTGGGAAAGTTTGACTAAGTGACTATGGAAGTTAAAATGGCCTGTAAGATTACAGAATGATTAAAAACGCATGCGTTTTTGAAAAACGGACAAAAACGCATGCGTTTTTAAAAAACGCATGCGTTTTTTAACGATCTGAAAACGCACTTAGTAAAAACGGCCCAAAAACGCCATGTGTGTCTTCACCCTGAGTGAGATAGATATATCTCGGTCAGGGCGCGGTCACACGGTGTGTTTTGGTTGTGTTTTGAAACCCATTGCAACAGCTGAGGAGAAGTGAATTGCCTAATTACATTACCATTTACATCTGCATTTACAAAACGCAGTGTAAACGCGATGTTAATGCATGCGTTAACAATGTGTTTCTGTTAATGCCGCATTACACTGTTTTGTAAACGCAAACATTAAAAATAATGTAGTTAGGCAAATTACCTCTCCTCAGCTGTTGTTATGCTTTTTTAAAACGCAATGAAAACGCAACCACAACACACCATGTGACCGCGCCCTGAGGCTCGCGCCACACGTAGCGCTTTGTCTGCGCTTGCAAACGCCCGATCGCATCAGTGTTTCTATGGAAACGCCTGCGATCAGGAACGAGCCGCTGGTGTTTTGCGTTAATTTAAGGCCTTTACATGCGGTCTTTACAATCTGAAAACGCACAACGCATGCATTTTTGACAGGTTTGGTCAATTATCTTATCCCAAAATGGTCAAAAACGCATGCGTTTTTTTACGATCTGAAAACGCACTAACTAAAAATGGCCCAAAAACGTCCTGGTCATTCCTAGCTGCAACCCTAGCTCATTGGCATGAAGGGCTGACTATGCCATTCTGACTGCTCTCTTTCTGAGTCCATAGGTCCCTCCATCCTCCCCCCTAACCACTGCACATCAGCAGGAAAGGGTCGGTGCTGCGCCGCGGCCCGCATCCGTGATTTGCTGCGTCCATCCTGAATCCTAATGCTATAACTTACAGGCTATCTGAATGGTCTCATAGGATTAAGGAAGCCAAGAGGTTTTGGCTACATCCCGGATCTCTATGGCTTCTAGCTTTTAGTACTTAAGAATGTTTGTGAGGCTTCATGTTGAGAAGGCCGGTTTGTTACACACCTAACTCTTGTTACTTCTGTATGTCCCACCAACTCCCCAAACAAGCATAATTGTCCAATCACCTGACAATGGCTTATGTCCGCCAATGTCCCACCTACTCACTCTTGGTAGCGCCAGCTCTAGGCCGTCCAATATTGTGCTTGTGAATTTCTTCACCCTGAACAGAATCTACGACAGCAACGAGGCCCAAGCAAACCTCAAACTCGACATTATAAAGGTACTCATTCATCAGATTTACTGTGGTGTAGCTCTGTCTCTTGTAGTATGTTTCTCTCTCGTGCTCTTGCAGACATCACTCTTGGCTGCCTGCAAGTCTCAGTGCATGAGAAACTTTTTTTTTTTTTTTTTTTGCTGCGGTGTTCTGCACATGTGATGTCACTGAGATGTCTGCATTGGAGAGAGTGTGCATTATGAGTGACATGCAGAGCCAAAAGGTTCTTTGATGTCGGTGGACACCTGTGGCTCATCTACATATTTTATAGTATTTCCTTAGGGGGTGCACAAACTTCTCCAGGGGAATGTGCATGTCACTGGGGACATCTATCTGCAATCGATGGTAGATGTCCTTTTAAATTGTAATTTCCAACCCTTTTCAGAGGGCAAAATCAGCATTTAGTCTGTGATATCAAGTAATATCTTGTGTGCACTTACAACAGGTAACTGTATTTATGGGGTCCTGGGCAGTTTTACTGGGAGTTACAGAGCAAAGGTTGATAACTTGTTTCTGTTCCTGATTTCTTCTGATTTGGTTTCTCCAGAATAATAAAATTTAGTGCCACTAAATATTCTTAAATGTCTAGTAAGACTCCATCCTCCCGTAAAATAAAATTGTATTATGATGGGATTGTAGACGTAGTCATAAAACTGTAAGCTTGAGGTTGATTTCTGGGAGCGGGTGGGGCAGGGTATGGGCGCCCTGTATTCGGGAGGGGCCCAGCCCTTGTTTGGCTGACATGGTGATGACTTTGGAATTTCTCATCAGCTCAGGCTCCTCGTGGCCCCTGGGTCTACAGAACAGATCACTTTATTTACTGTAGCCTCCATCCGTCACATCACCGATGAGTGATTCTGTGTATGCAAATAATGGGGTGATGTTCAGCACAGGGGGCTCCATTGTCACTGCTGTATTGCCTTGTCACCCACCTTTTTTATGCTTTCCCAGCGTTGCCCATGCAGTCTACGTGATCCCTATTGGAGACGCCAAACAAAAGGCTGTTGTGTGAACTTGAGCTTTGCTGAGGATGCAAGCATCTACCCAGCCCTGACACTCGCGGATAAGGCACCTCTAGTTTAGAGAGGGGGCAGTAGCTGGCCATGTGCCCCCCTTGTGTTACAGCTTAATGTTCCTCCGCCGCCTTATCTTCATACACGCAGGATCTGGCCCTAGAACTGGACAGGCATGAAAGATATTCTGCAGATATTGAAGCGTTTTACAAAGTGCAGGAAGGAAACGCTTCATGAGCATCTGTGCAATAGTCGAGAGGATGCGGCCTCATGGGAAGTGCACGAGCTGTCATTGGTACGGATCCAGCTACCACTCTGAACTCCATTCAGTACAGAGCAAAATTTATTTAATGGGCTTTGTTTTGGTACCAAAAAAATTCTAGGTAATATTTTATTAAAAAGTCAAAGCATTAGTTACAAAAGCTTTCTTCTCTTTCCGTCTTCCGGGGAACTTGTTTGACTTCTCCGGCTGACGGCTGGCGCGGATCCAGGTTCTGTAGTTCGGAGACCACCTGTATAGTGACCTGGCGTAGTGGCTTTTCCCTTAAGGTGGCGACTTTGTGAATGTTGCATTGGTTCTAAACTTTTTGTATGGTGACTTTGTTTCTTTGTAGGACCTGATGCTACGTCATGTTGAGGACCGGAGCCATTGTGCCAGAACTGAGACTGAAACCAAGATCGTCAATAGCCGAACAATACTCCAGTCCTTGACCTGGATGCAGGCCCTTACGGGACTGCTGGAGCGCATGCAGGTGAGGGCACTGGTATACAATCTAGACCACCTCCATTTATGTACCACTACAGAGTTCACACAAAGGGGTATGCAGAGTTTGATTGTTGGGGATAACATGACTTTTGGGACCTCCACTGACATCTGTCCCCTGCCGCTCCATTCAATAAATGGAATGTTGTTGTGTACAGCACTTGCTTAAGGGTCATGGATTTTCTGAGCGCGTGTGCTCTTCAGTGAATGTTGGAGTTGCTGAGCACACCACTACGCCCGTTTCCATTCACTCAAGCGAGTGCTGTGCGCAGCAATTTCCAGCATTCCCTAGTATTAAATGGAGCAACAGGATGTATGCTCTACCCATTGGGGAAATTGGGACCCCTATTTTCTATGAATTGGGTCCATTCTTTTCATAATTGTTCTCCCCATCGGTGGAGAGGGTTTAATAGGTTGTACTAAGTTCAATTGCTAAAGTAGAAAATGCATTGCATGGACTGGGTGTCAACCCCATAGTGGTACACTGAATAGATTTTTGAAAGCTCTACCATACGTTAAGAATTTTGGTGTGTTTGTCCCAGATAATCTGATATTCTCTGCATGTTGCATTTTGAGAAGTTTGGTTTGGACATTAAATGCGATAAAAATGATTATTACATTGGAAATCCTAGTCTTAAATTCCTTGTTCTTCTCTCCAAGTTTCCATGATCCGGATTCTCAGCAGATCCTACGAGACTGGATGGGGAGGGCGGCAGGAGCTCAGGTACTGACTACTAACAGCTATAGATTTGTGTTGAAGCTTCAGTTAGAAATAATGACGCTATAGGTTTAACCTCTCCAGGCACTTTTGCACAGGCCCCTTTCCCTGCAATTTGGATGATATTGACTGATAAGAGAGCAGTAGATGATTATGCTTTGTCCCTCTTACTTTCAAGCGGTGACCAGAATCTTCTCAACCCGCAGTTTGGAAGCATCTTCCGCCCTGCACACACCCCACCTACTTCTCCAGACGCTTGTGCCGCTCTCGGACCTGTACATGGCCTCCATCAGCTGCCTCCTCAACTACGACCTAAACTACACCTTCTCCCTGGCGCACCCCGTTACAACACGAGGCGCCCCTCTGGATGGACCAGCTCTGCACTGGCTGCATGAAGACCCCCTTCCTGGAGGAAATGGCGCACATCCGCAGACCGGCAGCGCCCCGTCTAGTCTTGACCTTGACTTTTTAAATTGAACTTGAGAGCGAACAATTTTTTAAAGACAATTTTCTTGTTGTCCAGTGCTTTTTGCACAGTGTACAGGGTCTTCTGGGAAAAACATGGAAGGATTTTTTTTTTTGTATGAATAAGTTGGGTAAAGGGTGTAATGAATTTTTTTAACATTTTCATTTCCCACCTGAAGTGCATTGTTACAAGGCGCTTCGCCTCCTCCCCCCCCCCCGTCCTCCCCTCCAGGGGGCTGAACAGATCTGGATTTACAGCAATCTTCCCTCTGAGAGCTGCACAAGTTTTATATGAAGTGTGACATTTTTGAATCTGCCATCTGTCGTCCGGCATCTGCTTTTACTTCTGCCACCTCTTTTGGCCCTCTCATCACTTTTGTGGACTGCAAATGCTGATCATGAGAATCCAGACATGGGGAGGGGAGATATAGGGACATTGTATGGGGATCCTATATATCTGGGATAAGAGACTTGTTTACATGACATTAAAGGAACGATTTTTAGAGTTCAGGGGACAGACGCCACAATTTTAATCTTTGGTTTTTATAAGAATGTATCAAAAAAGGAAGGAAAAAAAACCTACAATATAGGTCATTCTACACCCATTTTGTTGACCATATCTAAATGGGGTGATAAGTCCAGTAGCCAAGAGGGGTCACCACAATCTGAAATGGGTGGCATTTATACTTTCTTATTAACTAATCAGTTTTTTTCTATTCAGGATTTTGGGATAGTTTGACTAAGTGACTATGGAAGTTAAAATGGCCTGTAAGATTACAGAATGATTGATTTGATGAAATTGCATCGCATCCATCCATAACTTGTCTGGTATTGTAAGTTGGGACTGATTGTATCTAACTGTAATACCAGATGCAGATATAGATGGCGCTGTGCCATTCTTCATGAAGGTTTTACACCTACACCAAGTTATTGGATCTGAGCTGCAATACCAGTGACTACCTATAGATAAGTGTGGCGCTCTTTATGGAAGATGATTATGTGAAAAGATGATAGAATGACTGAATAAAATCTGTGGCTACTAGGGACACTGTCAGTTGTGATTTATTTAGCATGTACAACATGTATACACTGTAGGTCACAGCCTTTCATAAGCTGCTTAAATTTGGATAAATTCTGATGCTTGGCCTATTTCTTCCTAAAATCAACTCTTAATGTATCTGTACAAGCCAGAATTGCTTGAGGGCTGTTGCCAAAGCCCCTCTTGCTTCACAGGCTGTTGCACTGTCCCCTCTCACTGAGATTACATCAGACAAGTGGAGGGGTCTGGTAAAATACCCCCCTATACCTGAGCCCCTTAACTTTTTATATTTAACTTTTTTTTCTTTTTTTTTTTTTTATTGGAAGGAAAGATTCCATGGATGGCAAATGATTACCCGGCCCAGTGCCTGGATCTGAGGAAGTGTCCCTGCTTTAAGTTGGGTTTTGATAGTTTTGTCCAGAATTGGTGAAGGGGAATCTGTTCATACCCTTGATAATGCAGAACTGCAGATATGTAGGATTTAAGGAGCTCTTTGTGTACCGTATATATTGGTCTGAATGTTTTTCTTGTATTGCAGCATCTCCAGGTTAGGCTGGTGCCACACGCACCGCTTTGTCTGCGTTTGAAAACGCTAACTCAGACAAAGCCACCCCCATCAGGGCGGGCCTCGGCCCGATCGCATTGGCGTTTCTATTAAATGAACGCAAAACACCAGCGGCTCATTCCCGGTCGCAGGCGTTTCCATAGAAACACCGATGCGATCGGGCTGAGGCCCGCCCTGGTGGGCGTGGCTTTGTTTGTGTTTTCAAACGCAGACCAAGTGGTGCGTGTGGCACCGGCCTTAAGTGTCCTCACACTGCTGTGTTCCTGGATCTCTGAACTGCTTCTCTACTTTTGAGTTGAGTTAACTCGTGGTTGACTTTTAAAAAAAAAATTTGGTAGCTTTTATTCAGCAGGTATAGACTGCCCCATCCATTCTGCTTGGGAAAACTTTAATATTGCCATAAACTTTCCCTCCCTGCTGCTACCGGTGACCCTTAGTAGTTATCGAGGGCCCAAGACCTTCTGTAGCTTTTATGGGCAAAGCTGCTGACTGGTTCCCTTTGTGTATATGGATGAAGAGAATTCCCAGAAATGGTGATGCCTATTTCCATAGGCAGTATCTGGCATAACTGTTCCTCCTGGGTCTCTTGAACAAGACATTACTGTTGGGAACGCTATATGATGCCCAGGACAACTGCTTTAACTTCCAACATGGCGATACAATGGCACCTGTGAGGTCTGTGTTTAGTCAGCCCAATCCTGACTTTGGCTGCTGAATCCAACAGCTCCTGGTAGTGTTTTCACACATTTTAACACCTTGGAAAACTTATTTGCATTCTTCCCACACATTGAACTTGGCAGTTTGGGGATCATAGTCTGGTCATGGAAGTGATGCTCTGCAGACTGGGTCCAAACTCCTGAGTACATGTTTATCATTTTTGGAATCTTTCTCCCATCAATATCTTGTTTACTACTTTGGATAGAGATGATGGGATCTACAGACCATTGGTCTAGGTCAGAGGTCGAGTCGAGGTGGCAGTGTCGAGCAAACAGTTACCAAGACTGGACTGAGCCGCGCATCAGAATAATCCAACAAACGGCCTCTTGTGAGAAGATCTGGAACGGGTTAAGAGTCAGTCTGTTCCACTAAACACAAAATCATTGTCCAGGATGAAACCTGATATAAGCCGGGGAACAGAATGTTTTTGGCTGGAATGTGCGCAGAGGGGTGAAAGGTGCTCGTCCTCCCAGAATGTGCAGGAAAGTACAGACCGAGCCCAGATTTCCAGATCTGCTGATTTAATGCTGAGGTGTGATTGAAAAAAAGTTATTAGAAACTGAATCAAAGAACACGGAGACATGGCCCAGCCCAGTCACATAGAACCAGCACCAGGTGTCTTGCATTTAAACAATACGAGACACCGGGGTCTAGTTACAGATTGCAAGCATTTTCCTGAAAACACATGCGATTGGGCCGAGACCTGCCCCCTGTGTGCACGCTAGCAGAACATGTGACAGCACCCTAAAAGGGATCAAAGCGGTGCATGTGACAGCACCCTAAGGGTGAAGACACACATGGCGTTTTTGGGCCGTTTTTACTAAGTGCGTTTTCAGATCGTTAAACACATGCGTAAAAAAAACGCATGCGTTTTTGTCAGTTTTTCTGAAATTGCGCAATGAAAAACGGACAAAAACGCATGCGTTTTTTAACGATCTGAAAACGCACTTAGTAAAAACGGCCCAAAAAACGCCATGTGTGTGCTTCACCCTGGGACGCGTTCACACGTTGCGCTTTCGTCGCGTTCATAACGCGACGCTAGCGCACAGTGGCGGGCTCGGCCGATCGCATATGCGTTCCCGGAAACGCATGCGATTGATAACCCGATCGAATGCGTTTCTCTGGAAACTCATAATGCGATCGCCCCAAAACTTTGGTTCCTGAAAAAGGAAGCCTTCAGATAATTTTCTGCATCCAAATACATAGATGGTATAAAAAAGGTGTGATTTAATGGAAAACAGTTGGTTATACGTCACCTAGTTAATAAATTATACAAGTGAGTTACATTTTTTTAAATATTTCATGGGTTACATCTATCCCCTATTTTAATTTTCTGTAATCACAAAATGGAGGACAAAACATTTAAACATTCATAGTAATTTTTAAGACCTTGCATTTTACGGAGTTTAAAGTTCATTTAATGCCAAAAGTAATAGTTTCCATGTAATAGTGAGTACGGGTCCTTAATGGCCAAAGTAAAAAAGAGGAAAAATACACTCTGCTGCCACCTCACTTCTAAATCACAACAGGTAACAACTACAGGACAGCAATGATAAATATCCCAGCTCATTAGGATGTCTTGTTTAGTCGTGAATGGTTGCCTTAGTTTACATGCCCATTTATAAACCACAGCAATCCCTATTAGGAAAACATAGAATTTGTAATTGTCATTAATCACAATCAGGTCCAGAAAATTGCTCCCAAAATAACCCTCTTTCCATTGCTATTACAGATTATCTAAACATGAAATGTGTGTTCGTGTAAAGGCCCATGGAACAATATAGCGGGCAATGTATACTTATGATACAAAGCTCCAGCAATAGCACCACTAAACATCCAAAAACAGATGTATTTGGAAACATGCTAAATAGCCAGACAGTAGTAATGTTCCTCAGGCAGACATGTTTCTGTGACAATTCTGATTCGTGACGACTAAGAGAAAAAAGAGCGGACAGTTAACCTGATCCTGGAGAACGCTAGTATAATCAATACTACAAACTAGCAGAACTTATACAAATGAAGAAGTTTAGTATAATAATATTGAAAAGAACAAAAGAATGGTTATTTTTGTGAAAAAAAAGAGTGAGAAGGCCCAGAATTTAAAAACAATAAATACGAATGATGGAGAATGGAAAAGGCGACTTTTTGGCAAACACAAACCTTTTAGGGGAACCATAGAAAAGTTCTTCATTTCAGTGTGAAAATTCCAGGGCTAGAGGTATAGAGTGGAAAATTTACACTAAGTTCCTTTAAGGTCCATAATGGACAAGTGGTGCAGTGCGCCCAGATTACTCTTGTATAAGACAAGTGCTTGTAGCTGAGACAGGCAATTAACCCTTCATGATGCCATAGGGCTATATACATCCTAATGCACATGCGATGGTTAATGCATGACCGTAACACTTGCGTTTTGAAAACAACAAGCAGTTAACAGCTGTTTAATAAGGCAAATGCCCATCAGCTTAGCAAGGGTTTTTAAACAATGCAGTAAGTAAAACGTGAGAACTCTTGTGATGACGCACCACCAAGGGTGGAATCAACGCTGGCTGATTATATGATAACAAATAGTGGAGTTTCACGAACAACCCCGTTTAATATTGGGAATCACCCATAATAACCAGTAACAATGATTTTGGGATGGATGTGAACAATTCATATACAAGTGAATGGGAAATGAAAATGATTCCAGAGGTAACGCAGACCCATCTATCAAAGTAGCTGGGGTTGCTCGGCTTCAGGTGGATACATCCAAGTTACATCGGAATGAAAATCAGGCTCATTATACGCAACTAATAAATAGCAATATAGAAACATAAAATGAGAAGTTGAAATGTAGGACAGAAAGACAAATAAAGTCAATGCTATATGCCCACGATTCGTTCACAATAAAAGTGATTATATTAAACATTGAGCCAAAAGTAACCCGGGAAACATATGCTGTAATGCAGATGAACTGCATAAAACAAATTGTGTACGAAAAGAAGATGAAGACAAGTGGCTTTCTAGACTAAATTAGAGCACCATCCATCACAGTTATATCGCAGTAGTCTTGTTGCCGAGGGCCCACTGTCTCATTTATCATTGTATGTGGTGCTGTGAAGTAAGCAGAGTGTGTGGAGTGGGAAAGATAGAGGGAGCTGGTGACTTCCAGACTATGGTTGGCTGATTTAGTGGATGGGAAAATATGGCATACTCAGCCAGAGTAATGTCCTACTCATGCAGTACATAACGGGAAATCGGAATAGTAGTTTTAACTCATTGTAACAAGTGCACCTGGTATAAATGATCAGTCACATCCAATGGTTCAGCCCTATGCTTTTTTTTTTTACTAGCGGCCCCATGGACAATGACACATGGTCTTGAAAAAGCGGGACACTTCTGCGACAAGAGAAAATCATAGTATCATTGCAAACATTTAAACTAGAGAAAAAGGATTTTTTTAATCCCTCGCATTCGGATGGCCACATATAAATAACCATCAGTGGATTAGCAATTACTGGGCAGGCTGCTTAACGTGAGTATGTGCAGAGATTTAACTAGATAAATTATTGTACAAACACACGATATTGTATTGGAAGAGATATTGACAAATAGAAGATTGTACATTGACAGTGGGAGGGGTACACTTGGGTCTTACAAAAGGTCGTGGAAAGTTTTGGTTTTCTGGTATTAGGTCAGGTTTTGAGTCTGATCTGCCCATTGGTAGCGCGCTTCCGGACTAGTACTTAATAAAGAGTCGGCCCAGAGGGAACTCGCCTCCACTTCCCACAAGAAGAAATCAATCAAGGTCTGTGGACGTGATACCTACCCAAAATCTAAATATCAATTTGACCTAGTTACCTAGGCGATTTAGGCCCTAAAGCTGCAAAGCTTCTTTAGTCCTTAGCTGGGCCACTTCAGACTTCCTAAACATAAACTTCGTGAAGTGGTCGTTCTCAGTGGTGTTAGTAAATGAATATATACAGGTATTTTCAACACTTATCGGGAGTCAAAGCCAGGTGTGATCGAAACACAAGGTACAAACAGAACAAGTAAAATTCCCGATTTTCCAGTGCTTATGCAGATGGTAAGTATAATAGAAAGACTTGCACCTGTAAGGTGCTTAAAGACAGGGCCCCCAACATCAGGCAGCGGCCAAAACACAGGAGTGTCGTCAGAGAAACAGCAAGCATCAGGAGTGGAGGCTAAAGAGACAGGGGCACGATTTAGTTAGGGAGAATGTAAAGCAAAGAGAGGGAGCATACAGGACAAGGTGAACTATTTTAGTTAGTTGGGAGGGGGTGCTGTATAGGGTTGGGGTTTAGGGATCTGGTAATGCTGGTACACAAATTCTTTTTTCCCGGGACCAAAGGATAGATTACTCCCGGGAAAAAAAAAAAAATGCTGGAGCCTCTCCCCTAGAACACAAAAGGTTGTGGACGCTGTTGTTAGCCCCACACCTGGTTTTGGCTCATCAGCAAGTAAGGTGAATGGTAAATACAGAGGTTATACAGATTAATTTTTTACAAAACCTAAATGAATCTGGCTCAGCTCTTCCTATGCCGATAGCACACAATGACTGCAGATCAGCTTTAACAAGTGATGACAAGTTCCCTATTAAATTCTACTCCAAAAGGAGATTCTATCTCTTCATAGTATAAATGCAGTCACTAACATTTACCCAATGATTTGGGAGAGAGTACCATGCAGGTCAGAAATGCAAACAGGGGCACGACAAACTAAGGAAGAGAGATAGCCTATAGCAGGCTTCTGAAAGTGCCCCCCCCCCCCACCACAAGATATAGGCACACATACAGTATAGACACCACCAACGGACAGTATATATAATTCACATTATGTATACACAAATATTGTGATGTCAATGATGATAGCATATATCTGTATGTAAATGGTGCCCACCCAATATCAACCAAAAGTGGCAAACAGCTTAAATAATTATCCAACGTAACAGCGTTGTATGATTAAAATCTTAAATAAATATACAATATAATAAAGAATGTCCATTTCACTCACACTTCACACTTGTAACAGATTAACTCTATAACATTTTCTGGCGAAAACCTCGGAAAACCAAAATCTACTGAGATAGCGTTCAATATGTCTGTCTATGTACAATAACCAGTTGCATCCGTCACATAACTGGAGAGTTATGTTGCTGTGCATGACACTTAACAAGCAATATAACCAATACCTACTACAACAAAAACTCATAAACTCTACGAGAAGTTCGTGTTCCTTGTGGGAATTAAAATCTTGGGAAATGCTCTGGATTGTTTCATTAGTTTCGAACATCCCTAAAACGCCAACAGCAGTACTATTACAAATTGCATGACAAGTTATTCCTTGGTTTATTGTGATAGCACATGATGAAAGATTTTATTCACAGCGGTTTTATTGCTCACTTTAATCAGAGTACAAGTGGAAAGCGATGTATGAAAAAGATGCTACCTCACTGAACCCTGCCCTGCCGTAGGTGCAAAAGATTTTATAAAAGACCCATGTCAGGTTTTCTATCAAGGCAATCACATTATGATCATCTTTTTCTTTCGCTTTGTCTAGTCGTACCAAGCCAGCTGTATTATACACATCTTAACGCAACATTGAACTATTAGAAAGAGGGATCGGTACATGCTTGGACAAGTCATTTCGGGCCAAATATGAATCTCACCAGAAGATAAAGTTATGGAGACTTTTTTTCTAAAATTCTTATCCTACAACATTTAGTTATGAGAAACATTTGGCTTCAAAAACTTGGTGATTCACCAGGCAATGCTAGAATTTACGCAAAAGTAGGGTTGAAGGGGGACAGAGGGAATGGATATAAAGGCTATGATAGAGGAAACCATCTTACCAGTGCTTGCATATGGTCACTTTATGGAACGTATGTGTATGAGGAAGGATCAGGTCTGATGATGGCTTGGTTGTAGGGATCTGGTATGAGCGTATATCAACTATATACACTTCTTTGTGGGTCTATGGCCATAATGATGGATAGGGGATCAGTCCCCCAATACCACATCATTTTTTTTTTATCATTGATCTCTGTGACCCACACAACTCTTACACACTGGATACTACAATCACGGCCACTTATTACGGTTTACACCTGTCCAAACTGCTCGTGAATACTTAATCTTAATCAGCCAATCACAGCGGCAACTCAGTGCATTTAGCTATGTTCAAGTGCATTTAGACATGGTCCAAGACATCTCCTGCAGTTCAAAAAACGGACATCAGAGTCAATGGTGAAAAGAAAGGTGATTTGATGTGCCCTTTTGAATCGTGGACTGGTTCTCGTCGCCAGAAGGGCTGGTTCTGATATTTCAGAAAAACTGCTGATCGTTACTGGGTATTCACGCACAACCATCTCTAGGGTTTACTAGAAGAAGTGGTCCAAAAAAGACAAAATAGAAACAACCTCCATGGACGCAAGTCAAGTTTCTGTGGCGGCAAAGGCCTTGTTGATCAGAGGTCAGAGGAGAATGGGAAGACTGGTTCGAGCTCGATAGAAAGGCAACAGCGATCTCAATATCGAACACCCGTTACAATTCAATCGTAGGCAGGAAGAGCCAGTCTCTGAACGCCAGGTACGTCAAACTGAAAGTGAGGCAGATGGAGCCCTACAGCAGCAGAATGGTCATGGTCGGATGGATGTCATGGTGTGGGAGATATTTTCTTTCTTACTCTTGGGCCCTCTCGGTACCATTGAGCTCATCTTGTTGCAACGCCACAGGGCCCACCAGGGTTCTACCAAGTAGATGTTGCTACATTGTCCATCCCGTATGACCACAATGTACCAACATCGATGGCCTACTTTCAGCAGGATCATCGCATCGGTCATAAACGCTGGATATATCTCAGACTGGTTTCTTGAATCACAATGACAAGTGAGTTCACTGTCTCAAAATGGCTTCACAGTACCAATCTCAATAAATAGAGCTCTTGGGAGTGGTGAACGGGAGATTAGCATCATGGATGGCAGCCGACAAATTGCCGGCAACTGTGTGATGCCATATGTCAATATGGACCCAATATCTCCGAGGAATGTTCCAGCACCTTGTTAATCTATTGGCCGAAGAATTAGGCAGTTCGGAAGGCAAAAGGGGTCCAACAGTTATAAATGGCAGGTGAGTGTTATAGATAAGCCAACACAGCTAGTCTAAGGGAGGCACCTAATTTTCCACAAAAACTGGGAAAACAATTATTTGAGTATAACTGGAGGGGGGAAAGCAATGGTCACAGCGTCCCAGTACATAGGCCTGGCAGCCCATTGAAGCATATAGCCTGGCAGCCCATGAAGCATATAGCCTGGAAGCCCATTGAATACTCGCCTTGAGAATATAGCCTGGCAGCCCCTTGGAAGCATATAGCTGGAAGCCCATTGAGAATTTATAGCCTGGACAGCCATTGAAGCATATAGCCTCGGGAACCCATTGACGTATATAGACTGGCAGCCATGGAAGTATATCATGGAGCCAAAATAGCCAGCCTGAAGTAATAGGTCAGCCAGCCCTATTGAAGTATATAGGTCAGCCAGGCCATTGAAGTATATAGTCACCAGCCCATTGAAGTATATAGCCAGCCCATTGAAGTATATAGCCAGCCAGCCATTGAAGTATATAGTCAGCCAGCCCATTGAAGTATATAGTCAGCCAGCCCATTGAAGTAGATAGCCAGCCAGCCCATTGAAGTAGATAGCCAGCCAGCCCATTGAAGTAGATAGCCAGCCAGCCATTGAAGTATGATAGCCAGTAGCCCATTGAAGGATATAGCCAGCCGTGTGTATATGTTTGCTGTAAAAAACAAAAATAATCAGTTACCTCCCATTGCATCGGGCCATGTCAGAACTGGTTGTACAAAAATATGCTGAAAAAACTCGGGGTTATATCGAGTATATACGGTAATATAGTAACTACGCCCTGAAGTTGCTAATATACTTTCCATAGGATCCAGGGAAGTTCTCAGGACGCTTTCTTTGTGAGACATAAACAGAAGATCCAAATCTAAAATGATTACACTGGAGATGGAATGAATGATATGTACCTAAACATTAAAATATTTACAATGTCTATTCACATGAAGTGACTGCTGAGGTTGCCTCTATCCATAGGATGGTCATGGAAAACTGAATTATCCAAACAGTCTTCCAGAAGAAAATCTGTCTGTTTCCCAAGAAACCAATCACAGCACGGCTTCACTTTGCTACAGCAGTTTGAGAAATAAAAAACGAGAATTGAGTGGTTACTTACAAGGCGCAATAATAACTAGGATTTACACAATTTTATAAATGAGGCTACTATATAATCTGTGACAGTGATACATCATAGATAGCACAGTGTCTGCCCCAGCAGAAATGTACAAGGTTCAGTAAGACCCAATATCATTTTGTAAATGTATTTTTTGAGGGGTAGAGTGTTGTATTAATTGTAGGAATGGAAAGCTCCTACGATTGCTATGGCAGGGTTATTATACCACTTATTTCTAAGGTTAAGCATCAATAAGAAGGCAATCAATGCTGGGCAACTACATCCATACATACAACACACTATAGTTAAAGAGAGCATATATCCACTTTTAAGACTTGTGCTGTGTCAGTTATGTGGCAGTGCCACACTCAGCAGCCAATAGGGATGCGGAATCACTCAACAGGGAAAAAAATGGACGTGGTTGCCAGTAGTGAAAGCATCTCAGAGTGATAAAGACAGGGCTTACCGTACTGCACCCAGGACCGCTTGGAATTGCTTATTTAGCCAAACCGGATTTACGCAGAAGCTCTACCGCCACGTGAAGACATGAGACAAAGAGACGGGAGGAATCGGAACCGCAGATCCCCTGAGCCGGCCCTCAAGAGGAGGAAGAGTGGACCTGTGGGACACAGCAGGACGAAAAGATGGCGGCCCAATTCGAATGAAGGACAGAAGAAAAGACCTAAGAGGAAGAGGCAGGATGAATTCACCACCAGAACACCAGGACCTGCCCCAAACAGAGGAAGATAGACCATGGCACAGAGCAGGAAAGAAGGACAGCCTTCCTCAGCCTCCTGGAGGATGAATACATCACAGAACTTCCTTCCAGTGACAGCGGCAGGAACCTCTTTCAGAACAAGTACACTAGCCACTGCTGCGAGTATTCAGAAGGAGCAAGATTCCCAAATGCACTACAAGGAACTACTTCTTCCCCAGCACTCTAGGCCAGTCAGTTTGAGGCAAGCTCAGGGACATCCAGACAGCAGAGATCCTTCGTGGGCATGGACGGATTCTGGTTTCTGGAGATTGAAAATTTTCTTCATTACCGCAACCTGAGCCTCAAGAAAATGGCTTCAAAAGCTTGGGTAGACTGGACACTGTCACCAGATAATGAGGCGAGGCCACCCCACACATTGGCATGGAGAAGAGAGAAAGACCAAAATGAACAAACTCCCGCGCCCAGCTGTTCAGCCACACCAGGGAAGATTAAAGAGTTACCAGCTATGGCTTCCTTTGTCATCATCCCAACTTCAGCTATGCAGCAGGCAGGTCTGCAAGGAAGCCTTGAAAACATCATCTAACCTACCATCTGCAAATGTGATGTGAGATACAGCTGCGAAGACCATCATGGAGAAGACAACCAGAAAGAAAAGCAACATGAGATGAACATGTCCATTGGTAAGGGCCCAGAAACCACCTCACAGCACATAAACATTCAGCACATCACTGTAGGAGCCACATGCAGTACGTGTAGGAGGTCCATACAGAAATGTTATAGCGTTACTCCCCTTTTAGTCTGCCAAGAGGAAGGGCAGTACAGCGGCCATGGTTTCCCTGACAGGTTTCCTCCACAGGGGTGTTTTCCTGTCTGAGCGCCGCTGTACCCCTCTGAGGTAGCGGGAATGCCTCGGTCCTCTACGCAACTTTCTGCGGGTAACAACAATACACTAAAAAAACAGTTTTTTAATATATAAATGTCACATTATTAACTTTCATTCTGATGTGTCTTTTATCTCTAACAATGGATGTAGAATGTATTAATTATTGAGATAATTTATACTATTGCTATACAGTCTTGTATTTATTATTGTTCCAGCTCCACCATTCAAGTCCTCTGGCTATGTTCTCAGCGGCTCTGAAGTCTGCAGACATGACATGAGGAGATCACTGTGTCTGCCGGCTTCTGAGCCCTTGTGACGGTGCTGGGGGCAAACTAGAAAAGGTTGTTATTGTAAGTGGCTACAGAGTGTGGCAGGGAATGTTTTAAGGGGAGGGATAAGAAATAAAAATTTCGGGTCTGTGTAACTGTTTCCCGCCCAAGGTCGCTATTGTTCCCAGTGTTACGTCTAATATCATGTATCAAAAGATGGCTAGGAGCTGTCAAAAACTAATGAGTTTCCAAAAACGGATGCTTTTTAACGGACGCTAAAAACGGATCAAAAACGGTTTCAAAACGCCATGTGTGGCATCACTCTGACGGTGATGTCACACATGGCGTTTTTAGGCCATTTTTAGATTGTAAAACCGCATGTCTTAAAAAACGCATCAGTTTTTTTAAAAAATGCATGCGTTTTTGTCAGTTTTTAATTGCACACAATCGGAAAACCCATGACAAATAAACGCATGAGTTTTCAAAGAACAGATGCGGTTTTAATAAAAACGGATGCGTGTTTTACGATCTGAAAACGACTAACTAAAAAACGGCCCAAAAACAGCCATGGTGACAGTCACCTAGGCCAGTGCACACGCGTGTGTTGAACCAGTTCTTTGGGCCGTTATATGTTTTAAGCAGTCCGTTTAAAAAAAAAAACGCATGCATTTTTTAAAAAAAAACACTGCGGGTTTTTAAATGCATCGTTTTGAACCGGTTTTACCAATATCTTCATTAGAAACAGGTCAAAAAAAAATGCGGATTTTTTAAAGCATGCTTCAAAACGGGCCCAAAAACTGGTTCAATGCACGTGTGCCGGCCGGCCGAAGGGCGTGCCACACCTGGCGTTGCACACGTTTTTGCGTTAGTTTTAAGCAAGTCATTTAAAAACGCATGCATTTAAAACCGCAAGCGGTTTTGGAAAATAGGTGCATTTTTGACACGTTTTAACAATTATCTTAATAAAACTGGTCAAAACGATGCGGTTTTAAAAAAGCATGATTTTTAAAAAATGAAGGAGTTTTTTAAGCATGCGTTTAGACGGGCCTAGCTTAAAAACCGGGACCAAAAATGGTTTAAAACACCTTGGTGTGATCTTCCCTAACGGGAGGGGGGTGGGGGGGGGGGGGGGGGGGGGCTATGCCACACGGCGATGTTTTGGACCCGGTTAAAAACGCAGCGCATGTTTGTGTTTACCATGTGTTTGGCTGCGTTGAATCTGTTATCTATTTCTAGTGTAGGCAGCCTTGTTTGTAGAAACAGTATTAAAACCAGTCAAAACACATGGTATAAATACAAAAACGCATGCGTTTCAACAGACTGAAAAAAACAGTCCACCAAAATACGCAACGTATGGCATCACACTCTGAGGGTGAAGACACAATGGGTTTTTTGGGCCGTTTTACTAAGTGCGTTTCAGATCGATAAAACATCGGTTTTAAAACGCATAAGATTTTTGAAAAAGCATGCGTTGTTGTCGTTTTTCGAAAATTGCGCAATGAAAAACGGACAAAAACGCAGCGTTTTTGAAAAACGGACAAAAAAGCATGCGTTTTTAAAAATGCGTTTTTTAACGATCTGAAAACGCACTAGTAAAAAACGGCCCAAAACGCCAGTGGTCTTCACCCTGAGTGAGATGATAGATATATCTAGGTCCAGGGCGCGGCACACGGTGTGTTTTGGTTGTGTTCGAACCAATGGCAAACAGTTGAGGAGAAGTGAATTGTAATTACATACATGTACATCTGCATTTACAAAACGCAGTGTAAAAGCGATGTTAATGCATGGTGAACATGTGTTTCTGTTATGCCGCATTACACGTTTTGTAAAGCCAAACATTTAAAAAAATGAGTTAGGCAAATTTACCTCTCCTCAGCTGTTGTTATGCTTTTTAAAAACGCAATGAAAACGCAAACCCACAAAACAACATGTGACCGCGGCCCTGAGGCTCGCGCCACACGTAGCGCTTTTGTCTGCGCTGTGCAAACGACCGATCGCATCATGTGTTTCTATGGAAAAGCCTGCGATCAGGAACGAGACGATGGTGTTTTGCGTAATTTAAGCCTTTACATGAGGTCTTTTACAATCTGAAAACGCACAACGCATGCAGTTTTTGCGTTTTCTGTCAATATTTGCCAAAAACTGGATAAAAACGCATGCGTTTTTGTAACGATCTGAAAACGCACGATAAAACTATCCCCAAAAACGCCACGATAAACGCACGACCGCCGGTGTAATTACCGCAACACACCAGCGGCTCGTTCCGATCGCATTCGTTTCCTAGAAACCCAATGCGATCGGGCGATGCCCCGCCCCTGTGCGCTACTTTGTCTGCGTTTGCCAAGCGCAGACAAAGCGCCACGTGTGGCGCCGGCCTTAAGTTGAAGACACACATGGCGTTTTTGGGCCGTTTTTAGTCCTAAGTGCGTTTCAGATCGTTAAAATGCTGCGTTCAAAACCGCCGTCCTTTAAAACCGCGGTTTTTTTGAAAACGCATCTCCGTTTTTGTCCATTTTTTCATTGCGCAATTCGGAAACGGACAAAATGCTTTTTTAGCATGTGTTTAACGATCTGAAAACCACTTTAGTAAAAACGGCCCAAAAAGCAAAAACGCCAGTGTCTTCAACCTTAGGTAACGGTGCAAACTGTGTGTTTGCTCTTTTTCATTGCGTTTTGAACACATTTACAAAGCACTGCGGAGAGGTGATTTGCCCTAACTACATTTACTATTACCAAAACAAAACGCTGTGTAACGCGATGCTAATGTATGTGTTAATCCGCTAATAAAATGCAAATGTAAACAACTCGTTAACACATACTTTTAAGAGTAATGTAAATTAGGCAACTTACCTCTCCTCAGCTGTTGTAATGCGTTCAAACACTATGAAACGCAACCAAAACGCAACCTTGTACTGCGCCCTTAGGTTGGTGCCACAGTAGCACTTTGTCTGCGCTTGCAAAAACGTAACCAAAGTCGCGCCACTGTGTTAAATTAACGCAAAACCCGGCGTCTCGTTCCCGATCGCCGGCGTTTCCATAGAACGCGATCGACAGGCCCGAGGCCCAGTGGGCGCTGACTTCTGCGTTTGGCAAGCACAACAAAGCGCTACGTGTGCACAGCCTTAGGGTGAAGACCCAGGCTTTTTTGGGGGCCTTTTTTACTAAGTGCGTTTTCAGTCGTAACAATGCATGCGTTAAAAACGAATCGTTTTTAAATTGAAAAACGCATCGTTTTTGTCGCTTTTTACATACAATTTCGGAAAACGGCAAAACCGCTGCGGTTTTTTTAACGCATGCGTTTTTAACGATCTGAAAACGCACTGAGTAAAACCGGCATTTGTGTCTTCACCCTCAGGGCGGCGTTCACGCACGTTGCGTTTTGCCTCTTTCATTTCGTTGGAAACGGCATATACAACAGCTGAGCAGAGGTGATTTTTGCCTAATTTACGATCACTGTTACGTTTCCGTTTACAAAACGCATCGTAACGCGATGTACGCATGCGTTAACAAAGGCTTAACACCTTTGTTTTGTAACACTGCGTTTAACTTGCTTTTACAAAACGGAACGATCATGTAATTAGGGCCAAATCACCTCTCATCAGCTGTTTGTATAGCCGTTTCAACGCAATGAAAACCCGACCAAACGCAACGTGTGAACGCGCCCTTAGAGTTTGCATACACTAAGAACCTGTCCAGTTTGCCAATGGATTTTGCAAACAGATCCTTTTCAACCTGATGAGCGAGTCGAAATTTGGAATCAGACCCTCGTGTGACTGAGTGCGCTTTCACCACGTTGCGCTTTGGTTGCGTTTCATTGCGTGTTTAAAACGCATTACAACACCTGAGGAGAGGTGATTTGCCTAATTTACTTTACGATTTTGGATGTGTTTAACGCTATGTTAACAATGCGTTAACGCATGCTTTGTAAATGCCAACGTTAACAGTAATGTGATTAGGCAAATCACTTAATCTCCGGCTGTTGTATGTGTTTTTAAACGCAATGAAAACGCAACCAGAGATGAAGTGGATTCGTCTAATTACATTACTGTTAACGTTTGCGTGTTAACAATGAAAAACGCAACCAAGCGCAACGTGTGAACGCACCCTGAACCCTAAAGGGTGGTGCAATAGGTCGGCTTAAGGCCATTCAAATTTTACATTTGCTATTTCCTTGTCCCAAAAAGTTGGGATGTACGTCCCTTCAGTGCATGATATTGTTACTGACATGAAGCTGACCACAAACCCGAGATCCTCTAATTACTAACAGATCAGAGTTTCTCTTTAAGATTTCCAGCTGTAAAATTTAAAAAAAGGGCTAAAATGTGATACATTTTTACAGATTACATTACGGAGATGTAATCATGGCCGATAGTTTGACAGCAACCACAGCACTAATTCAATATGTCGCTCTTTGCCAGTGAATCCTTGTGGACACGAGAAGCCAGGAGCTACGTCAAAATCAATCAATCACTTTTTTTCCTTCAATCCAACTGGACAAAAGTGAAACAACAGAAAAAAATCTATACAATGAGACACCAATGACGACATGTAGAAAAACAACTTTCCAAACTTAATGGAGATGGAGAAAGAATTTGTGATCACTCGGAAGCAGACAGCGACCCTCGGTTAAGAAATCTACAATCAAAGTTATCATGGATAAACCAGGGACACTTACTCATAAATCCGGCACCGCGACTGGCACAGACAGTGTGATATTCTTTTATTTCTTGTCCATGGATTCATTTCTTTTAAAATAAACTTTTACAATTATGCTAATGTCCCTAAGGGGCGATGGTGGGTGTTTGCAGTGTGACAAGCAGTAACAAAAGCAGAACATTCCTCCCTGCTCTGCCCCTTTAACACCAAGTTGAAAAACAGCACTGATGGGCTCTGGCAACATCCTCCGGACCCCTCAGACTTGCAGCATAATTTTAGGCTCGGCGGTAACACGTACCTCAGACGTCCGTTCATAACGGACGCTAGCGCCCAGGGGGAGGTTTGGCGACGCATTATGCGTTTCCAGAGAAACCATGCGATCGGTTACAATCGCATCGTTTCCCGGAACAGCATGTTGCGATCGGCCAGACCCCCACTGTGCGCTAGCTCGCGTTATGACGGACGCCCACGGATTGTGACGCGTGCCTGAAGCTCCGGTGAAGACACACATGGCGTTTTTTGGGCCGTTTTTACTAAGTGCGTTTTCAGATCGTTAAAAAACGCTGCGTTTTTAACGCTGCGTTTTTGTCCGTTTTCAAAGATTTTGCGTTTCATTGCGCATTTCAAAAACGTGACAAAACGCATGCTTTTTCAAAAAACGGATGCATTTTACACAGCTTTTTAACATCTGAAAACGCACTTAGTAACAAACGGCCCAAAAACGGCACTGTGTGTCGTCACCCTTAGAAGGACAGGAGGTCACAGTCCCGGTGCTTAATCTATGAGTTTATCATGATTGGATCAAGAGTTCAGCCTTAAGGTGTGGTCACACAAGGCGCTCGGGCCCCTCCGCTGCTGATCACATATCCGTTTCCATGGAATGTATGCCTCGTAACCAGCAACTGTGTCTTGCACACTGTTTGATGCTAAGATACCAGGTCTGGGCAACTTTTGCATGAGTTTTCCAAAGACAGCATTGCGATCGAGACGAGGCCTGCCCGTGGGCTCTATTGTTGCCTTTGTAAAGTGCAACACTTATCGCCCGTGTATCGCACCCTAGGCTGCATTCCATCGGACATTTAATTCTCCAGTCCTGTATCTACAGGCTGTATTCTTGTTAAATACGTGACGTTTTTCATCCGTTGCAGCACGTATTTAACCCTTCTTTTATACATGCCCATAGACTTTTAGGGCATACGAACTGAATACGGGAGAAAATAGGACATGCTCTATATTTTTATACGGCCAGTCATACGTACTACACTTCCATTGGCAAAACAGCAATATATGTTGGACTTATTGTCCCATTGAAATGACTGGTTGTGGCCGTATGTCACTGTAAACAAACGGTACGTTACGGCCGTTTTTATACTCCGTGTGATGTACTTAGGTGGATTCCACACATGACTTTTAGAACGCTTTTTTGGGGCTTTTTTGAGCAGTCCCCCGTTGAAAACGAATGCGTTTTTTGACCAGTTTCATTAGATAAATTGTCAAACTGTCAAAAACGGTGCATGAAAAAAAAATGCGTTCAAAACGCATGTGTGGCATCACCCTTATAGGAATCACACACACCTAAATTGAGTGTGTTTTAGTTAGATGACAATTCTGCCACAGTAGTGTGTAACTCTGTCCTAAAAACCCAATAGGAAAGGCAAGTATTTACACGTGAAACGAAGACCTCTAAGAATTTATATAGAAATGTAGACAAACAACAAATAAGAATAACATCCGCCTAAAGTTTCAAAGACAGCAACAAAGATCTCACAACCAAAGGGAACAGATACAAACCTACTTTTGGGGGTACTTTATTAAGATTGTGGATTGACGGTAGTTTTAACGTTCAAAGTGCGGATGTACCTACAACTGGATACACTACAGGCTCTACTAGACTATAGTAACTACATTGCACTGGACATTTACACTCCTGCCCGCCCCCAGGAACATCATAACTGCTTGGGCCAACGACTGGCAGTGCTGGATCCCATAGGACGCTTTTCCACACTGGCGTTTGAACCCTCTTTGGTCGTTTTTTTAAGCCACGCGTTTTTAAACGGCATGCGTTTTTAAAAAAGCAGTGCATTTTTTGAAAACGCTCCGTTTTTGACAGGTTTCCAAATTTTGCGCAATAACAAAAACGGACAAAACGGATGAGTTTTTCAAAAACGCAGCCCGTTGTTTAACAGAGTGCTTAAAAACTGACCAAAACTGTTTCAAACGCCATGTGTGGCATCACCCCTAAGGGTGAAGACACAGGTGGCGTTTTAGGCCGTTTTTAGGCGTTTTCAGATTTGAAAAACGCATGCTTTTTGACAGTTTGAAAACCAATTATCTTAAGTCAAAACGAATGCGTTTTTTCAAATGCACACCGTTTTTTTTCCATCTGAAAACGCTCTATAACTAAACGGCCAAAATGGACTAAACACACCACCATGGGGCTTTTTTTGGGCCGTTTTTTAGATCGTTAAAAAATCATTGCGTTAAAAAACCTTCGATTTTTAAAGAACGCATTTGGTTTTTGAAAACACAATGCATTTTTAAATTGCGGCAAAAGTTGGAAAAGGGACAAAAAAAAAAAGCGCATGCACTTTGTACAACCACACGGGTGAAGACATTTTTCCACACTGGCGTTTTGGGGCCGTTTTTACTTAGTGCGTTTTCAGATCGTTAAAACGCATGCGTTAAAAAGCATCCGTTTTTAGCTGCGAAATTGCGCAATGAAAAACGGACAAAAACGCATGCGTTTTCAACGCATGGTGTAACGATTCTAACGATCTGAAAACGCACTTAGTAAAAACGGCCCAAAAAACGCCATGTTGTTCTTCACCCTGAAGGGCGCTGTCCACGTTTGCGTTCGCAACGCAGACGCATTCAAAACCGCGCCCACCGGGCGTCCGCGGTCCCCGATCGCATCGCGTTTTCTATGGAAACGCTGCGATCGAAGCAAAACCCCGGCGGCTCGTACCCGATCGCAGGGCGTTTTTTTTTCCATAAAACGCCGATGCCGATCGTACCGCTTACCGCCCCCGTTGGGCGCGGTTTTGAATGCGTTCTGCGTTTGCTAACGCAACGTGGGACAGCGCCCTGAGGGTGCCCCCCACGTTCAGTGTCAGTTTTTAAACCAAAAGCAAGTTGTGGATGATAATGGTAGAGGAATCATTAGAGTTGATGCTGCTCCTCCTCTATTTTCACTCCACTCCTAGTTTGGACATAAAAAACGAATCCAAAAATCTGACGTGTGGATGCAAACTGACAGGTTCTTTTCGCAGATCTTTTTCTGCCTAAAAAAGCACATTACATACTTTGGGGGTAGATTTACAGTCTGTTTAACAGAATTCTTTAAATATTCTGTGGCTAGAAATCTGATAAGATACCTTGCGCCATACAGTCAAGGGTTTGAGACAATTTTTAAAGACACTTCTACAACCTAGTGCAGAAAAGGATATATCTCAGGTAACGGTCCATGGGGCTGTTGGTGGTAATCAGACTGGAAGCCACTCTGGCCCCATTTTTCTGGTACGTACAAAGCCAAGTCGTCAAGGGGCCTAACAGCCATCTACTACCGATAAGGTATCCTCCAGCATCAGACACCGAACAAATAGTCTACTGGTACACTTTGAACCCATTGCAGACATGATTCCAACATACTGCTGTGATTTTCATAGGTCCATGCATGATGAGGATGCACCAATAAAAAATGGGTTTCCACTGAGAACCTTGACATTTCGGATTTACAATGTAATATGTTTTATTTTTAAAAGGGAACCTGCCATCAGGATCCCTTTTTCCGCTTCCCCATGTCCCCATAGATCATAGTGTACGCTTTGCCAAAGAGTGTGTATATAAAACTATCTGCTCCACGCCCCCAATAGGCCCGCCTCTTTATTAATTACATATTAATAAAGATAACGTTTTTATCTGGATCTGAGTAGTGTCCCTGTTTCATCACCATGCTTGATTTTCTTAATTAGGGTCACCCATATTATAATAATCCGCACAGGACTGCGTGCCAGCTCAACGACCCCAACAGACCTCTATTGTGCATTGGACAGTGCGGTTGGCACAGTGCAATGCTCTTTGTCTCAGCATGAGGAATACCATACCAAGCAGCACATTAAAAAGCAGATTCTTACTGCCTGAATCCAGCTCACCTGCTCATTTCTTCTTGGCCGAATTTGTACATAACGGGTTTCACTTTCTGTGTTTGTGGCCACCCTTTTTCAACAACTCACGGGTGAATGATGCCTTTCTTGATAAGTTTTCCATTTGCTGCTGCAGTCACTGGTCCATGCACCAGGGCACAGGACTTTCCTCTCTGATGTCCCCTATCCGGCTGGCTGCCAGTAGATGTAGAGGGCTGGTGCAGGCATTACCCGTATGCACACCCCTCTTTTAACCACTGTTGGAGGGGCGAGCAATTACCGACTTGCAAATTTTAAAATTGCTCTACCTAAACCTCCTAATCTCTGTGGCAGGCCTGAGGCATCCACTACTTCAGTAACTTTCACTCACTTTTGCTAGCCCTCCGTTTCTTCATCCCTCTATGTAATCTATCCCGAAAAAAGCCGCCCCCCCCACTTTCTACCTATTAAACAGGTTACTACTCTCCAGGCTCACGTGCACTGGATAATTAATATAGATGTCTGCTGGTGACGGAAAGCATTATCTATGTCTGTGGTTACCGTCTTCCTCCCTCCTTATATAGACTATGGCCCTGGGTCCATTTCTTTTTATATGGTTCCAGTTATTGTTTCTTTAATGTCTTATGTTATTTGCCATAGTACGCCTGACGGTAATATTGATGGTGCTATATAATTAAAGATGTATTTATTTTATTTGCCAGTGTCGACTGGATTGGTTGTTCCGATTACTATATAGTACTAGTAATATTGGGGTACTTTCATCTATTACATTGTCAAGAACCCAGGGCTCTAACTTGAACAACGAACAGTTTATTCAGCTCAATCCATCCGACATCAGGCCGTGGATGATTGTATTAAGGATGCCAGTTTGGACTCGGCACATGTATATGTCCAAACGTTTATATAAGCCTGGATAGCCTGTTCGTTGTTTGCCCCTCAAGTGGAGTGAGATTCCGTTCTCCCCCAACCGGTGGCGTCACAGAACACGTGGTAGGAGCTGAATCCAGTCCTTTTACTTTCCTTAACTTTAGAAACCACTGCAACAATGTATATGGTGATGGAGGAAGGGTCTTTCATGCTACTTTGGTCAATGCTGGATATAGACCCTAATGGAGGAACCCCCGGTCTATGCAGTAGTTGCTCTAGTTTGTTGAATGGATGCAGTTAAGGGGCCCTTTTAATTCCCTTCATCAATCGATCTTCTGGAGAGAAAAAAAAAAGAAATGCATTCCCATAATCAAAGGACATTCTATTCTCAGCAGTATCGATAAAATGGGCTAATCAATAAGTGGTTTTATACCAAGTTATAAATTAAAAGCGGATGACAAGGTATACATATTAATAAATCCAAAAAGTATTATAAAGGGATAGGGCTTAGCACTCCGCCTTACACATGTATGGATAAACCTTACAATTTACAAATTTAATTGTAAAAAGGGTCATTTTTAGTATAATGCTTTGAACGGATGTAACAAGATGATATTGGTGCGAAGCTCTTCTTATGGCCTGGGGGCATTTCCACCCGTGACGATAGGTAATGCCATGTAGTTCTACATTTTTTCTACTTATATTAAGTAACTTTTAAACTTTTTCCTACTTAAAAACTCTAATAATGGGGCCCACTCCAAACTCCCTGCCATTCCTACTTTGATTTCCCACCCCCCACTATTCACTATTCTATGGGTATGTGGTTGGGATTCCCGCCTGTCTGTGGGGGGGGGAGTGGAGGGGGGTAATTCAAAGAAGAAATCTAAAAAAAAAAAAAAAAAATTCTAAAGAATTGACAAACATAATTGGCTAAGGGTGGAATGGATGGTAACGGCAAATACCCAACGTGTATGTTAAGAAGTTCCATCGGATGCTGACAACCCACCACATTCGCCTCTATACAGTCCCTAGCTACAATCCGGGGAAGTAGTCTTTGGTGATTGGTTTCTTGAGATGAATGTCGCAATGATTAGGTAGGGCGACGGAAAATCTTTGTGCGAAGCGTCTCCATTTGATGAACCCGCATGTCCCCTTAGGAATCTTAGCAGGGAAAAATAACTTGATATTTTTGTAATGTTGCCATCTTTTTTTCATTTTTTTATATATATGCTTTAACTGTTTTAAATGAGATGTGTTTTTATGTAATTGTTGATTTTAAATTGGATGTGACAACACGTTCTTTATCCTTCCCCCCGGTGACAATAAATTGTTTATTACTTTGCTCTCCTTCCTTCACCCCCCAACCCCAAGACTCCAATACAACACACATCAACTGTGGTCACACACTACAGTCACATATTTACATTGTGGTAAAAGCCAAGAAGTATACGTTGTTCAGAAGAAAGTGGCCAATAGAGAGTGTTGGTGGATAAGGGGCATCTTACCCTTTAGTAAATCTTTCCTTGTTCCCCTATGACTATGTATAACAGTAGAAAACGGAATAAACTCTTTTTGAATCAGTTTTTTTCTTATCAAAAGTGGTTTAAAAAGACCTTTTTTTTTCAGCACTCATAGAAGGGGCACAGTGGATTCTTAACCTTAATCATAATGATAATTACAAGTAAACTAAATGAGAACCTTGCAAGCTTGTTACCAATTACCAAGAAGAATAAAAACGGCAAACCGTAAAATAGATCTTGTGGCTTGTTAAAATGTTGAACAGCTCATCCCTTATTCATGAACACATACTCGAGCTGTGGGTTTATAACCGAGTCCTAACAGAGCCCCATAATGCATATGGTCTTAATACTCTGTTTATATTTCATATAAATCTTTACAGACAGACAATCTCTGTCACCTAAGCATGTGCTACGGGGAACAACGACGGAGCATCCAAACTCAAAAGGATGTTTGTGGGCACAAAACAACATATATCTCTGGTTTTGTCTCACTTTCGAAATGCAAAAAATAAATAAATATTCAGTCCATCGAAACATGGAAGGTTGACCCTGGAGTTTAATGTAACATCTAACTTTAGGATAATTTAAGTACTTTTATCAAGTCAGAAACAGAGACAGAACTCATGAGTCAATTTCTCTTTGCTGTAACTGTCTTCTCTTCATCCATGGACTCACAACACTACTGACATCTTGTGCGTCAGCAGATGGGTTGTTCTGAGGTTGGGGAGAGTTGCCACCTTCAGTCTAAACTCTCCCCTCTGTTGACTTATACAAACTTAACAGAGCAACTTTGTTCTAGGTTTTATAAACTAAACAACAATTCTCAGTAATTAAGTGTATACCCACGAAAGTTCTTGGGGTCCCTGGAGTTTTCATGACATTGAATTTCTTGTTTATACTTTTTCCATTTATTTCCCAACCTTAGAAATCATAATAAATAAGCCATTAACACAGAAATGATCTTGCCGTCGAAAATACTAATTCACTACTAATGATAGCATAATATCGTTCAACAAAGCTGAGTTACCGAGCTGTGTTATCCCAGATTTTTGTTTAAAGAAAAAATTCATGATGTTTATTCAGAAACGGCAGCACTAGAATTTATTACTGGGGTTTACCTCTGCATTGCTTAACCAATAGAACCAAATAAAAGGGCCATCATAGAAATTTTAGGGATTCACTCAGGGTGCTCTAAATATTTGCTCTGCTGGCTGACTACACATTTCCATAAAATAACCTATAAGATCCTGAAACTCGAGGAATGTCATCGCTGGCCCTCTGCGCTAAACAATTGACTATTGGGGGTATTGGCTACCTGTCTGAATGGAGCTTTAGATGGCAATACATGTTATAGCGTATCCCCGTTCACTTGTCTTCCTTGGCTGGACGTGCCCCCCCTGTGTTACACAGAAAGTTAGGATTTCCAGATTGTATTGTTTTGTGTCCTGTATACGATTGATATCCTGTGTAAGTCTGGTGCCTTATTAATCGTAGCCTTTCAAGTTTGTTGGCCTGTCATGATATTTCATTGAAATGAAGTCTGACCAAGTCATGCGAGTGGTGGACCATCTGGATTGAGAACATTATTGTGTTATCACAACTAAATATAAACCCCAAAAAGCTTCCTTCCCCTTCGTCTAATTTAAAAGACATCTTGAGGATGGGTGAATTCATTTCCCTTCCAGCCACCACAAGCGTTTCTGCTGACTTGGCACTTGTCCACAAACGAAATTGTTCATAGCTTTCATTATACAGAGATGTCACAAGTCCTCAAACATTAACCATATAAAACCATATAGTGCATGTTATAAAGGGTGTTTTTCTTATGGTAACAGTGCCTTCTACCAGCACAATTTAAAGGTAATGCCCTCACTACTATTTTATACTTTTTTTTTTTTTTTTTTTTTTTTTCCCAAACAACTGCTATTTGGTTTAGAGCTAGGCCTATTAACTCAATACCTTGTTATCTTCCCTATACGCCTTTAATGGCGATAAATAGCAAAATAGGCTGAGTGCTTGGCGGTGTCAGATTGCCTAGAGCTCGGCTCCACAGCATAAACCCCTCCCCCTAATACACTGCCAGCATCTTTCTCCCCATGCCCAAGCTTGGCACGGACGGAGCATCTAAAAAATAAAAACAAAAGGTATTGGTGTCACGGACGTGTTGGCAAACTGCCCTACGTACATCAGCAGTACGTTGGGAATGTGCAATCATAGTCCCAACAGGACTGGGATACCGAGAAAAGAAATTCCAAATGCAAATAGCAATGACATTCCTTTTGCACTTTTTTTAAACAACAGTTTGGCACGCCGCTTTGCAGTGCTGTGAATCTTGTAAAGAGAGATATACCTCACCGGCTACTTTATTAGTACACCTTGTCCAACTGCTCATTACACCTACTTTCAATCACCAATCACAATGGTGGCAACTCAGTGCATTTTAGCATGTAGACATGGTCAGACAATCTCCTGCAGTTCAACCGAGCATTCAGTAGGGAAGAAAGTATTTGGAGTGCCTTTGAATGTGGCATGGTTGGTTGGTGCCAGAATGGCTGGTCTGCGCATTTCAGAAACTGCTGATCTAGCTGGGATTTTCACTCACAACCCTCTCTAAGGGTTTACAGAGAATGGTCCGAAAAAGAAAAAACATCCAGTGAGTCGGGCAGTTCTGTGGCGGAAATGCCTTGTTGATGCCAGAGGAGAACGGGCAGACTGGTTGAGCCTGATAGAAATGCAACAGTGACCGCATGCCACCCTTTACAAACCAATGTGGCAGAAAGAGCAGTCTCTGAACGCACAGTACTCGAACTTTGAGGCAGATGGGCTAACAGCAGCAAGACCCACCACCGGCCGCTCCTTCACAGCCTAAGAACAGGAAACGAGCTACACTTTGCACAGCTCATCGATATTGGACGTAGAAGATGGAAAACGTTGCTGTCTGATGAGTCTCGATTTCTGCTGCGACATTCGGTGGTAGGGTCGATTTTTGGCGTCACAACATGAAAGGCCATGGTCCATCCTGCCTTGATATCAACGTTTCAGGGCTGGTGTGGTGGTGTCCATGGGGTGGGGGAAGATTTTCTTGTTGGAACTCTTTGGCCCCCTTGATACCATTGAGCATCGTGAAAACCCACAAGCCACCTAGTATTGTTACTGGACCATGTCCAATAACCCTTTATATGGACGCCAAAACAAATGTACGCCAACATCTGATGCTACTTTCAGAAGGATAATGCGCATTCCATAAAGCTGGAAGACTCAGACTTGGTTTCTGTCTTGAACATGACATGCGTTCCTGGTACTCAAATGGTTCTCCACATCACCAGATCTCAATCCAATAAGCATATTTGGATGGTGTGGAACGGGAGATTCGCATCATGGATGTGCAGCCGACAAATCTGCGGCAACGGTGTGATGCCATCATGTCAATTTTGACAAAATCTCTGGAGGAATGGCTTCACAGCAACCTTGTTGAATCTATTCCAACGAACGAATTGAGCAGTTCTGAAGGCAAAAGGGGGTCCAACCCGTTACTAGCCTGTGTACCTAATAAATGGCCGGTGAGTGTAATCTATTATTTATAATTTGTCTGTAAATGTTTTTAAAAAGGGGTTTTTCCCACAAAGCAAGTTTAGGCTCTTCCACGGGAAAGGGCCAACTGCTGAGCATGGGAGTCTTCGTGCTGATCCCCCACACATCGCGATGAACTATGTACACCACCCCCCCCGCAGCTCCTTAGACTTAATGGAGTAAGATGGACGGCTGACCCTTCTGCTCCATTATCTCTATGAAGCTGACGGAGATGCCCTGCAGCGCTCGGCAATCAGTTCGTGAGATAAATGGAGGAAATCCCGTCATGCCTCGGCCGTCAGCTCCATTACTCTTATGGGAGCTACGAGGGGTCCGGTGAACCCTTTTTATCGTGATCTGTGGGGATCTCCGCACCGAGATCCCCACTGAATCAGCAAAGTTGGCTACCTGTGGATAATGCCTAACTTTGGGCTTTGTGGGGAAAAACCCCTTTAAAACTAAAAATTTCAATAATAGTAATGAATATCAAAGCTAGCGCTTATAGGGCTCGGGTAAAAAATTCCATATAATACATACACTTGCTAATATGATTATTCCCATCAGCTAGAACCACCTGAGAGAGACCCTGCATAGATATGTGATTACATCTATACTAAAAAAAGTAATAAAAGATGGATAACCAAAATGCTACAAAGAAAGTGATGGAATATTAGCTCTTATTTAGAAAAGGGCAATCATATTCTGCAGCCCATTACAGGTCACGGGTACATATACTAACAAAAAAAAGACATTAAGAGCAATACCATGGTCAAGCCTGATAGAAATGGATGATACAAACGTCCAATGCAAGACAGGTCTATAATGACTTATTGTATGATGGTTTTCATATTATGTGAGTGTTTGAGGAAAAGAAAAGTCATTGTATTGGAATTTTACAAATAATTAGAAAAGTAAATATATCCTTAACGCTGGCGGGAATAGTCGCAAACATAAGGGTCCAGTTGAAACTGAGTGCCCACTTCTCTCCACAACTTATTTCCTCTCACTTTAATATGCAAGCTGTGGTGTGGGTAATGTTTGTGCTTGCTAAGCTTTGCCACACAATCACATTTGCGGTTAAGTATACCATCTAAATTTAGTTAGTGCACTCCTGGAGAGATTTGGAAGTAGGAAATACTGCATTTCTTTCCAGCTCTGAAGATGTAATGTTCGTTCTGCAGGCTTGCTGTACACTCTCTCTATGTGGAGGCCTTGTGTTTAATGGACTATTTCCCCCTACGCATTGTTCTGTGTGTTCGTGGTTCCTCTCATATAATTCTGTATAAAGCATCTCTCTCACATGGCTCTGCCAATCAGCAATCATTTAAAGCAGGGAGCGCTTTGATCTCGGGAGCTATGTGTTAGAGGACAAAATAATAGCTCTCAGCGGAGGTGCCACGGGAGTTGAAATCTGAACAACGCAGATTACTGAGGTTAATTGTATATTAATCAAGATGTGTACATATGTCAATGTTGAATGAACTATAAAATTGCAACACTGACCTATAATCTTTCCCCTGCTAAAAAGTTATCCTTTTACACCTTGCAGTTGTTTAATAACATAGGAGTTACAACAATAAAAGAATGTTGAATTGAGGTGCAGTGCTCCTACCATAGACAAATGTATGACAGCACTTGTAAGTACAATAGCACCGTGGCCAGAATACATGACGGTGTCAATATTCACAGAAGAGCTTCCTTTAGAATGCCTATAACAGAAAATGGTGATGCTTCATTTCAAATCAATATGGGATCCATTATGTACCACGCTGTACAAAATGGTTCTACCAAATCTTTCGTAACACGACAATTTTTAAAGAGTTTTATAGTGATCAGTGGAGCGAATGTTTGTCTCAATAGACCATGATATTCACATCAGGGAAAATGTTGTATTTTGGAAAATGGAGTAGACATGTACGAACTTGTAACAGCGCGGTCATAACCGCCCCCCACTACAGCTACCGATCCTCTTCAGCTGTCCAAGAAGATAGAAAGACCATACAACATCTCCGGTTACCGTTTAGGCTGGGTGTCACTACGTCTTGTTTCCATATGTTGTGAGAACTCCGGGGGGCAATTGGGTGTTTCCACCCAGTGAATTCCCTATCCATATGAGGTCTCCCCCCTCTAGCCAGCCTGGAAGAGGGATGTCATACGCTGCAGTCGTCCCCCCTAGGCTACTATTCCTCCGCTGCTCCCCCCGGGGGGCAGGGGGACCGGAGTGGCAAGACATAGCTTGTTGTGTCTTTTACTCCTGCAGTTTTCACTGGATGCCACATATAGTGGTCAGGCAAGTCCCATAACTAAGCCTAAGGCCTCTGTCTGCCACAAAAGTCATGTATACACTCAGCAGAATAGCTTCCCAACTTATACACCGAGTTTATAATTGACTTATAGTGGCAGATAGAGGCTGCCATCGGTCAGTGCATGTAATACAACCATTACATAGTTGGAGCTTACCCTACTGATATTTGCACTGAGCGTATACAGAAAATGTGATGTAACCCAACCTCAGTGGTGAGTAGCAGCTGATGACCCTCATGGAAACTTACAATAATTGAAATCTAAACCTCGAAATGTGACAAAGTAAAAATGTAGTGTAGTAAAAGTACCTTTACGGATAACCCTATTGTCTAAACTAAACCAAAACCATATCTTGTCTGGCTTTACTTTAATTCTCGACATGTAGACCTGTGCGTGACGTGGAAGAAGATAATACTATAATAATGGCACCCGCAAATCTTATACACTGGCAGCGTCAGCGCAACACGCATGCCTAAGTGCAATTAAATGAAGTAATCAATGGAAAAATCTAAGTGCATGTTCTAGTAAAGTGAAATGAGTCCTTTGCTACAAATTATTCTTTCATAACAGAGAAGGAACTGTTAAAGGTGTTCCATTAAAAGCTGTAGTCCCAAAGAGCGTTGTAACCAACTGAGATGGCAAATCACGCCACAGCCTCAGCTTCAGCTTTCATTTGTCCCGTAGTTTATACAATAAAGCTGAGCTCTCATGGGTTGCCATGAGCAACTAGAACAGGTTAGCCCCCTACACTTCTGATGAAATCTCCCTGATGCTCCATGTTTATAAGGGTGAAAAGAAGAGAGGAATTCCGTGGACTACATGCCTTACACGTCCAGTGTACACAATTGGAAATATACCTCACTCCTTGGGATGACAAGTATGATGCTGCTCCTTTATATAGTATAACAATAACGTGCACTCACAAAATGATGCACTAAATCACTTTTTTTTCTGATGAACCATATTATATATTTTTTTAACAGGCAGGTCCAAGGGTTCCGTACAAGGTCGGTTCTTGCCGTTGTTCTTAAAGTTGAAATTTGTATCAATCGGACAATTGGTCCTCTGTGAAATTGTATTTTTAAAAAATGTTGGAATTGGCATGAGAACCAGGATTAAACAATAAAAACTTTATACATACACCACTGTTATATCTCTTTATTGTAAGCCTAGCCAAAGTATAGTAATTACCAACATCAGAGGTCAGGTGGTAAACGAGGGGTCCGTCTGTAAGTCGGTGTTCTCCCAGAGGGAGGGACCATTATACCATAATAATATATATAATACCACCGTATATACTCGATATAAGCCGACCCTAGTTATAAAGCCTAGGCCCCTAATTATACCACAAAATACTGGGAAAACCTATTGACTCGAGTAGCGCCGAGGGTGGGAAATGCATTGGTCACAGCCCTCCCCAGTAATATAGCCAGCCCCTGCCCCAGTGTATATAGCCAGCCAGCCCCTGCCCCATGTATATACCAGCCATCCAGCCCCCTGTCCCAGTGTATATCGCCTGCCAGCCCCTGCCCAGTGTATATACCTGGCCAGCCAGCCCTTCCCCAGTGTATATGCCAGCCATCCGCCCCTGCCCCAGTGTATAAGCCAGCCAGCCCCCTGCCCAGTGTATATAGCTGTCAGCCCCTGCCCCAGTGAATATAGCCTGCCAGCCCCTTCCCCCGTGTATATAGCCTGCCAGACCCTGCCCCAGTTAATATAGCCTGCCAGACCCGCCCCCAGTTATATAGCCTGCCAGAACCCGGCCCAGTGTATAAGCCTGCCAGACCCTGCCCCGTGTATCTAGCCTGCCAGACCCTGCCCCCATTTAGAAGCCTTCCCGCCGAGGCCGGCCGATGCAAACAGAAGATATACAGGGGTTCACCGGAAGGTGAGTTTGATTTATTTTTTTTTGACTCGAGTATAAGCCGAGTTTGGGTTTTTCAGCACATTTTTGTGCTGAAAAACTAGGGCTTATACTCGCGTATATCAGGTAATGGTTTTTTTTTTTATACACAACACACATAATTAACACAAATTTGAGGTTTCAATCAAAAATATGACCTCCTTCATAAATTTTTTTTGGCACCGTGGCTATAGGTGTGGCGGTGGCATCAATTAAGGTAAAGCATTATACAAACCGCATACGAAAGGTGCTCAATTTAAGCAGGGAGGCAGTCCTAACAAAGAAATGGAAGTGGAACAAAAAAAAGTATAGGGGGAAGTTGGCATCATCCATATTGGAGACCGATGCATCCTTGATCTTCCCTCTACTTTTTTCGCTCCACTTCCTTTTTCTTTATAACACCGGCCTCCTTGCATACCGGTTAGCACGCGTTGCATATGCTGTTTGTTACTGCTTTACCCTGATGCCACCCCAAGTACAGCCATGAGGATGACACGTCTGCTTTCTCCTTGCTTCACAAACTACATACAACAGTTAGTTGTGGAGTTTAGGCTCAGTAGCTCTACCACATTGGGAGACTCTTTAGACCAGGTTGTCTCTATGTGAAACCAGAAAATGTTTGTGTCTTTCTCCACTTTTAAATCTTTTCAAGACTCCCAAATCTCCAAAGTGAATAAGCATACTAAGGCACATCCAAGTAAAAAAGTAAAAGTTGATCACCAACTATAATAGTTATCAGGTGAGTAAAAATTGTGACTTTCTACATTTACGTGACCTGCATTATTTTCTGAAAGCAACTTTATATTCCCACTAGACTAATGGTGGAACCATGGTTAAACATCACTACAGTGCACTACTTCTGCGTAGATCAAAATTGCAGAGAAAATTACAAAGCTGGAAAGCTGAATGGGTATGTACAACGAAGCCGGGGCTACCGAAGAGGTGAGCTTTCCAATGCCTTTTTGTACTGTGGTTACTTCTATAAGGGAATAACCCATTACGTGTGATAAGATTAAGTTAAAGCTATTTTTTTGAGAATTGAATAGAGCAGGTTATAATAGTAAACGAACTCCTAAAATACTGTCATGTGAATCAGCTTCTTCTGCGTCTTCTCTTTAAGCCTCTCTTAGGGTCCTGTTCATTTCAAATGGATAAGGACAACTCTGGCGCACTGTCTAAACACTCAAGCATTGAGGAGTCTGTACTGTTCCTAATAAAAACTGAAAGTGTAGTGCTGCTTTAGGTAGAAAACAGGCTGAGAAAAATTAAAAAAAGGGAAGTATACATAATAGTATTGATTATAATGTAGGGTGGTTGGGGCACCCACCACCCACCAAGTTTTGATAACCTTCCCTGAAAAGACCCTCCATGCCTGACCTCCAGATAACAATTCCTAGCTTCCTACAACACAGTTATATAAACCCATCCCAAGGATCTTAGAACGTCCCTCAAAATGTCCTTAAACTTCAGAATTGAAAGTGGACCCAAAGCACTTCCCCCTCCTTTTCCAAGAATATGGTGCATAATGTAGTCAGTAATTTAAAACCACTAATTATACAAATATTGGACTTACCCATAAGAACTTAAGCTTTCTGGAACAAAAATTGTGCCGTGTTCCTTAATCATACTTTATTGAAACAAATGAGCATTCATTCTGTGCACCATGATCCAGATTTCAATTACATTTCCACTATCCTCCCACCAAGTTAAAGCACTAGATACTGTAATGCCCAGTAAATTCAGACTGCAGCAAGCCATGTCTTTAGACAATGGACAATGAATGACAACACCATCCGCATGTGTCCTTAAGTCAATGCACTGCACGTTAAGCTCCACGCCTCTCTACATAAGATTTTTAACTTCTCAACTTTTTACATCGTTCTTTAACACATACATACAAAAATTACCAGTAAACAGTTCTGAACAGTTCTAATCCCACGTCAACCATTCTGTTTAATTATCATGATTATGTAGAACGAGAAACCTAAGGAAATATTAATAAAGTGGATCATTTGTTTCAGAGCTTCAGTTACCATCAACCAATAAATAACCTTCATACGTAGTAATATAGTCAGCTTCACACACAGTATTCTGTTTAGTATTTTTCTGTCTGCCCACTCCTGATTTTGGCTTACTAAATACAATGTTGATACTGACCATGTACCGCTAGTAACTTACATTAAATAGTTGCATTCATCCTCCCCAAAATTTGCCTTAGATATCTATCACTTATTATAAGCTCATTGGGCCAAAACTAATTCTTTCCAATAGCCCAACCTTGGGTATGAAGCATAATCACATTCTTTACAAAAGAGTACTGTCAGGGGATTTCCCATCAAAAACACTAATCTTCCATTCTCTCTGGTATTTCCCAGATCTTCCAAACTCCGCCCCCTGTGCGCTAGCGTCGCGTTATGAACGCGACGAAAGCGCAACGTGTGAACGCGCCCAAGGGTGATGCCACATATGGTGTTTTGAGCTAGTTTTTGGTCCATTTTTAAGCAGTCCGTCCAAAAAACGCATCCGTTTTCTGACCAGTTTTTATTAAAATAATTGGTAACCTGTCAAACGGATGCGTTTTCAACAGACTGCTTAAAAAGCGGGTTCAAAACGCCATGTGTGGCATCGCCCTAAGGTGAATCCCATTCAGGACAAGCGATCCCCGTTCCGTTTGGATTCAGTATCTAAATGCAATCCAACCGCAACGTGTGAACACTGGTTAAATATCTATGTGCCCCACTGACACGGAGACTGTCCTGTGCTACTAGTAACAGTTTTTTTTTATTTGATTTTATATGCAAATCAGCATTTCTGGGCACTATAGACGCGGTCACATGGTTTCATGGGCACACGGTGATGAGCCATAGGGCATCTATAGATGTGATGTGGACGCACCATTGCTTACTATGTAGGCCAACTACTGACCCATGGTCTCCGGGGATGATTTATCAATGTCTATGACAACTGGTAACACACGGCTTTGTATATGTGTTATATCCAGTCTGGTTACTGGTTATCACCAGGGGTTAAGAGAGAAGTCAGAGAGGCCCCTGACCTCTAACCTGTACCTGACCTCACAAGTCTTGTCCTGTCCTTGTGTCTTGTGAACCCACAGGTCGGGTAATGATGGAGTGATAAATGCCGGGGGTAGACCCCTAACATCACTTTCCCTTGTATATCATCTCCATGACCTATTCCGGGGCACATTATCCGTGCATTCCAGGAAAACCACTGGAAAATAAGTACTGGACTGGAGTCACCTGGATGACTGATGTCCAAGAGGGAACCAGAAACCCCAGAACTGGACCCTGTGGTGCTGAAATGCAAGGGCCACCCTGTTTATTCATGAAGATTGTTGGACTAATCCTTTAATTCCTCTTATGTTGCAGTTTATTGGATTCCATTTGTTTTTAAACAACCTTTAGTCCAATCTCTTCCTGGAGATGAATAATTACATTGGCAACTGCTTGTTACCATTTGCATTGTTAAAGGGGGTGTCCCTGCACTCAGACACCATCCAATTGGTGACCTTTTTATGAACCCAGGGCTCACCGTTTTAACAAAATGAAGGGTCGCAGTCAGCTGGCTAGAATGCATGGAAGTAACGGTTTCTAATAATTGACCCACTGCATCTTAAGAAGAGAATTGACATCACAGACAATGTATATTTTTGGGCACGTGGGGCCACCTCTGCATTCCCTATACACCAGCCATGAGGCAAGTTGAGCCTCTTGCCGCAGGCAGCACCAACTGCAGCAAGATGAAGGGAACAGTTTTCTTCCGAAATGGTTCCTATACAGCTCTATTAACTAACTTGCACCCTTTTAGCAAAAAATTGTTTACATTACATCCACATAAATCAACTTTTATGTTATATTACCTGGCATCAGAAGGTGCGTGGCATGCTCATCTGGCCCCTCCCATCTATTCCTCCCCATGCCTTATGCCTCCTTACTGGTCACAGTTCAGGTCATGTGACTAGAGTGGCATCATCTCAAGTACTTTAGACTCTTAATAATAGCAAACTGTACCCCATGCATGCATGTATCTGACCACATGAAGTCACTGCAGCCTCCATGGACTTCTACTCCTCTCCATCCTCCATGGAGGCTGCTGTGATTTCATGTGATCGCATACGTGGTGTACAGTTTGCTATTGTTAGAAGACTAAAAGACCTGCGATGATGTCACATGACATGAAAGTAACACAAGGCACTGTGTACAAAAATGTACACAATATTTCCCATATGTACATAGAGCTTTATATATCTGTAGTTGAATATTAGTAGCTGGTCCTAAAGTACAAGTAGGCAGAGCAGTGATTTGAATAGACACAGAGCTGTCAGTCACAATAAGGGGGTGTGGCTCACGGCCACCTCGAGAGACACAGAGAAGAGTCACAGATAGCAGACATGAGTCAGAAAAGCTAATTTGCATATCGGAAACACATCTGTTATTAAGGTGCAGTGCCCCACTGGCAGCTCATTTTAGGTGATATAGGGAGGACTTGTAACCCGTTATCAGCAGGCATTGTTACTCAGGGGAGTAAAATTCTAGTGACAGGTCCTCTTTCACCCGATGTCAGCTTGGGTTTGAGACCCTGCATGGAGACCCCACTTCTGGTGCACAAAGCAAACCCCCTGATATATAACTTATGCAAGGGCTAGAGTGGGGCACTCTTCTATAGCTCGCCACATGAAGCAGAGTGGTTAGGTTCTACCCCTCCTTGTACATATGCAATTCATATCCCGGATGGAATTGCCCCTTTAAATCTAATATGGTTACTTCCCCCCACCCAAAAAAAAAATTTCTCATGTGGCGATTGAGTAAATTTTAGTGTGTTGCTGCACTGCCACCTAGTGTTCCACTCTCAGTATTACAAGGATCTGGATGATAAAACTGGATAAAAAATTGGAAGGTTTTTGAACAAACCACAAATTCTTTTATTACTATTTTTATACAAACACATTAAATGTTTTAGTTTATAACAGATAATCTCCTATTCTACCATATGCCCCTTATTTACAATATCATTTTTATCCTTTTTTTTTTTTTTTTTTTTTACTGTCTGATTATGAATTCCAAATATTGTTTGAGAATATTTTACAGGGTAAAGTCCCTTTGGGTGACACTTGATGTGACGTTTACTTGTGAGCTTCCTGTGGATTAGAAACAATCGCGGCTACTTAATAATTAATGATCACTGAAAACAGAAGCCAGAACTGAGCGCAGGTCAGGATCGGTGGTGACAGGGGCGGACAGATCCCTAACCGGCTGCGTCCTGTCTGGAGGGTCTCAGGATCGACCGGGGATGTCACAGACCCCAGAGGAGCACAGCCACACCACGACCATGTAAGACTCCACAACTTACATCATTCTTGTCTCACTGTACTAATCTACTATACAGACCCACATGCCCTACATAAAGCGTGACGGGGGAGGGGTGTTTGTAAAGTTGTATAACTCGTACATGCACAGTATTTTTTATAAAGTTTAATGCTAGTTGTATACATCAAAATAGAGACAGCTCCCCCTAGTGGTGACTGCAGCTGGTCAGAATTTTTACATTTCAAGAAAAATTCTCATAAATTGAAGGCATATTCACAAAATATCCTGCTACTTCACCAAATTTCAGCAGTGGGTGGGTGGGTTGGTCTGACATCTAAGACCCCTACTGTTCCTAAGAATGAATAGGTCACAACACCAACTTAGTGATGCCCTGTATGCCATGTAGATGACTGCGCAGAGAATATTTAGAAGTAGGAGCAGTGTTAGATCAGTGGTGCGGTGTATTATTCTCAGGATCAGTCACAGTCCCAGAAGCCGGACACCCATCAAACACATGGTGTTGCCGAATCCAAGCAATAAGCCAAATCTTTGTAAGATGTGTCCATAACTGCACTTGATAAATCCCCACTCATCTGCAATGTGCTCAGCTCCTCCTGCTCTATAACATGCTGTCTGCAGATAGGACACTATGTACAATCTGCTCAGCTCCTCCTGCTCTATGACATGATGCCTGCACATAGGACACTATGTACAATCTGCTCAGCTTCTCCTGCTCTATAAGATGCTGCCTGCAGATAGGACACTATGTACAATCTGCTCAGCTCCTCCTGCTCTATAACATGCTGCCTGCAGATAGGACACTATGTACAATCTGTTCAGCTCCTCTTGCTCTATAACATGCTGCCTGCACATAGGACACTATGTACAATCTGCTCAGCTTCTCTTGCTCTATAAGATGCTGCCTGCAGATAGGACACTATGTACAATATGCTCAGCTCCTCTTGCTCTATAACATGCTGTCTGCAGATAGGACACTATGTACAATCTGCTCAGCTCCTCTTGCTCTATAACATGCTGCCTGCACATTGGACACTATGTACAATCTGCTCAGCTCCTCCTGCTCTATAACATGCTGCCTGCAGATAGGACCCTATGTACAATCTGCTCAGCTCCTCCTGCTCTATAACATGATGCCTGCATTTAGGACACTATGTACAATCTGCTTAGCTCCTCCTGTTCTATAACATGCTGCCTGCAGATAGGACTATATGTACAATCTGCTTAGCTCCTCTTGTTCTATAACCTGCTACCTGCAGATAGGACACTATGTACAATCTGCTCAGCCCCTCCTGCTCTTTAACATGCTTCCTGCAGATAGGACACTATATACCAGTGGTGGCGAACCTATGGCACTGGTGCCAGAGGTGGCACTCGGAGCCCTTTCTGTGGGCACTCACCAGAGAGGACTCCAGGTATCTTCCTGCAGTCCCAGACAGCCCAGGACTTGCTGTGCACAGAGGTATTTTAAAGTGACTGCGCTATCTGGGACTACTGGAGGAGTGGGAAGGTGTGGATAGATCTGGATGATCTTTGTAGCTCCTGCCCTGACAATTCTTTTTTAGGGGATCCTGGAGGGAAGCTGCAATGATCATCCAAATTTCTTTTATTTTTTGCTTTATTGGTTTCCTCAGGGTGTGATTATGAATATAAGATGTGACAGCAAGGGGTATAAAACACAAATGAAATTTCTGTGTTGGCACTTTGCGATAACTAAGTGGGTCCTGGTTGTAGTTTGGGCACTCTGTCACTAAAAGGTTTGCCATCACTGCTATATACAATCTGCTCAGCTCCTCCTGTTCTATAATATGCTGCCTGCAAATATGACCAGGGGCATAACTACAGCAGTAGCAGCCATAGCAGTCGCTATGGGGCCCGCAGTGTCAGGGGGCCCCGTCATCCGACCTGAGACAAAGAATGGAGGATGTGCACCATTATATCTATATTGTAACGCACATGTACATCATAATATGTATATAACATATACTGTGATGTATATGTGCAGTATCTGTGATGTGTATATGGTGTCTGTATACACTGTATGTGAGTATGTTGCACATGGCACTGTGTATTTATATGTTTGAGTATACTAATATGTATATTTTTTAAGTGGGAAGGGGGGCCCCATGCAGTAGCCTGCTAGGGGGGCGCTGTCTCTCCTAGTTACGCCACTGGATAGCACACTTTGTAGAGCGGCTCCTCCTGCTCTATTACATGCTGCCTGCAAATTAGAGATTCCCTTTAATTCTGTGATGAGGGTTTACAAGTGAAAAATTAATACATTAGAAAAATTTTATAAACCATCTCATGCAAAATAAAGGATTTTTGACACACAAGCTGTAGAATTCTTTCCCATTGGAGTTGGAATCGCTGTGAATAAGTGGAATTGGAAGTTTTCCTAGAGAAATAGAGCAACATTACCGGCATTCATCAGCAGATATACAGGACTCCTGATGTGGAAAGTTGTCAGGTTGCCAGTGAGTAGTGGGAAAGATTTTAGATTGTATTGTTTATAAACTACTGAAACCAATGAACCCAAATCAAGAATTGCAGTGGTGCCCCCTAGTGGAGGCAATTGAAAAGGGGGTAACAATGGGCGCTATACCTTATTAATTCATATGAACCCAACTGGTTACATCAATGACATCAAGGAAGCCCCTATTTAAAAATTCTCTGTCCACTGCTGCCATCATAATGTGTATTTAGCTTTTTATATCCCTTTAATAGAAGGTATTATGCAATGTATTGTGTAGCTCATAAGCAGAGAATGGGAGAGGAAGCAGACGGCTAATCTGCAGTAATCACATCTGACCACTACACGCAGAATGGCACTATCTGCTTTTTGCGCCCACTCTCAGTTGCTGAGTACAGCTGATCTGTGGGGGTGCTGGGCATTGAGCCCCCACATATCTGACACCGATGATTTATTCTATGGATCTGATATTCCCTTTAAAAACGATTAAAAACACTACCAATGGAAAAATCTGCTCTGGAATCTGAGACCTGGATTCTCTTAAGGAAGTAGTCTTATGAAAATAATAGGACATGATTATCCTAAGGTTTTATTGAGAAACATCCTCGGAAATATGTGTGAAAATTCTGTCTTGACAACATGGGTTACATGATATGTGTATGCTATGTTGTACTTTTGTGTGCGAGATCCTATGTTAGATGTATCACCGGGCTCTGTTGGTGATCCCATACATCTCCTATTAGGAAAGTTGGCACCAACTGTTGTAGTGTCTCGTCTTTAAGTTATGTTCATATTCTCTGCACCAGCTGATGCCACCAACCACCAAGTTCAATACCACCATCTAGCGTGTATTGTAACCATCAAGATTACTGTGCCTTTTAATGTATACTGTAACTACCAAGATTACTGTGCCTTTCAATGTGTACTGTAACCATCAAGAATACTGTGCCTTGCAATGTATACTGTGACCATCATGATTACTATGCCTTGTAATGTGTGCTGTAACCATCAAGAATACTGTGCCTTGTAATATATGCTGTAACCATCTAGATTACTGTGTCTTGTAATGTATACTGTAACCATGAAGATAACTGTGCCTTTAATGTGTACTGCAACTATCAAGATTAATGTGCCTTTTAATGTATACTGTAACCGTCAAGAATACTGTGACTTGCAATGTGTACTGTAACCATCAAGATTACTGTGTCTTGTAAAGTGAACTGCAACCGACAAGATTACTGTGCCTTGTAATGTGTGCTGTAAACATCAAGATTACTGTACCTTTTAATGTATACTGTAACCATCAAGAATACTGTGCCTTGCAATGTATACTGTGACCGTCATGATTACTATGCCTTGTAATGTGTGCTGTAACCATCAAGAATACTGTGCCTTGTAATATATGCTGTAACCATCGAGATTACTGTGCCTTGTAATATATGCTGTAACCATCGAGATTACTGTGCCTTGTAATATATACTGTAACCAACAAGATTACTGTGTCTTGTAATGTATACTGTAACCATCAGGATTAATTTGCCTTGCAATGTGTAGTGTAACCATCGAGGTTACTGTGCCTTGCAATGTGTACTGTAACCATGAAGATAACTATGCCTTTAATGTGTACTGCAACTATCAAGATTAATGTGCCTTTTAATGTATACTGTAACCGTCAAGAATACTGTGACTTGCAATGTGAACTGCAACCGACAAGATTACTATGCCTTGTAATGTGTGCTGTAACCATCAAGATAACTGTGTCTACTAATGTGAAGTGTAACCATAAAGCGTATTGTGCCTTGTAAAGTGAATTATAACTAACAAGCTTTTTGTGCCTATAACTTGTAAAGAAAATAGCCTACAGTTTAATGCATACAGTCTGCAGCTTAGAGGTTACACTTGTGGCTGCTAAATCTGATTTGAGCCGTGTACAAGGTATTGCTGGGTAGTATATATTTTCCCCTCCGGTGCCAGGGGTTGTTGTAATGACTCTGTGCATCTATTGTGACGTTCGGTTAGTGTCTCGCTGTACAGACGTGAAGTGAAACTGGAGCTCGGAGCATCCAAATCCATTATTAAACATCTGGATGAGGTTTCCTAGACGCAGACGCTGTAGTAGATGAATGGCCATTGTAATGTCATGGGCATAGACGCATCACTGGGAGAGGCTATGATGTGCCATATTAGTTCCTTTGTAATAATTCCATGTTTTTCTGCCTATGTTTCCAATCCAGAGACCAGCAGTGGAGACTGAACCCACCCGTCGCCCCGCAGTGCAGGTACCGCAACTTCTATCTGATTATAACAATGCATTGAATGAGCTTCATGGACAAAATGTTTCATTTTCCACTGTCTTAGAGTCAAACCAACATCCCACCAACGGGCTCCCTAGAAAATATCAATATGGGCCCTTCATAACGGTGATGGATTTTACCTCCTGGGATTATAGGGAAAGTTTCCCTATTTCCATGACAATTGGAGCACTACCTACCTCCTGTTACTAGCCATGCGGTTCCTCAGGGGAGGGGTGTCCTGCCCAGGTTGCCGCCCCCGAGTAGTAGAGCAGAAGAGAACGAATATTAGTTAGCAATACTGTTTAGACATTAGGTGTTCTTTTTTTTTTTCATCCCATCTGGACCTTTTCATATTCCTGGGAGATCTTTTTTTTACACATTGTAGCCTGGACTAATCTATCCTACACCCATAAATAAGAGGGGGCTTAAGCTGGTTGCAGGGGCCCCTATTACGTAACCCTTTGCCATAGATAAATCTTATTTTCCTATCCATATTGGCAGGATATCCCAGGAATTATGGATGTGGGCCAAATGTCAAGTCATGTCTTCATTACGTATGCCCTTTGGTATCGGAACTAGTCTTCCAAGTCTGAAAAAAGGTGGGTGCATCTTCACCATGGGTTCTGCACACAGGAGCAAGGAAGGCGGCTGCTGTAGCTTAGGGCAAGGGGAGAAAGGTGAATATTTTTTTTTTTCCACAGCGGGGTATAAGGGCTACTGTATGGGGCACTTTGGCTGCTATGGGGGCCCTCTTGCTATTGGCTGCTGTGGGGGCTGCCTATTTATTGGCTGTTGTGGGGGCACCCTGACTATTGGCTGCTGCGGGGGGCACCCTGACTATTGGTTGCTTTGGGGGCACTCTGGCTGCTGTCGGCGGGGGGCACCCTGACTAATGGCTGCTGCGGGGGCACCCTGACTATTGGTTGCTGTGGGGGCACTCTGGTTGCTGTGGGGGAACCCTGACTACTGGCTGCTGCGGGGGGCACCCAGACTATTGATTGCTGTGGGGGCACTCTGGTTATTGGCTATTGTGTGGGGCACCACTATAGAGGCACATTGTTACCATAGAGGGGTCATTTAACAATATGTTAGTGGTTGCCCTCTAAGTTCTGATGGTAATGGTAATTCTATATGTATGTAACTACTGTACTTCACAGCTCAAGTAGATACATTTATACAGTAGTAAAATGACAATCGGCCCCTTTAAGGCAACTATGAGGCTCCCAGTGAGAATGAGTTAGACCCTTGTGATCCGCACTATCGTAGATCATTCCTGAGGTTCCAGATTCCACAATTTTGATGCCACCACTTCACACAGATGACTTTAAGGAACTTGTCTCATAAATGAGTTTTCACTAACTTGTGCCCATTGTATTTCTTCAGCTGCGGAGAAGGAGGCGTCTAGTGACAAGAATAATTTCTCCTACAAACCCGACAATCCGATGAAATCCTCACGAACCCACCAGGAACTGCACCGAGAACTGCTGCTCACACACAAGAAGTATGTAAAACTATGACCATGTGACACCATGGATACAGTGCCACCTTTGTACACTGGTTGTGTGGGGTATTACAGCTTTACATCATTCATTTGAATTAGAGCCAAGCAGCAACACCAGACAAATCCTTCAAATGAGGGGCGTTTCTGGTGTTCCAAGCTTTTCACTTACCTTTGCAAGTATTGGGTAGTCCCAGATCTATAATATAAGAGAAAAGTGTAATAACTTTAAAGAAATTGGCATTAGATAGCGACTTGTGAAATGCTCATGCTCTCTGTCACACACACACCTGGCACGGCTGAGCATGCATGTGTGCTGAATAGAGAAAGTACTACTGGTTCCCTTGATCAACTGCATATTGGAGAACAAGGAATCCTGTTCCCTATCTCCATGATTTATCGGTAGGGGTCCCTACGCTTTGTAATTTTGTATTACGCTGAGATTTGCTTTGCCCATTGTTTCCTTCTTATTGTTACATTTAGTGGTTATAACATTCGTTCTCTTTTGTCCCTGTTAGGGGTCTGGTCCTACACAGTAAGCCTGAACTTCTGCGTGTTCTGGAGAAGAGAAGGTCACAGGAGCAGGAAGGTCAGAAGACACCGACGCCTCATTGTCCCCTTCAGCAGGAACTTCACAAATGGCAGCTGCGAAGAGAAGAGGTAAGTGCACAAAGACATAGGGAACATTGTTATTTCTACACCAGAAAATGATCACACTAAAGTTTGTTCCTTCAACATAAATTTGGTGAAGACCCTGTTCCCATGGGCCATGATCAAGTTTCTTGGGGAATGGAGTATGCCTGCTTTCTGTCTGCTTTGAATTTCTGGTTTCTGAACCTTTGGGAGGTCCTTCAAAAGTCCTGAACTGGCTCTTGGGTACATGTGTATTGAGAGCAGGAACAGGAGGATTTCATGAGTGAAACTCCTTCTCAGTATGCAATTTGGTGGGTGGTTTTGGTGGCCGTAGACCCCCTAGAAGGCTTGGGCCCCAGGCCCAAACCACCTATATTATCCTCCATTAAAATCCACTACGGAGTGGCCTCCTTCCTTCTAAAATCAACTTTTAAAATTATGCTAATTAACCACAAGGGCTCCTGGGGTGTTATTATAGCCCACAGTACTCTGGCTTCACAGGATGTTACACTTTCTCACCCTCCACACCTCTCCTCCCTCTGCCTTATGTAAGCTCACACAATGGGAGGGGGAAGTGCTCCTGCACAGCGTAGCAGCCTGTGAAGCTACAGCATGAGTTGGGCTTTTTTTTCTTTCCAATACATGTCCAATGCTTGGGATTTACTAAAACAAGCTTTGCATTTTCTTTGCAGAGAGAGCAACAGACAACAAAGAGTGAAGCTCCTGTTGTCCACGAGTTCCTCCGAGTTAGACAAAACCTCCGCAAATCCACAACTAGAGATGTCCAGAGCCCACCCCCACCTGTCAGCTGAATATCAGCTTCACAATATGACTGTGACACCGGTCCACTGGGATGTGAAGCAGTTTGTGTCCTGATATCCTAACTATGAGAAGATATCAAGTTCAGGACCTCCTAATTCATCTTTGGTAGCAGAAGGAGTAAAGAACAGACACCTCACAATCACCAGCACCTCAAGTGTGTGACATCCTATAGGGAAGGAAGTGGAAGACAACCTTAATATCACAAAAAACGAGAAGAACAGCGATAAAACACTCAATTTACTCCTCATGGGTGGGCACTACTGGTCAGTGGGAGGAGCTAAATACACCCCTGCCCTGGATGTGATAGATTCATTTCAGTGCTATTTCTTGTCTATTACTATATAATTATTGTCCAATCTACTAATATTCTTCAGTGTAAACATCATGGGACTTCCAAATTTCATTCCACAGGATAGATGATGGTAACTCTGGTCCATAAGGGTTAATCGTTAAATATAGTGTATTGATTCTGAAATGAAATGGGTCGAGATTGAACGCCGTAGCCAATAATAGCACCATATGATCAGAGCAGCAGAAGATCAGTGACATGATCTTGCTGGAGGCAGTGACCTGTATAGTTACTATGTCACTGGATATATAGGCAAGGTCATAGCTAATTAAGGGGAAGGTTCATTATGGTTTTCCTGTGACCTTCTACAATGCATTATAAACATATGATTATTGTATCTTCAAGACATTTACAAAAGTAAAATACACTTTTCAAAATCACAATCTGTTTCTTCTTGCCTTAGATCCATCTCCATATACACAGCCAGTCCAATAATTTTAGTGGACACAGTGCGAAGACTAATATTTTCTGCAGCTGAATGAATCTAAACAAGAAAAACATTTTAAAGGGGTTGTCCAGAGGTTGAAAAACATGGCTGCTTTCACCAGGAAACAGCGCCACACCCAATAGTGGTTTGTGCTGGTATTGCAGCTCAACTGTATAGAAATTAACAAAGCTTAAATGCCATATCACGCAGGAGAGGGGATGTTTGTGGAAGAAAGAAGTTAAAGGAGATCTACCACCAGAATGAAGGACTGTATGCAAATGAGCATGAGGGGCTCCAGGTTCCATTGTCTCAGGCTCATTTGCATACAGTCCTTCATCCTGGTGGTAGATGCCCTTTAAGCGTCACAATCTTTGGACAACCCCTTTAAGACCAAGGCCATGCACAACCGACGTTATAAAGGGAAAATTGGTATTATTAAAAAAATGTAAAAATCCGGCAACCATTCACTTCCAAAAAGATCGGAGGGCAGCCAATGTACGAATACAGGAGTGAAATCTGTGGTTATAATTCACCTCAAAAACTTCATCATAAAACAGTCTCTTACACAAAATCTGCAGTTTTTTGGACAAAAATGGGAGTTGTTTCTTTAAAATAACATTGCAACATCTATCAAGAGGCATCAGGTTGTAGTGCAGCTCAGTCAACTTCTTTTCAAACCAGAGCTGCAATGCCAGTCACAACCCGTGGATAGGTGTGGCGCTGTTTCATGGTGGAACTTTAGCCACAGAGCCTGCTATGGCACCAACACATAGGTTGGTGCCACACGCACCGCTTTGTCTGCGTTTGAAAACGCAAACGCAGTCAAAGCCGCATCCACCAGGGCGGGCCGCGGCCCGATCGCATCAGCGTTTTTGTCCGTTTTTCCGAATTTGCGCAATTAAAAATGGACAAAAACGGATGCGTTTTCAAAAAACAGATTTAACGATCTGAAAACGCACTAACTAAAAACAGCCTAAAAACGCCATGTGTGTCTTCACCCTCAGGGAGCGTTCACACATTCGTTTTTTCAGATACAGTTTTTGATGTCCTAACCAGGAGTGGAGTGAAAAGAGAGGAGGAGCCGCTTCTCTCAATAATAAGTTCTCTCTCAATCATTATGATCCACACTTGCTTACGGCTCCAAAAACTGCATCTGAAAAAGCAAACATGTGAACGCAGACGAACTGATAAGATTGTTAGGGTGCAGTCACATGTTCAGGAGGAGTCGCGCCTCTAGTTCATAGCCATTATAATCTGGACCTGCTTTTTCGCTTCAAAAACTGCATCTGAAAAACTGAATGCGTGAACGCCCCCTATAAAGTATAACAATTAAACTTTGGACAACCCCTTTAACGGGCTATTCCAGATCTTAAAAACCACCCATCCATTGGTATAGCAGCTAATTGGAGGGTTTTACCAGGTGTCCAACCCCATCGATCAACTACTACTCAGAAGTTTTGAGCTGGAACATCCCTTTAAGTTATTGCTTTCTTCATGTCTCAGATGGAACTGAATAAACTCGATTATGTGGGCGGCATAAGAATTGTTTGCTGTGATGTTATTCTGACAAGACTGAGCGAGTTTCTCCTGATTCTATGTCGGGTGCACTTTAAGGCTCCTTGTTTGTCATTTTACTCAGGCTCAGCACATTTACCTCATGAATGAATCACATGACGGGGAGTCAGCTGACAGGACCTGTGGTCCTCACCCTCATTTCCTCTTAGGCAGTAGTCAGGGCTCATAGGGTTAGGAACACCCCGCAGCGTCAGGGAGGGGGGCACCCAATCTGTTACAGGTCCCTGATTGTTTCTGGCACAGAGGAAATCTGGAAATACTGGAAAAGTTCCAGTATGGCAGAGAAAAATCGCCTGCAGCAATGGAGAGATCGGATCAGTTCAGAACTGGACAAAGTCATGGGTTTCTGGACTCAATACTCAGAGGACAAGGAATATGGGTAAATATGAGTTATATTTTATGTAGAAGACATAGGGACTAGTTTTCCGTGAAGAGCGCCACTTTTGTCTTTTGGCCACATTTGGTATTGCTGCTTGTCCAAATTCTAGTGAGCAGTGCTTACGTGCAATACCAGACATGACCAATGATGGGAGTGGCACTGTTTCAGGAATATGGGATATTGGGATACTGAATGTTGACTGTATGGGGGTATATATCACCCGCTGTGTTTCATGTTGGCAGAGGTTTCTTCACGTGTCTCAGTCGGGACGGAGCGGTGTATGATGACCTCAAATACATCTGGTTACAGGGCAGACAGGTAAGGAGACTGCAGATGTCAATAAGGATGTATGGAAAGATTAGGGGAGTAATGTATCAGTAAGTGACCATATCCTATAGTAGAACCCAAAGATTTCGATGTCTACTATAATGGCAGAAATTGGGGGAGGAGGTGAAAGGGGTTGGCAAGTTAAACTTTTGCTTGGCCGAGTGTGCATGTCTATGTTGGGGGTCAAGAGAATAGCTGGTGACCACCATGATATGCTATAGGGGTCCTTGTAATCATTCTGCTATATCTAGGTTTGGATGTATTGCCGTCTATACAGGAAGGTGCCCAGATTCCACAGAGAGGAATTACTTAATTCTGCCGTTGCAGGTAAGTTACTGGTTCTTAAAGGGATTTTCTTGTACTATAAATACTACAGACCTTGGGGGTCTGACTCTATTGATCTCACAAAAGAAGATGTATTGCTTTAACAAGTGGCATTTATTCTTCATTATTTACAGGAAGAGCGCCATACCTTTGTAGTGGCTGTGCCGGGTATTGCAACTTCCTCCGAAATTTTGCCCATTTGTAAATGGAAGGTTTTACTGTAGTAAAATAATAATGTGAATATTGTGACATGTTCTTCCTTCTAGTTAGTAGGAAGACATAAAGCAAGATAGCGCCCTCTATGGTAGACCAATGTATAATTAGGGTATACCGTCAACAGAGAAGAGTGGAGGTTTACCTTAAATCTAGTATAGTAGCTTTATAAGTATCCCATCGCAAGGGCTGCCCGATAGTCACCCGAAATGCTCTCAGTGTAGGTACCAGTAGGTGTGACTGGAATGGTGCCAAGGGATGGTTGGGAATGGTAGTGGGGTCCACACAATAGTAATTCCTAAAAATTACTATTGTGTGGACCCCACTAACATTCTCAATCATCTCTTGGCGCGGTTCTGGTCTGGTCTGGTACCCACACTATGTTCTTCCTTCGATATTCAGGTGGCGAGTTCCTGATTGCTCACGCCCGTCCGTCTTCTGACTCCCTAAAATGCGCTTTTGTTGTGACCCGTGATGGTCGCGCGGTAAAGGTCCAGCGCACTATCTTCAGTGAGTGCTTCTACATCATGGCCATGGATGAACTCTGGAGGACAACTCATGAGGAGAAGTACAAGGTGAAAGACAGAGGTGGGAAGCTGTGTACTAAATGATGGGGGAGGGGGGACCATCCTTCATATACAGTATATACATACGATGAGAATCAGGCCTGTTTTGTGGATTTTGTATACATTTATGGCACAAGTACTAACACAGTCTGTTCCATAGAGAGAGGCACGTGGAATGATGGATCAGATTGTTCACTGGGTGCGAGTGGATGCATCTGGTTTAGGGAGACCGGAGCTACCTGGGGCTGAACCTGTCAATGCTATGGCGGTTCCCATGATGCTGCTCAACCTGGTTGATCAGTTATGTGAGGATGATGAAGAGGCAGCAAGGAAGTATGGAGAGTTGGGGGCCTGGAGTGTGGAGAAGATCCTACAGCACCTACAGGTACCATATGGACCATATGAGACTATGGCAACCAATGGGAGCCTGAAAGCCAACATGACTTCTTTTTGGACAATAGGGTATTCTTTTTAACCCCTTTTTGCACTATTTCATGCAAAAAGACCTCTTTTAGGATTCCAGTGATCGTCTGTAGTTGATGAGGGAAGCCTAGAACAAAGTTTGATTTTCTGCACTGCCACCGCAGGAGGAATGAAGTATTACACGATAAGGGCCTCCAGAGCAAGATAGACCTATTCTAAATCACTGGCTAATGGATTCTGGAACATAAATACAATTATTTAAAGGGCATGTACCACCAGGATGAAAGACTGTATGCAAATGAGCCTGAGGGGCTCCGGACTCCATTAACACCTATAGAGCCTGGAGCCCCTCAGGCTCATTTGCATACAGTCCTCCATCCTGGTGGTACATGCCCTTTAACTGCAGAAGTAGCAGTCACAATAGGTCTGGTGCCTAAAGAGTTACTAGTCCTGCTTAGGCCACATCATATGTGAGGACCCATTCATAGTTTTGTATTAGGGCTCAAGAACTTCACATTTTGCTTCTAAGAACCAAATTAGAGAACCCTCAACCTCGGGATTCCTTAATCATTTGTAAATGCCATTTTGTTAAAGGACACCTGTCATCAGGTCTGTGTCACTAGTCCTGTCACTTCTACCTGTTGGAGCAGCTCACAAGGATCCCATCCCAGCCTTTATCTAGTTATTTCATACATTATTCATTGTAAAATCATCTATATTTTATCATGTAAATGAGGCTGGTCACATGGTGAGATGCAGTGATGTCACCCCTGTTACCCCTCCCCTCTCCTCCCCCTGCTCATGTCTGTGTGTAATGTACAGTAAAGCATGGCTAGTGTGTGTGCTGCATCTGCTGACATGCTGCATCCTCCTAATACACGAGACACACATCAGCTACACATGAATCTGACATGTCTGCTTGTAACATGGCTGCATACTGGAGCTGCTGTATCTCTCCTAAACACACACACACACACCCACACACCACCCACAGCTGCGGGGGCGTGGCCACCAGCACCAGGAAGCCCATCATTAACAGCCTCACATCATTACACAGCTGTCAGTCATGCACTGGGGGTGTGGCTGTGCCTCCCACTCATGAATAGAGTGGACAGCTTGAATATGCTAATGCTTCATTGGACATTTCACAGGTCATTTGCATACAGCTTTAGGACCTCATTGCTTAGGTTTACAGGCATGTAGGACAATGAAGGTAGAGGCAATGCTCCTATGGCAGTTTATGAAAATATATTTAGTTTAGGGGGTTATTTTGCATGACGGGTTCTCTTTAACCATGAAACTCTGGACCATGAATATCATCCATATAAGTATTTCATTGTATTCTCTTGCAGCGTAATGGTCAGGCCGTCTTGGAGAATGTTACCGAGGATGGAAAGGAGCTTCCAGGATGTACGGGGAGGCACCAAAACCCTGGTATGGTTGGTTCATGCCTTTATACTATGAAGCATAGATACAAAGCAAAATTTTAGCCAGCACTCCATTGCTTTCATGGATAATATCAGGGGGCATAACTACAGGGGTAACAGCCATAGCAGCCGCTATGGGCTCATATTGTCAGGGGGGCCCGCCATCTGGGACATTGGGTGAATATTGGTATAGCTTATGCTGTATGTCTGTATATGGTATTGTATGTATGTGTGTATTTGCTGTATGTGTGTAAATCGTGTGTATATGCTGCATGGGTGTATACGTTGTATGATGTTCTTTATTGATCTTGACACATGTTACATGCAATTAAAGCAGGAACAGACAATTTGACCAATGCGTTTCAACCTATTTGGTCTTAATCATAGTCACACATGGCCATTCATGGTCATACAAGAAGCATGGCTACTGCTGTGACCTCATGACTAGTCACCTGTCTTCTATAGGGCATGCCATTGAGGCCGGCTGGTTTCTGTTACGCCGAGCCTTCTCAAACATGGACTGCAACCTGGGGAAGATCGCTGTGGAAAAGTTTGTACTTCTACCTTTTGAATCGGGATGGGACAAGGAGTATGGCGGACTTTTTTCTTTCCAAGATGTGGATGGACATTGCCCAACACAGGTGAGTGGATACTATAATATCTTTATTTTTACCTATTTCTTGTGTAGGTTTGGAACTGTTAGTAGGACATAATGGCCCAAAGTGGTGAAAACTGCAGGTTGTGCAGCTTGTGCCAGATAATACAATAGTGGTGCATGGTGTTCAATTATCTGGCGCTCCCGTATTCGACCCACCAGTCAAGATTTTTCGGCACTGGCCCGCCAACGCAGGCGGTTGAGAGAATGTCCTGTAATGTCCCAGTTGGAGGGGGGATCAGCTCCTGCTGTCTCCACACGTCTCTGTTTCTGCTCCTTAGCACAGATGTGTGGAGGTAGCTCCTCCCCTGGCTGGCCCCACCCCCTCCTATGTCATCTTAGAGCTCCGGGAGAAGAGAAGCAGGATTGCAGGGGAATGAGGGAAAGTTAAGTAACAAAGTTTTTTTTTCGTTTAATACCCAGGAACAAGGGAGGGCAGGGACAATACCCAGGAACAAGGGAGGGCAGGGGACCACAATATGAGGGAGCACAGGGGAGCACAATATGAGGGTAGGGGTCACTATATGAGAGAAGTGGGTCACAATATGAGAGAGGACAGGAGGCCACAGTATAAGGGGAGGGGGTCACAATGAGAGAGAGGATAGGGGCCACAATATGATGGGGATGGAGGACAGTGTCCACAATATGAGGAAGATGGAGGACAGGAGCCCACAATATGAGGAAGGATAGATGACAGGAGGCCACAATATAAGGGAGGGTAGTAGGCCACGATATGAGGGAGGATGGAGGACAATGTCCACAATATGAGGGGGATGGAGGACAGGAGGCCACAATATATAAGGAATGGAGGACCGAGGACACAGTATGAGGAGGGAGCAGGAGTACAAAAAAAGAAAAAATTAGCATAAAATTAAAGAGGGGTATTATATGTTGCTGAGTTGTATTAAATGGATCCTTAGGGGGTGAGCCACAGGAAGGAGACATTTATACTTCCTATTAAGGACGATATTGTACTTTGTGGGTGGGGCACGATGTGTGTGGTTTAGTAAAAAAAGGAGGGACTCTTTGTCCCTCTTTCTCCAGCCCAAAAGTTGGGAGGTATGCAATGGAAAGTGTGCACACATTTTGCATTTGCTGCGCTTTTATTATACAGCGTGCGGCACAATTGTGTTAAAATGCTGTAATAAATGTGACGTAAACTTTAAATCCGCACTAACCCGCCCCTTTAGGTGCACAGTTTTCAAATTTGCCGGGCACAGTGCAGCCGCGACACAATTATGGCAAAAACACTTAATAAATACATGTGCAAGCTCCAAAGACGTTCTTTTGGGTGCAAACCTGCCCAAAAAAATAACTGCTGCAGGCACAATGATATTTCTGGGCCATTGTGTTCATAAAGTTGTAGTAGACAACCATGCAAAGCCAAAAAATAAGTCAACCTGCACACAATACTGCCGCTCAGTGTCCAAATGATATGACAATGTCCTGGCCAAAAAGAAAAGAGATGTTTAGCAAAGATCCAGTTGATCATGGGGAAGAAGCTTTACAAAAAGTCCAAGACATAGATGGATGCTCCTGTCATAGAAAACGCCATCATGGGACCTAGCGAACTAGGAGCCATATTGTTCAGCCCCTTCAACCATCTCAGCTTAGGTGACAGTTCAGTTTAAGAGCTGGGCAGTGACCATGCCCTACGAGGGTGCATAAATGCAAAGTTAAAAAAAGTTCTGGTGTCTTCTTATGTTGTGATACTTCAAGAACCAAATTGTCATAGCACCCCCTATACTTACACCTATCAGAAACCGTTGTGTATTGTATAGCTTGCTATGTGGTGACAGGGAGGGGTAGGACATAGAAGATCTACTGATGTAGTTCTGCCCATATAATGCAGAGGATCATACATTGTCTTTTCCAGTTGGAGTGGAGTATGAAGCTGTGGTGGCCACACACAGAAGCTCTCATTGCCTTCCTGCTTGGCTATATGGAAACCAAGGATCCCCGTCTGCTCAACAACTTCCAGAAAGTCTATGATTACACCTTCACTCGGGTTTGTGAACATATCTTTATCCCCCCCCCCCCCTCCATTTCATGGCCGTTTGGTGTACTGTATTTCAGGATCTACCACGTACATCTTACTATATATCGTGTTCTGCTCTTAAACTTAGTTTTCGGATCCAGAACATGGGGAGTGGTTCGGTTACTTGACCCAAGAAGGGAAGGTGGCCCTCAGCATCAAAGGAGGACCCTTCAAAGGTAACTTCAATGTTGCAGTATTATCAGAATCACTGAAACATTCAATTTTATTTACAGGATTTCTACTAAAGAGGAAACTATTTTTGCACATTATGGTCTAGATTACCAGGGGCGTAACTACAGCGGTAGCAGCCATAGCAACCGCTATGGGGCCCACAGTGTTAGGGGGCCCCAGCATCCAACCTGACACACTAAAGAGTGGAGCATGTGCATCATTATATCCATATTATGCTGCACATTGTACTGCATAATATGTATATAACATATATGTGATGTATATATGCTGCATCTGTGATGTGTATATGTTGTATGTGTATACGGTGCATGGTGTCTATATATACTGTATGTGTGTATATATGCTGTGTGTTTTTAAATGTCGCTCTATATGTATAAATGTATCTATGTGTGATTGTAACTTGCATGTGTGAGTATACAAATATGTATAATTTTTAAGTGGGAAGGGGGGGCCCCAAGCTGAAGCCTGCTATGGAGCCCTGCCGCTTCTAGTTACCCCACTGTAGATTAAGTAGTGCTCATGAGCGATGTTCTAGGTAGGATCCATCACATCCTAGCACCAGAAGGATGTGCTGCAATTGAGGCAACCAATCGCACATGGAAGAGGGTTTTTTAAGGTACCTTCCCCTGCAAAAGGTGCATGAGATATAAGATTCATAGTTCACCAGTGCCTAGGTGTCCAGATAATTTGTCTGCTTGCCTGATCTTTGACCTCTCCCTGTTAAACCATGTACTAACCGGGTAAAGATGACCTTTTTCTGACCATGACCTTGCCCGTTCCTCTAATGCCATACTCTAGATTTGTTTGAGCCATGTGTGTTAGACTACTCCCAGGTGGTTCCACAACTGTCCCTTTCTAGGGGTTAAATGGCGAAGACCAGGGGGCCATTTAGATAATGGCCTCAGGAGTAGCACCAGGTTTACTGTCTAACTTTTATACTTCAATGATATATCAATGTTCCTCTGGGCATCTTCCACATGTGTGTGAGACTAAACTTCTACCTGTTACAGGATGTTTTCATGTCCCCCGATGTCTGTACATGTGCGAGGAAATACTGACCAAGCTGATAGAAGAGGAAGAGGGCTAGGAAAGAGCGCAACGCGTAGTCCACAAGACCTAATGTCTAATATATGATGAAGTTTGGTACCGTTATATCCAGTACCTGATGTGGGAACAGCAAATTACCCGCTCCACTGCCCACTATTTGCATTGGGCACTGATCCAGCACAAATGAAAAGTGACAAGAAGGCGTGGCTACCTGAAACCATCAAATAGTAGCAGCTGATGATGAATCTTGTTATAGCTTTAGTAGTATAATCATTACATCTTGTGTACTCTAATGCTATTTTCAGAGTGGGGCACATGCCTTGAGGGGGCATATTGATGCTCAGAAGTAAGGAGTAAATGGACTGCCCATCTACAAGTTCTACTTATTTTTGTTGATCTCAATGAACATTCTTATAAATTCTATAATGATTCAGCATTCAACACAATAAAAACTGAAAAATGTAATTGAGTGTGTACAATATTGGATACCTAAAGTAACAACCAAGGAGTCTACATAGAATGGGGTTCACAAATGTGATCTTAAAGGGGTTGTCCACTTTCAGCAAATAATATATAGATATTGTTTGTTTAAGGAAATGTAATCCAATTTGCCAGTTTGCTTTCTGTATCAATACCACACAGTTTTCTAGATCTCAGCAGTATATTGGAAAATTGCATAACTTTTCATTACACAAACAATATCAAATATTTGCTGAAAGTGGACAACCCCTTCAAGGTATTGTTTATTTGCACCAAAAACACCATGCTAGCTGATAAGGACTGTGGGGCAGAAGGTAGGTGGGGCAGGAGGTACTTACACAAGTAGGTGTACTTGCTGAGTCTGACATAAAAACAACAACTTCATCACACTTTCCGTCTATACAGACCCAAGACTAGACCTCCTTCATCTACAAAGACTCTAGACCCCCTTATTCATACAGACTGCAGACCCCCCACATCTATACAGACCCATATCTGAACCAAGACCAGATCCCCTAAACTGTATAGACCCATCCTCTCTATACAGATCCCGTACCCAACGCACTTCTCAAATCTCAGACAACACCTTGCAGCCGCCCCAATACCTGCATGACTGTGTGTTTTCTTTATATCTTTGTTTTCTTGTAGCTCTTTTTCTACTTTGGGCATAGCACTACCCCTATCCTGTGTACATAGGCACAGAACAGTAATACTACTACTCCTGTACACACGGGCAGACTACAGTACTACTACCCCTATCCTGTGTACATAGGCACAGAACAGTAATACTACTACTCCTGTATACACTGGCAGAGTACAGAACTATTACCCCTATCCTGTGTACATAGGCACAGAACAGTAATACTACTACTCCTGATCACACGGGCATCACAGTACTACTACCCCTATCCTGTGTACATAGGCACAGAACAGTAATACTACTACTCCTGTACACACGGGCAGACTACAGTACTACTACCCCTATCCTGTGTACATAGGCACAGAACAGTAATACTACTACTCCTGTATACACTGGCAGATACGTACACATATTACCCTATCCTGTGTTACATAGGCACAGAACGAATATATACTACTCCTGTACACACGGGCAGACTACAGTACTACTACCCCTATCCTGTGTACATAGGCACAGAACAGTAATACTACTACTCCTGTATACACTGGCAGAGTACAGAACTATTACCCCTATCCTGTGTACATAGGCACAGAACAGTAATACTACTACTCCTGTACACACTGGCAGAGTACAGAACTATTACCCCTATCCTGTGTACATAGGCACAGAACAGTAATACTACTACTCCTGTATACACTGGCAGAGTACAGAACTATTACCCCTATCCTGTGTACATAGGCACAGAACAGTAATACTACTACTCCTGTACACACGGGCAGACTACAGTACTACTACCCCTATCCTGTGTACATAGGCACAGAACAGTAATACTACTACTCCTGTAACACGGCAGAGTACAGAAACTATTACCCCTATCCTGTGTACATAGGACAGACAGTAATACTACTACTCCTGTACACACGGCAGAGACGTACAGTATATATACCCTATCCTGTGTACATAGGCACAGAACAGTAATACTACTACTCTGTACACACGGGCAGATACAGTACTATACCCTATCCTGTGTACATAGTAGCACAGACTGCTTTTCCACCCGACTGTGTCGGTATAGTACTAGCATATTTCTTGTTGCTGTTGATGATCTCCTTTGTTACCTGTTATATTTAAGATGTAGTTATTAATAAATTATGTGATGCCGTGATAAAAACCTCCCCGAAATACTACAACTCAGTATTTGTATAGATGTGCTGTACGTCACTGGACATGGAGGGACAAGGGACTTATAAAGATTTATTAAAGATGTCGAGAGCAAAAACTGTTCTGTGCTCAGGGAAACCAATCAGAGCTCAAGCTTTTATTTTCACCACAGCAGTTATAAACCCTGATGGGCTGAGCTCTGATGGTTGAAACGACCATTCAGAAGCAAGATTATACAGTCCACACAACTATAAAACGAACCAATCAGGAGCAGCGTTTATTCAGCCGTGCCCAATGGAATGCCTTGGTTATGAATGTCACAATAGCCCTGGAACGAAAGAATTGTGAGAAATATTGTGCGCCATTTTCAACCGCACAACAACAGTAAAGAGCAAGAAGAGAGCGGAGAAGGACAGAGGAGTAGTCACCTACAGAGGAAATACTTCAGCCTCAGGAGGTCAGGAATATTTGTGCACTGAATATGGGAGGATATGCATGAGAGGATATGGGCATGCTGCTACACAATGTATGGGGGAGCATCTGGCTGCTACATAATGTATGGGGGCACAGCCGCTAGCCAATGGGGGAGGGGAAGAACACAGGCCCATGCCATAGGTGATATGTCCTGGTGCTAGTGGGGGTGGGGCGGGGTAAGGGCACATTGCTAGAGGGGGTGGGGCGGTTAGGGACAGTGCTAGGGGGCTGGGCGGGTATAGGGCACAGCTAGTGGGGGTGGCGCGGGGAAGGGCACAGTGCTAGTGGGGGTGGGGTGGTAAGGGCACAGTGCTGTGGGGCGGGTTAGTAGGGTAAGGATAGACATTGCTAGTGGGGGTGGGGGGCGGGTAAGGGACACATTGTAGAGTGGGGGCGGGTAATGGCACAGTGCTAGTGGGGGTGGGCGGGGATGGTAATAGCACATTGCTAGTGGGGGGGTGGGGCGGGTAATAGCACATTGCTAGGGGGTGGGGGCGGGTAAGGGCACATTGCTAGTGGTGGAGGGGGGGGTTGGCTAAGGGCACAAGCTAGTGGGCGGTGGGGCGTGGGTAAGCGCCAATTGCTGGTGGGGGCGGGTGTAAGGGCACATTGCTAGTGGAGGTGGTGGGCGGGTAAGGGACATCAAGATAAATAAGAGCTCTCAATGATTGGTGTGTATGGGCAATCCTTATAGATTGGACAGTTGGTAACCACAGCTAGCCCCCTCCACCATGGTAACAAATACATTGGGGGAGATTATCAGATGTCTCTGAAGCAGATCTCTTTAGTTGCCCATGACAACTAGGCTCCAGCTTTTTATTTTAAACAGCTGTGGGAAAAAAAAGCTGAGCTCTGATGGTCGCCATGGAAACTAAAAACAGATTGCTCTTCAGATAAATCTGATAAATCTCCCCCATGTAAACATTGTAGTGATGTACTGGACCTGAGATAAAATCTGCTGAATGTTACATCCCATGTGTATCCAGCCCCATCATCACTTCCGCTCTTCACACATGACACAGTAACACGGTGAGTAGGGGCACTATGGGCACAGTGTAATGATGTTGTGCCCGCGCAGGATCCATTCCCCGTGTAGTATAATCCCCCCCCCACCACACAACCCCCACTAGATTCCGGGAATTTAACTGTTACTATAAATATGTGACAATCTCCACCAAGTGTGGCTGTGTGGAGTAGTGATCAATATTTCTCTTACAGGGTTTAAACTCAGGGAACACTGTTATTACCTTTGATAGAAATATTTGGGACTCGTTGTGCCTAACAGGTTTATGATTTTGCTGTTATTTATTTTGAAACAGTTCCTGGAAATTCAGGTTATTGATTGATCTATAGATATGCCATACGAATATACAGTATAGGGGGACTTTACTGATCATGTATTACAATGTGCCACTGACATGTAACAAAGGCCAGAAAATAACAGCCTCAGGTCTTGAAAAGACCCTGACTGTCTGAGACAGATCAGCTCCCCCGATGACGTCATAGGGAAGCGAACAACTACAGCTCTGTCAATGGATGTGAAGGGTTGTATCAGGGGTGTTTGCAGCAATATGCAGTAAACACCCACAAGTATGGAGAGGAGTGTGGAGCCCTCTACATACACGCAGCAATTATGAGTATTATATGTCAACGTTAGTAAGGGGTAATTTTTTTCAAAAATCCCCCCAAATAAAACCCCAAAAATAACCCAAATGAAAACACACACCAATCTAAAGCAAGTTTCATGGAGGTGTTGATGCTCCGGAGGGACTCCACATTACAGCAGCACAGAAGTCATCAGATTATTTAGACACTATGTAGGGTGATTGGAAACTCAAAAACCCCTCTATTAGGGTCTATGGTGTGTGGTGTAAGTTCAGGTACATGTCCGGTGCTTGCCAGCAATAGTAGGAAATTGTGGTGTAAAATGGTGGGCGGTAATGATCGGTAATAATAAGTGGGGAAAGGAAGCAGTTACTTGTTTATGAGGCTGAGACTTTGTTGTGTCTTCTAGAAGTTATTATATCAATCATTCACAGATCATTACTAATCTCTGCAATCATCTGCTGCCATAAAGTGGAAATGGGAAGAGTTTCCTGAATCCTCGCCTCCCATGTGAAGAAAGTACACTATATTACTAAGACCTTCTAGAGTCCCCTCCTCACTAGACCTGCAAGACCTCTAGACTCCCTCACACTGAGACGACACAACTCAGACTCCCTCATCACTGAAGACCTGCACAAGACCTTCTAGACTTTCCTCATCACTGCGGACCTGCACAGACCTTCTAGACTCCCCTCATCATGAGACCTACAAGACCTCTAGACTCCCCTCATCACTGAGGACTGACAAGACCTTCTAGACTCCCCTCATCAGAGGACACTCACAGACCTTCTAGACTCCCCTCATCACTGAGGACCTGCACAAGAACTTCTAGACTCCCCTCATCACGAGGATCCTGCACACAGACCTTCTAGAGTCCCCTCATCACTGAAGACTGCACAAGCCTTCTAGGACTCCTCATCACTGAAGACATGATCATAGACCGGAGAGTTCGCGACTCACTGATCGGACTCTGGAGCCTCTGCAGCGCATCCAGTGGAAACGAAGGATCCCCCGATGATGACAACAAATTGCATGAGTATTTTTAGAGATTACCTTACTCACATCATCCCTGTCACCAAGGTGTCCTAGCTGCCGGTGTGCCGCCTCCTCCCTGAATATAAACTGAAACCTAATGTGAGCCACTTAAAGGTGACAATTTGTGCACGTGCTTTAAAGGGGTCTTCCCATTTCGGCATTTAATGTTACTGTTGTTTACTGAAAAGTAAACAATGTTCCAATATATTTTCTGTATCAATTCCTTAGGTTTCTAGATCTCTGCTTGCTGTCATCTATATAAAAATATCCATTGTTTACTTCCTGTAGGCAGATATCGGACCTGGTCACACAGGTGGCACAGGCTCGTTACATCACACAGGTGCACGGCTCGTTATATCACACAGGTGCACGGCTCGTTATATCACACAGGTGCACGGCTCGTTATATCACACAGGTGCACGGCTCGTTATATCACACAGGTGCACGGCCGTGCACCTGTGTGACCATGGTCAGATTTCTATCCACTGGAAATAAACAATGAGGCTTCCAGTAGAATGACAGCAAGCAGAGATCTAGAAAACCGTGAGGAATGTATACAGAAAATATACTGGAATATGTATTACTTTTCATCACAAAACAAAAACATTTATTTCCGAAATGGAAATACTGTTCTCAACGGTTTCTTTCCCTTGTCCATTCTCTTCACTCCATTTCACTGTATGATGCTGTGAGGTGGAAATGAAGGGGAAAAGCGGGGGAAAGGGAAAAGAGTCGGAGCTCAGGTTATTCAGGATGGAGGTTGGCTCATCTCTTAAGCCCTAGTGTCTGAGAATCGCTCTATATGGTGGTTCTGTAGATGACCGGTGGATCGTCCATGTTTTATATCTATATACATGTGATCATGATATAGATAAATGTGTGTTTAACAAAGTTTTCATGCCCATAAAATCTTACATAGTATCATTAATGTTTAGTTCTGGATGGGCGGACACATGACAAGTTTTAGGATCACAATGGAAGAAAAAATTAAATCTTATACAATTAGACCTACTAGTAGCACACCAAAATATATACCTGCAGCAAATATAAAGTACACATAAATATATACTTTCAATTGTTCACATATAAATATGGACCTGCAATGAATAATCAAACACGGAAATCAGGATTGAACAACCACACACAAATATATAGCATCATATAAATATATTACACACAGGTCTTCAATGAGGTAGGTACAGACATCACTTACTGTACATGTCGGATGGAGTGTTCCTTTCTCCCACTGTAAATGCCTGGTCTTCCTGTTCTTCTTCTCTTTCCTTGGGCACATTTCAACACTGCATCCCTAAAAATACCACAGTTACTTATAGTATAACATCGTCTGAACAACAACTAAATCCAACATCCACAAATTCAGTGACACTTAAGTTTACTATAGCATATACTACTGTAATCAACCCCTCATTTACTCACATTTAACACAAGAACGGCAATAGTTAGCACAGCAACCCCTTAATGTAGTACAGCGACTCCCTTTTTATTGTAGCAAATTACCTTCCCCTTAATGTAGCAGTCACCCTCTTATTGTAGCACAACATCTCCATTTAATATACATCCCCTTAAATAGTTTCACAAAGTGGTGACATGTTAACTTTGATAACGATGACCTAGGGGGCGAAAAGGAGGTGCCAAAACATGTGGAGTTTTCATAACATTCTGTTATTATGAATTGTACATTGGCTGATGGACATGACCCAAAATCTGATATGTAGTACAGGATGGAGACAACCGTCTGCAGCTCCGGCTCGACTGCCTATTTCTTTGAGTGGCCCCTCAAGTTGGGAACATGGGCGGAGGACAATTGTCTCATTAGAATGGGCCTCCCTGGTGCTGGATCCTCTGCCAGAGTCTTAGCGGACGTGATATCACCAGACCCTAGACATGTTAGTGGATGTGCGGTGTATATGCACTCAGGGGCGAACTATCGTGACAATAACATATCAGTAACATGGGACTTTATACTGGATGTGTCCACAGCTTTATTTTTAATAAACTATTTATTACCATTTTGGCAGCACATAGACAGTAATGCAGTACAGTAACACATAATCACATACACAACATGATACATGCACAGTAGTTGTGATATAAACAGTCCAGGCCAAATCCCCCTCCTCCCCCAGCTAACCAACAAAAGGAATAAACCAATAACAATACAGGCCAACATCCCCCATTGTAATACTCATGACAGTAGTGTGATACAGCCAATGACATGGTTTTAGAATCCGAATCCCAAAACTAGTTTTTCTAAACAATTCTTCACCATTTTTGGCGGACATAGTATAATGGATGAAGTACAATAAGAAACACTACATAATATATGCAAACATAACATCGTTATTATGATTTGTAATATGGCTGATGGAACAAGACCAAAAATTCTGCATGTAGTACAGGATGGAGACAACGTCTGCGGGTCCGGCTCGACTCCCTTTTCTTGAGTGGCCCTCATGTTGGGAAAGGCGGGGAGGACATTGTCCATTAGAAGTGGCCTCCCTGGTGCTGACTCCTTACCGATCTCTAGCGGACGGTGATATCACCAAGACCCTAGACATGTAGGGGATGTGGCGGTGGTATATGCATCAGGGGCGAACTACGTACAATACATATCAGTAACATGGGCACTTATACCTGGATGTGTCCACAGCTTTATTTTAAAAACATTTATTACCACTTTGGCGGCCCATAGACAGTAATGCAGGTACAACACTAATCACATACAGAAATCTATACCTGCACACGTTGGGGGTGAAAACAGCCCAGGCCAAATCCACCCCCTCCTCCCTGCCTAACGAACAAACCACAATAACCAACAAATGGGTGACACATGCGTCACCTATTAATCACAAACAAGCGACCATATCAGCATGGAGTGGAACATGCAATACCGGGTCCCTGGTGTGGGATCTTACCAGAACCTTCCGTGGAAGGGACTAGGGGTGAAGGTAAGGGCAACTGTTTGGAAAGGGCATAAGTAAAATGAACCCCAGCCTGAAGGTGGGGACTCCAGGTCCCGGATGGGTGCGCACACTGGGTTGATTGGTTACACACAAAACAAGCGCCGGTCGCGCTTCCTCATTGTGCCAAGAATTAAGCCATGGTCCGATAACCGTGGAGAATTATAATGCGTTACATGAAGATCACTTGCAAGATCTTACATGCGGACGCACCGGGGAGTGGGTTTTTAGACGGGACGGTCCCTCCTCCCCCTTTCCCCCTTCCCCTCTTTCCTTTCTTCTTCTTCTTCCTCTCCCTTCTTCTTTCCCCTTCCCTACTTCTTCCCCCCCCCCCTCACCGGCAGACTACAGTACTACTACCCCTATCCTGTGTACATAGGCACAGAACAGTAATACTACTACTCCTTTATACACTGGCAGAGTACAGAACTATTACCCCTATCCTGTGTACATAGGCACAGAACAGTAATCTACTACATCCTGTATACACGGGCATACTAAATACGTACTACCTCCTATCCGTTGTACATAGGCACAGACAGTATACTACTACTCCTGTATACACTGGCGAGTACAGAACTATTACCCCTATCCTGTTACATAGGCACAGAACAGTAATACTACTACTCCCTGTATACACGGGCGCACTACGTACTAACTACCTATCCTGTGTACATAGGCACAGAACAGTTAATACTACTACTCCTGTAAACACTGGCATAGTACAGAACTTACCCCTATCCTTGTACTAGCACAGAACAGTAATACTACTACTCCTGTAACACGCAGGAACGACGGTAAACTACTCCTCCTATCCTGTGTACAAGGCACAGAACAGTAATACTACTACACTCCTATACACTGCAGAGTACAGAACTATTACCCTATCCTGTGTACATGGCACAGAACAGAATACTACTACTCTGTATACACGGCGAGTACAGAACTATTACCCATATCCTGTGTACATAGCACAGAACGTAATACTACTACTCCTGTATACACTGGCAGAACGTATACTCCTATCCTGTGTACATGGCACAGAACATAATACTACTACTCCTGTATACACTGGCAGACTACAGTACTATTACCCCTATCCTGTGTACATAGGCACAGAACAGTAATACTACTACTCCTGTATACACTGGCAGAGTACAGAACTATTACTCTATCCGTTGTACATAGGCACAGAACAGTATACTACTACTCTGTACACACGGGCAGACTACAGTAACTACCCCTATCCTGTGTCCATAGGCACAGAACAGTATACTACTACTCCGTCACACGGCGAGCTACGTACTACTACCCTATCCTGTGTACAAGGCACGAACAGTAATACTACTACTCCTGTAACACTGCAGAGTACAGAACTACCCTATCCTGTGTACATAGGCACGAACAGTAATACTAACTACTCCTGTATACACTGGCAGAGACTACGTTCCTTACTACTCCTACCTGTTTACATAGGCACAGAACAGTATACTACTACTCTGTATACCTGGCAGAGTACAGAACTATACCCCTCTGTGTACATAGGCACAGTAACAGTAAATACTACTATCCTGTATTACTCGTGGCAGAGCTACGGTACACTACTCCTACCTGTGTACTAGCACAACAGTAATACTACTACCCTGTATCACTGGCAGAGTACAAAACTATTACTCCTCATCCTGGTGTACATAGACACAGAACAGTAAATACGACTACTCCTGTAACACGGGCGACTAGCCTACAACTACTCCTATCCTGTGTACATAGGCACAGAACAGGATACTACTACTCCTGTATACACTGGCAGAGTACAGAACTATTACTCTACCTATCTGTTTCTAGGCACAGAACAGTAATACTACTACTCCCTGTATCCACGTGCAGAGTACAGAACTATTACCCTATCCGTGTTACATAGGCACAGAACTAATACTACTACCCTGTTACACTGGCATAGACAGAACTATTACTCCTATCCCTCCTGTGACATAGGCACAGAACAGTAATACTACTACTCCTGTATACACTGGCAGAGTACAGAACTATTACCCCTATCCTGTGTACATAGGCACAGAACAGTAATACTACTACTCGATCCCCCGATGATGACAACAAATTGCATGAGTATTTTTAGAGATTACCCTACTCACATCATCCCTGTCACCAAGGTGTCCTCAGCTGCTGGTTGTGCCGCCTCCTCCCTGAATATAAACTGAAACCTAATGTGAGCCACTTAAAGGTGACAATTTTGTGCACTGTGCATTAAAGGGGTCTTCCCATTTCGGCATATTAATGTTACTGTTTGTATACTGAAAAGTAATACAATGTTCCAATATATTTTCTGTATCAATTCCTCTAGGTTTTCTAGATCTCTGCTTGCTGTCATTCTATAAAAATCTCCATTGTTTACTTCCTGTAGGCAGAAATCTGACCTGGTCACACAGGTGCACGGCTCCTGTTGCGGGGAATAATATCCCATTTAGTTCACCTACTGGCAGAGGTCGCATTAACGCCTCACCATGCATCTATGACGCATGGTGAGGCACGATTATCCCCCCAAAATAATCGCCATGCGTAAAATTACGCTTGGTGATTATCCTCTGTAGCGAGCGGGTTGCGCCTCCCAGTGATCACTGGGAGTCCATATAGATAGACAGAAAACACAGATGATCCAGCTGACAAATCGGATCCGACACCGGAACAGGGTAGTGTAAAGATGCAGGAAATGTTAAAGCAAATCCAGCCCCGACATCTGCTCCATAGTTTACAGGTGAGAACAGAACACATTCATGTGCAGGTCGTATAACAGTGGCCACAGGATGTTCTTCATCTCATGTACATGTTATAAGGAGTTTTACTGCAGATCAATGAGTAGGATAAATCCTGCAGCAGACACACGTGCATGAAGTCTTACAATCACTCATATATAGCTACCCTCCTTATGTCATAAGATTAAGGGTGCTGTCAAATGCAGCGCTAGGGTGCAGGGACGGGCCTCGACCCGATTGCGTATGCATTGCTATGGAAACATGTGCAATCAGTAACCAGAATCTGATGTTTTGCATTAGAATAATACAAGACAGCGCGTCCTGGTTACTATAGAAAAGCATATGGGATTGGGCTGCAGCCCCATACCCTAGCGCTATGTGTGACCTCCACCCTTAATGTGTGTTTCAAGGGTGGAAAATACAATTGCTTTCAGCAGATTAGGAATATAAAACGCATTTACACTAGTCTTTTGCTGCAGTCAAAATCACAACGGCACTTGTGTATGCGGCCTGACACTGGTCGGATGGTTGAAGAGGACAACTATTTGATACTGATCACCTTTCTATAAGCCAAATCCCCCACAGATCAGTGGGGTACAACACTGGAGACCCCCAACCACCATTGACAGAGTCAACACACAGAAGGGAATAAGCTTGAGTTATTTCAGCGCTGGAGGAAACCATATTCCTGTGCATCTGTGGGGGTCCCGAGTGAGAGACCCCCTTCAATCTGATGGATCAGATATCCCTAACCCAGAAAACTCTTTGAATAGTATTTGCCAACATTGTGACATGTCACCCGATAAGCGTCAGGTTGGGGGAGGGTGACAACGGAGGACCCCCATCTGCATGGATAATGGTTGTGCAGACACCAGGTCACTATAGTATTTCTAGAGATAAGCAGATGCAGCCGGAGATGTATAGAGCAGCGGCGCCCATGTATAAGCACTGCTTCATTCAGAAAGAAGAGTGGCGGACCCCCGCTCTCATCATCAGTGGGGTCCCTATGGTTTGTGCAGGCATATGGTCATTTCATTGGTCTGTATAGAATTATTAAGAGATAACCAGGCATCCCCTGTATGTACACGGCTTCCTTTAGACAGGAGCAAGCCGGACCCCCGCTTTCATCATCATTAGCTGCCAGGCCTCCACCGATTATCTATATGAGTTATTCATGGGCAATCCCTTTAAGGGAGAGCATCCCTTTAATCCACAATGTGTGAACGAGGCCACAGCAGTGCATGATGGGAAGGGCAGCCATGATTCATTCATTGAACACTTCCTTATTCCTGGGAGGACTACAAGTACCAGGATGCACTTGCATTTGCTACGCCCAGAGCATGATGGGTGATTCAGCCATGACCCCTTATTGCCCGCACTGCACAGCACGCACTCCCGGGCTAATGACAGCGGTGTATTCCGCAGACTCCCGGGTCACCGGGCACACTCCCTCCTCCCGCTCCCGGGTCACCCCTCCCTCTATGATATTACACCCCTAATCTGCCGGTTACCCGTGCGTTCCTGATATTCATGGCGGAGGTTTCAGTGTCACACGTTCCTGTTTCGCGCAGGCGCAGATTCCACAGAAGCGGTCGCGGCACAACCAATCACAAAGCAGCTGCTAAGAAAAACAGCCAATCAGAGAGTGGTTTGTGTAGGTGGGATCTTTCAGGAAGGTGGACCAATCAACGTTTCCGTTAATATGACTGGCTTGCGAATCAACCAATGGGCAGAGTCAGGGTGGAGCTAGCTCACTTGATTGACATATAGTTAAATGAGCGGCTTGTCACTGACTGATCTAATGGTATCTGATGTTTAGTGAAATGGAGAGAGCTGCAGAGACCGGCCCCGCCGCTAGGTGGTGCACTAGCAGGCGCTAGGAATTGAAATAAAATAAGAACCTGACTTCTCTTCTTTCCAGTGTGTTGGGGGGTTTGGGGTCTGTATATATGACATCTGTTTTCATTAACTACAACTTTTACACGGAATATAAATGGATCAAGCCACCTTAAAATGTAGTCACGCCCCTAACACCTCCCCCTAGTGTAATACCTGACTTATTGGCCCTTTTTTGTGACTGCCCCACAGTGTTTAACGCTTCCTGTCCTGAGACCCCTAACTATTTCCCCAAATTATAACACTATCTATTGTAGCCCTCAAACAATTGACCCCTTTTCTGTATTCTTCCCAAAGCAAATATTATTATTATTCTTTACAGACATGTCAAGTGACAGGGGCGTAACTACAGTGGTAGCAGCCATAGCAGCTGCTATGGGGCCTGCAGTGCCAGGGGGGCCCCATCATCCTACCTGACATACTAAAGAATGGAGGATGTGCACCATTATATACATTTTATGCTGCACATTGTACATGTATATGCTCTATACTGTATGTGTGCGCATGAGTGTATAAATGTGTGATTGTAACTTGCATGTGTGAGTATACAAATATGTTTATTTCTTAAGAGGAAAGGGGGGCCCCATGCAGAAGCCTGCCATTGGGCCCTGCTTCTCATAGTTACACCACAGTGATATAATGTAACATAATTTTTTGCTTTGTATGATTGTGTGACATCATGTTCCTGCCCTGCGCCTGCGCACTAACTATGGACTGTTCAGGTGCAGGTTATAGCCAAATTCCCCACCAGGCAGGTATAGAATTGTCCGCCAGTGCAGATTGTCTCCGGATACTTCTGGAGTTTGGAACCTCCTGATATATTCATTGGGATGTGGCTCTGGCCTATAATAAATCCCCACCATAATTTTTTAGGCTGTTATTCAAAACACAGAGGAACAATGGTAATCCGGGGACCTGCTGGCTCTCAGCATGATTATCTTATGAAACTCTATCTGGCTGATCTAACACCAACTGTGACCCAATCTGAACAAGTATTATAATAAACTAGCATAGGTAAGTGTTATGTAGGTGGTGAGGGACCTGCCCCCCTCATTGATCACAGCAGCAGGCCCGGCCCCAGCACCCGGCTTACCCGGGCACGTGCTGGGGCCAAGGGATCTGGAGTGGCCCACTGAGGCACCAACAGTGACGAAGTGTGTAGCATCTAATCTGACAATGTATCAGCAATACACACCCTCTATAAACCCATCTATGGAGACCCCTACTAACTATTGCTTCTAGTGTTTTAGTCACACACATTGTAACCGGGTGAATAATTTCCGGCCACATCCGTGTCATCTCCATAGTCACACATTAGTAGTAAATATCTCTGTGACCCTCATTGGAAACTGCAGGCTATCAGACAGCTCCATTTACCATGTAACTATAATGATATGAATGGAAAACTCCACTTTATGGAACTAGGAGTGACACATTTATCATATAGTGGCACAATTAGTGATGCTTACCATAGAGGGGTCACCTTTGGTTAAATGTGATACCAACCATAAAATATATAAAATACATCATTTTGGATACAGCACAGTACTACTACTACTAGTATACTGTATATATGGGCACAGCACAGTACTACTACTCCTATCCTGTATACATGGGCACAGCACAGTACTACTACTTCTATCCTGTATGTATGTGCACAGCACAGTACTACTACTCCTATCCTGTATATATGGGCACAGCACAGTACTACTACTCCTATCCTGTATATATGGGCACAGCACAGTACTACTACTCCTATCCTGTATAAAGGGGCACAGCATAGTACTACTACTCCTATCCTGTATATATGGACACAACACAGTACTACTACTCCTATCCTGTATATATGGGCACAGCACAGTACTACTACTCCTATCCTGTATATATGGGCACAACACAGTACTACTACTCCTATCCTGTATATATGGACACAGCCCAGTACTACTACTCCTATCCTGTATATATGGGCACAGCATAGTACTACTCCTCCTATCCTGTATATATGGGCACAGCACAATACTACTGCTCCTATCCAGTATATATGGGCACAGCACAGTACTACTACTCCTATCCTGTATGTATGTGCACAGCACAGTACTACTACTTCTATCCTGTATATATGGGCACAGCACAGTACTACTACTCCTATCCTGTATATATGGGCACAGCACAGTACTACTACTCCTATCCTGTATATATGGGCACAGCACATTACTACTACTCCTATCCTGTATATATGGGCACAGCACAGTACTACTACTCCTATGCTGTATGTGTGTGCACAGCACAGTACTACTACTCCTATCCTGTATATATGGGCACAGTACTACTACTTCTATCCTGTATATATGGGCACAGCACAGTACTACTACTCCTATCCTGTATGTGTGTGCACAGCACAGTACTACTACTCCTATCCTGTATGTATGGGCACAGCACAGTACTACTACTCCTATCCTGTATGTATGGGCACAGCACTACTACTCCTATCTTGTATATATGGGCACAGTACTACTACTCCTATCCTGTATGTGTGTGCACAAGTATCTGAACAAGTATACACACCCTCTATGGGCACAGTACTACTACTTCTATCCTGTATATATGGGCACAGCACAGTACTACTACTCCTATCCTGTATGTGTGTGCACAGCACAGTACTACTACTCCTATCCTGTATGTATGGGCACAGCACAGTACTACTACTCCTATCCTGTATGTATGGGCACAGCACAGTACTACTACTCCTATCCTGTATGCATGGGCACAGCACCGTACTACTACTCCTATCCTGTATATATAGACAGAGTACAGTACTACTACTCCTATCCTGTATATATGGGCACAGCACAGTACTACTACTCCTATCCTGTATGTATGTGCACAGCACAGTACTACTACTCCTATCCTGTATATATGGGCACAGCACAGTACTACTACTCCTATCCTGTATGTGTGTGCACAGCACAGTACTACTACTCCTATCCTGTATGTATGGGCACAGCACAGTACTACTACTCCTATTCTGTATGTATGGGCACAGCACAGTACTACTACTCCTATCCTGTATATATGGGCACAGCACAGTACTACTACTCCTATCCTGTATATAT